>LPNX010818339.1:765202-820081 GCA_001517045.1 Pseudotsuga menziesii | reverse complement strand
ACCTGCCACACCTTATCGGCGGAGCAAGTAAAAAACGAGTATTGGGGTAATTTCCGCGAGAACTAAAAAGGGTAAGTAAGTTGAAGTTCGTGGATTAAGAACTTATTATCCTAGCTTGGTTGGGTCGTGCAAAGACGTCGTGGCGTGGAGTGGTTAGAAAACGAAAGTGAATAAGAAGTGTCATAAATTCATTCATTATATATGTAAATGTAAGAATAAAAAGGTGATTTATAAAAAAGATTAACAAAGAAGGTCTCTAAAGCCCGCCCGAGATATGTCGTATCTAAATCTGAAAGGTGGTATCAAGAAATAACATCATATATAAAGTCCAAATATCAACCGTTGAGGAGCGTAGCGGAGAAGATTCCCATCATAAATAAGCATCAGGTTGGGGAGGGGGAAAGCACCCAAGTAGGTTGGGTTGGTCGGGTCGATCCCAAAAGCCCAAGGTATTGGACCGAGTTCAAGACATCCAACGTTTGAAAGGTAGTGTCAATAATTTGTGACAAGTTATTCAAAATTTGAAATAAACAATTATAAAAAATGAATATAAAAAATAGTTGGTAGTGGATGAATGGATAACCCATAGGTGATGAGTGGATAATCAACAATTCATGAAAGATAACCATTTGATCCCTATCCACTTGATCTAGCCACATACTATGTGGGTTTTTGTTTTTTTCATACTAATTGAGTTTGCTAATTGGTATAAACACTTATAATAAAACTTATATATATATGATGATGATGATGATGATGATGGTGATTAACGTCTCTTAAGACCAAACTTTGGTTTATCGGACCCAAAGAAACGAATTATTTAGTTTGTTTTAAAATTGTATTTCTATGCTCAAAGAGCTTGGTGAGAAGCGTCCCGAGCTCACTATAATTTTGACAAGTTAAAAGGCTAGGAAGGTTGGGATTGCAACAAAGATTATGAAACTGAGATCTATTCTGGGTGTAAGCAGGGCATTCTAAGAGGAAGTGTTTTCATCCTCAATGTTCATATTCTCACAGAGATGGCAGATCCTTTCTACCCATGGTGTTTTAGGAACTGCTCAACGACCAGTTTCACTATGAAGCTCATGAGAGTTCGTTCTTATCTTGGTTATATTAATTTTTTTTCTTTGAAGTAGTTAAAACCGAGAGATACTTTTGATCTTCTAGAATAGGGTTGATGACTTCCTTATAATATCTAAATTTTTTTTTATTCTCTAAATCTTTCTCACCTCACATTTTCTCCTTAAACTTAGAAGTGACAATATTTTTAATGTTATTTAGATTTTGCAATGCAACATTTTCGTCGATCTCCCAACGGTTTAACCAAGCCCTGATATCTTTATACCAACCTCGCTTGAGCCTTAGGTGGTTTTGGCTGGAATTTAAAGCTAGTTTAGGAAGTCTATGGTCTCCCATGCTATTGATTTTGTGCTTGTACAACAGGAGTCTAGTCATAGCTAGGCTCTCTATAGGGGAAAGAACCACTTCTATAAGGAGAATAGGGTAGGGTGTATTGTTTTTGATTTCGAGGTTATACGTTATAAAACGCTTATGGATTTGCTCAATCTTTCTCTAGGATTCTCTAGAGATACTGTAACCCCAAACCTCATAGCCATACAAGATAACAGGAGTGGCTAAAGTTTCAAAGAGGAGTTTCTTTTTATCTCACATCACAAGGTTCGCTGCTTTACAATTATTTTCAAGACCAAAATAAGCTTTCCACCCTCCATTAATCCTTTTCTTAATGCTATAATTCCAGTTGAGCTTGTGATGGATATCAATTCCTAGGTATTTGTAAGAAACACTTCCTCCAAATTGCTATTGTCATACACAAAATTAGCAAAAGTGTCCTTCTTGGATTTGATAATCATAATTTTTGTTATGTTAGTATTAACAGTCATACCCATGGTAAAGCAAAAATCCTTAAAAAGTTTTAGTTGCTTATCAAAATAATATTTCTGCTTTAATTCATATATTTTTCAAATATTTTTCAAGTTCAGTAGTCATCATCAATATCGGCCCTCTACTCCATAAAATACGTGGGAATTTGAAGATACTCTACCGGGTAAGGTAGATGCGGACGGTAGAGGATATAATATCTGACGTGGACGAAAGCTGATTAACATTTTACTCAGTTGGCATTATCTAGGGATAAACTCGCGTGGTCTATGAATCGACTGGAGTAATGTGGATTTATCTAGGAATCAACTAGTGTTATGGGGATTTGTGTAGACATCTAAATTTAGTCACAACATCTTAACACACAGAGAAAAGCGCTGGATGGCACTAAAAAATCAAGACACCGGGCAACTGTTAACGAGGGACGACAGTCGGTCGTGAAATGCCACAGTATTTTTGTCTGGTGGCGCCTCAATTTGCAACTTATTTATAGAGAAATTCTCAAATCCGAGGCCGAGAATATTTTCATATTTATATCAACAATCGTTTAAATATTTGCAGGCTTTGGAGATGATCTGCTCCGAAGGATTTTGAGAAGGACAGAGTGAGAGCTCGATTTATTTCGGGGTTCGATTTTCTGGATTTGCTGTATCGATTTCGATATCGAGCTATGGCGAACGCAGACGAGCTTGTGCCGATATTTTCCTCTTTGGAGACGGTCTATGGCGAAGGACCCCTTCTTCATGAGGCGCAATTTCGCTTCGATAATATGAAGGCAAAGTTTATTGAGCTTTACGGGAAAGAACCCGAAGTTTATGCCCGAGCTCCGGGTAAATGGATCTGCAAAATATGTTCTTGACTATTGCTATTATAAATGTCCACAGGATAAGCTTATATTTGATCGGACTGCAAAATTTCCAATGGCCTTAAAATAAGGGTTTGTAACCGGGCTTTACATTTAAAAAAGCCTGGTATTTTAAAGATGTTTGCTATTTAAATATTCAATGGCAGTGAAATTAGGTTTTGATCTATGCTCGTTAATGTGATTGCATGTGGAAATGGAATGCAGGAAGGGTGAATTTGATAGGAGAGCATATTGACTATGAGGGGTACTCTGTGCTGCCTATGGCTATACGCCAGGACACTATCGTGGCTATCCGCAAGCGGGATCCCGAGGATTCCAACGGGACTTTGCGGATTGCAAATGTGCTGTCGGAAAAGTATGGTTCCTGTACATATCCGGCAGATCCCGATCAGGTCAGTTTGTCAAACTGTAACGATTACGTAAGATCAATCTTGGCTGTATTAGTTGTGCCATTGTATATAATCCCTTCCATGGTTTATGCATGTATAAATGAGAGTGCGCCTGTAATTCGAACGTCCATATATTGACATTTATTCTAGAATACGTTGCTTGCTGCATGTTAGGCCACTAAGAGTGGGGCATAACAGTAATTGCTTTTAGCAATTAAACTATTGGGAAAGAAAGAAAGAAAGAAATTATTTTTAACTTCGGACGAGGCTAAAAGTAGCCTATGTGACAGACTTTCTTGCCCGCTGATTTTTGCATTTCCACCATTTTCTTGTTCAGCTTGATGATGAGCTCCCCCAATTTCACCACCGTCCCTTCATTTTCATTGAATAATATAACCCAAGAACTAGTTGTCAAGATATTCACATAACTGTCCCTGCTGTCCTTGAAGGCCCCGCACTCTAAAATGAAATGCTTTTTTGTTTCCACTTTCTTGAGGTTCAAAAAGTACACACTCTTTCTTCCCAAGCTTCCTTTGGTCTTTTTCAATGTCTCGTTTCACAACGCAGTTGGTAGGAATTAGTTATTAGTTGAGCAATAAGCATTTTGGCCCTCCATGATATATTAGTCCCTATATAATCTTTTTGATGATAGTTGTAGGTGGGATTTAACTCTTCAATATAGTACTTTTTCTTTCTCCCTATCCCTTTGCCCCAAATATGCTTGTGAAACTTGTTGATAACAAAGGCCTTTATCTCTTTATTGTTTGTAGGACATGTGTTCAGGTAAATATCCCATTTATTAAGCCATTTGCTGTTTTGCCGCATCCAAGTCTTCTTTCTTTTGCATAATATGTCATTGAAGACCACTTTAGGCCATTTGTCGTCTTCCATTTGCTCAATCTTTTTTTAGATATCTTATGAGTCACATCATAGCAATTGCTTCAATGGGGGCTGCCCTCACTTCACTAAGCATGATATCATAGGGGACTGAGCTTTTAATTTTGAACTTGTTGATAATCAAGCGTTTTTGAATCTTCTCAATTTGCTGCCACTGTAAGTCAGAGGTACTGCTGGCCCACACTTCACACCCATAGAGAACAACCAGGATCACTAACAACCCAAAAAGAGTTTGCGTAGTCTTCCAATCCCATAGCTCTGCTTCTCTGCATCCATTTCGAAAGGCGTATAATGCTTTCCAACCTCCCAAAGTTCTTTTCTTTTTGCAACCTTCCCAACTTAAATTTTTGTTGAAGTCAATCCCAAGATATTTGTAATCTACCACTTCTTCAAGAGTGTTGCCTTCAAGTAGAACTTATGTTGGTTATGTTTTCTCTTACTAGAGAAGACTACTACTTTTGTCTTGCTAGTATTAACTTGCATCCCCACTGCTCTACAAAAGTGCTCAGGGAAAGTAAGTGCTCTTGCAAGCCAAGAGCAGATTTAGCAATCAAAATAAGGTCATCTGCATACAAAAGAAGCCTTATCACAAACTCGCCCAGAAGAGCACCTTCCTCATCCTGTAGGTTTAACCACTCTTCAAGTTTGTCAATATATAAGCCATACAGGGTAGGGGACAATGGCACCCCTGCTTGACCCCAATATCGCTCCTGAAACTTTCAAAGATACTAGTTGACGTTCTGATTTTGACTTTAACCTCCTCGTATAATCTATGGACAAGTGCTCTAAGATGCATAGGAACCCCAAGTTCTTCCATTTTGTGCTAGAGCTTATCCCTAGGGATTGTGTCAAAGGATTTTTTGAAATCAACAAAGCAACAAAAGGCTTCCTCTTTTTTCTCCCACACTTTCTCAATGATGTGTCTTAATGTTATACTGTGGAGTGTTTGGGTTTGAAACCTGCTTGTCCTTTAGCATGCTTACCTCTTTCTTCCGCCCACTTGGTAATTTTGTTTTCTAGCATACTTCTGAATAGCTTTGCAAACAAGGATTTATCATTATGGTCTTGTAGTTGGAGGGATTATTGGCATCACCATTCTTGAAAAGAGGTATTGCTAGGCTAGTTGTCCAATCTGTAGGGAAGCCCTGTCGAATGATGTTGTTGAGAATTCTCGTGATATGAGGTGCAAGAGTTTTCGAACCCCACTTTAGATACTCTGCTTGGAGTTCAACTCCTTTGCTTTTCCAACACCCAACTTCTTAATACCCACCTCGACCTCTTGCACGGTGAAAAGCTTAGTAGCGGTGTTGACCAAGGGGGGGTCATCCTTGGAATCTTGCTCATAAAGTTGTTTTGCATATTCAAGCCATTGATAAGCTGTGATATTGTTTTCAGTTTGCTTCTTTCTGGTTTGAAGTTCCTTCCAAAATAACTTGGGGTTGTTTTTCCCAAGGAAGATTAGTTCTTCCCTTCGTGAAATCATGAAATCAATTTTTTTCTTTCTTAAAATTTGCTTGTAGGATTTGAAGTTAATTTCTTTCTAATTTGATTCTTTCAAAGTTCTCCTTGTTTTTTTCCATTCCTCATCAAACCAAAGCATTAACAGGGAAGCAATTTGTTTAAGATTTTTGATTTTTTGCTCTTTTGCATTCTGAAAGTGCTCTTTGAATTAGATCTATTAGCTCGTGGCTATGAAGGCCTTGGGATTGAGTTTTCTCCTCCTTAAAAAGCCTCTCTAATGCTATCTTGAAGGTATTACGGTTTTTTTGTGTCAAAAGAATCCTATCCTTTGGGGGTGATTGCTTAATGCACTTGAGTTTTTATCTCAACCTACTGCTTTTTGTGTAAAATTGAGCACAAAGATCTATGGACCAACACACAACTCACAAGAAAGATCACACAATTTTACTCAGAAATTGAAGAATGAAATAGTGCAAAAATGGCTTGCAACTGTGAAAGCTTTCATTAATCAAAAGTAATTAGATAATTAATTACAATGAAGTACAGTGACTAAATAGCCACATGCAATTCGAATCCATGTGAGGAAATTCGAATTGGTTGGACTTTACTTGACTGAATGGTTAACTGACCTTGTCTAAATCATTATTGGAGTTCATCGGAGTTCAAAATCCAAACTCAAGTGTCTAATTCAGTGTTGACTAGTCTATTGACTAAGGTAGGTGAGTAAATGCGCCTCACCTGCATGTAGCCATGCAATCCTAGCGCTAATTGAATAGAACTGAGTGTAGGGAACTAGAACTGAATGTAACTGATTCCTAACTGAGCTTGACTAATCACCAACTGAACTCAACTGATGGAGGTTGGTATCGGCACTCCTAGTGGCTCCTAATTTGTAGGGATTGATCTAGGAGGCTCCTAAACTGATGCATGGAAGTGCAATCAGTGGCAGTTGGTCTCAATTAGTGTTCCCCACACTTTAGTAACTGGTGCATGTGCCCCAATTAGGCCAATTGGACCCACTGGTGCTAGTGACTAAAAATAGACTGAAAGGACTCCCGATTTAGACATGACTCCTGATTTAGACATAATGACCAAATTGGACAAGGGAGGATTATAATCCTAACATTTTGGTTCAAGAGAATTTTAGATATATTGGTTTATGATCAGATTTCAGATCCCAGATTTGATCTCCAATCTGAACTTCCTCCATTTTCTCACACATGCCATGTGAGCAAATTGCATAATCCACCACACTTGCGCCATTGTAAGTGTTGCATGTGAAATTTCCTGAATTCGCCCATCTGTTCAAACTATTTCAGATGACTAAGTCAAAAGTTCCACAGAGTAAGCAGTTGCTCCCCAAAAAGATTGCAGCTTTTGTTGTCCTTTGAAAATCTTGTCCACTGATGATTACTTTCTTCTGTGAACCAAATAGGATTGCAGTCTTCCTTACCACAGAGGATACTAGCTTGTTCATTTGTAGTCCTAGCATTGAAGTCACCCACTAGAAGGACTTCGCTTAGTTGGGAATACACTGTAATGTCGTTTTTTAGGGTTGCAAAGGGATCTTTGTGGTTGAGCCCCCTGCCTTTGTAAGTTTTTGAACCTTGCAGGGAAAAATAACATGCTGCAATTTTGATGATATTTCCATTTTCCGATATTTTAAACCAAATGAATTGTTTATTTGAGTCTTCCTTTTCTAACTGAATGAGACGTCCTTTTTTTTCCCTAACTAAGACTATGATACCCCCGTGTCCCTTGCTGTTCTCTGCTGCCTTGTTCCACACTGCCATCTTCAAATACCCTTCAAGTAAAGGTGTCTTACACCCTGCACGCTCACGTGTTTCCACTAGACAAACTATGTCTCTATCTTCCGCAATAGGCCTCCAAGGATAGCTTCTACAGTTCCAACAAACTAAACTTGAGGAAACCTGAGTAGAGTTTGATTGCTATTTGTTTTGGCGTACCAAACTCAAAGTCCAGTCCTCACCCCTATTTGCCCATACTGTCTTTGTTTCGTATTTTTCTGCCAAGGAATTTGTTGACCTTTCTTGATTACTGCCTTGCTGTTTTGTTTTAGAATGGCCAAAAAAGGCAATAACCGCTTTACCTTTGTACAACCATGCCCTTTTGCCCTCGTCTCTTGTTGCTCTAACCTTTGACCTCTTCGCTTCTTTCCTCTTGCTGCCTAATAGTTAAATCTTGATCAAATTTGCAATATGGCTTAAGTGTAGCACTTCCACCTGAAAAATTAGAGTCAACAATATCCTAAGTAGGAAAAGAAAAGAAAATCACGACAATATAGTATTTTTCTACGTTATGAAAATCGATATGCTATAAGATACTCTTGATTGTTCAAGAACATAAATGTTCTTCAACAATATTAGCAAAATGATGTCACAATAATGAATAATATTTACATGGACTACTGAATATAAATACCAGCATAGATCCATCTTTAAAAGGATCTACCAAGCGCCGAAAGGGATTAAATCTCTCTAACTGCAAACCCCTTTTTTAGAGTGGAAATGTTGAGGAAATGTGAACGAAATGTTTATGGTTTTAATTTGTAGTCTTATATATGTGGTTCTAAAAAATATTTTAAATCTGAATTGAGCCGACATGTTAATTTTTATAACATTATATTATTTTTTTATAAAGGACACATGTCAGCTCTAGGATGGGCACAGAAGGACTTACACATCTCCCCGTACTAGGTTGTAGAATGCGCCTCTTCGGCGCAATAAAAATTGTTATCATATGACACAACTTTTGTGAACTATCTACAGGGGTAAACGAAGAATACAATGAAAATATTAAGACACAAGAACTCCATTTGCATGATCTATAGAAAAGATGTGGAATACACACCCAGGAAGTTACCAAATTACAATGAACCCAAAGTTACAAAATCACAAAATATTCAATTGTTACATACAAAACCCTTATCCCAAAGGAGCTTTTTGTAATTATTTTGAAGTATGATCTTGTAGATGAACAAAAATGTCTAGTTTGGTGAGTTAGTTTGAGTGGTGGAGTGCTTTGAGCATCATGTAGGATGTCTCGGGTTTGATTCTCCAAGCTGACTACTTATGTTGTGTGCCTCGCTTGATGTCCCTATTTGATTAGGTGTCATAATTAGCACCAACCAGTTTTCATTGGGTATCATTTGTGAACACAAAGAAGTGCCTTCTCTATGAGGTTTTGCTTGGAAAAGAAAGTAAGATAAACAAAACTGTCTATTTGTTCCACAATATACACTTGTCCATTTTGGAACTAATACCATTTATTGTAATTGAAAGGACATGCAAATTTACAAGTCATTGACATCATTTTAATAAACCCATTGAATTGTGTAACATCATCAAAGACAAGTTGACCATAAGATCCTTTATCTCTATCTATCATTTGCACGGGCATAATTAGTAACAGGTAGTCGGCTGAAGGCATTATTGATGACTGATGGTTCAATTTTGAGGGAGATAATGAACTGCTATAGCTAATACAATTTGCTTCCTAAAATGAAATAACTACTGGTCATCTATTTGTATTGGTCAGATTAGCTTATTTTAACCATTCGCGGGACTACTTTTGGTAGGGTTAAAAATTGTGGCATGGGAATTTTGGAGAATCCCGATGACAGTGACAAAGGGCCGAACATAAAATGACATGGCAGAACCAGAGGTTGCCATGTTGAATTTTAGCATCTGCACATATTCTTTAATTTTGCAGACTGTAACATAGATAACAATAAGACAAGTGCAGTAGATAAACACACATCAACACAATGAACACAAGATGTTTTCATGGGGAAACTTTTAAAGGACAAAAACCCCAAAAGCATTAGTAATTCATCCCTTGAATGAGATGACTGAGTTTTCAATCTCAGAATTCTGAAATGAAAATTTTTCAATAAATTGTCAAACCCTAGCAGGCTTGAACAATTTCAATTACTAACATATATTTGACAAAAAATTTCCACAAGAAGATAAATATCATAGAAAAATGCAGATTAGGCCAATTGCCTAGATTTGTCTCTTTCTACAATATCATGCATGCCAGGTTTTCCAATAAGGGCTCACTAACCCATTACACTAGTTTCAGGGCGATTTAGCATGTCTTAGGGACTCCGAGACAACTCCACAAAAAACAAGGATTTTTCCTTCCCAATTCAATACAACCGTATCATGAAGATACTCGCTCTACTTCTTCTGCGTAGAGTCCACCCAACCGAATGGTCACAACATCTAAATGAGCATCAAACTTTCCCCAACCCAAAACAAGGTTGCATTGACTTGCTGGTATGAACTGCAGTTGGTAATGCCAATTCAGCTTTCCCCTCTGTTGTCTGCCGAATGCACACCGTCAATAGAAATCTTTTGGATTGCTGTTTCCATAAGTGGGAAAGGTGTGGCCTTGGGGGCAAGCAAAGAGCCAGGTGTTGCCACTTGATCCCAGCTCCTCCGTTTAGGCTAACTTTTAATGAAGCCAAGGGGGGTGGTCCCTATTAGAAGAAAATCTCTGGTGTTTAGTCTACGAAAGAAAAGACTAAATCTAGGAGTTAATATGAAATGGATGAAATTAAAGATTACCAATTACTGCAAACAAGATTTAACCTTAGCAACACTTTAACTCAAATCAGATACACAATATTCAATGACACATTGCGTGATTCACTTATGCAAAAAGAACAGAATAGACCAGTGCCAAAATGAAAAGTGTGCTTGCAAATGTGGGTTGCTAGTGTAGTCTCAGTGAAAGTATTGCAGTGTCTCGGTTGGTAATTTTTAGATTATTAAATGAATAATTAAGGGCGTGGGTTAATTGTGGGTTTGGCCCAACAAGTCAAATCCCCTCGAACTGAGTGCTAAAGCGGTAATACCAAGTGTCCAACGGGGCGAGGATGAACCTGCTTGGAGTAGCCCCTTGACTTTGTAATGCTTACCCTTTGCAACCTCCTGAGTTCTCGAGAAAATGACTTGTGTGAATTTCCCTATTAAATCTAGTAGCTCGTATCCCTTTCTGATACAACTAACTGATTAGACAAGCTGTAGTGGTGTAGAGCATATGGGGAAGGAGTCTTGGTTTATTTATTAGAGACGTAATAATGAGTTGTTTAGATGACGATCGAAGAGTCTCTTTCACCTTTCGGGTACTCGGGAAAGCAACGGTCGCATTGATTAAATAAACAAATAAATTAGAAAAGATAAGACTAACAGTAAACTCTTCGATAGAGAGCACTCTTGATCCACCTTTTAGTGAGATTCAAGAGATTTATTGAAAACAAGAAACATATGCCAAACGGAAATAAATAAAGCAATAAACTTTCTGATAGAGAGCACTCTTGATCCACCTTTCAGTGAGATTCAAGAGATTTTGGATTCCTTTTACTTTAACACAATGATAAACAAAACTAATCTAAAAAATTAAACCTCTCCGATAGAGAGTGCTCTTGATCCACTTTTTAGTGAGATTTAAAAGGCTTTGGTTCTTTTTATTTTTGCAATTTATATAAAAGGAAAGAAAGCTTTGAAATAAAATTAAACTAAACAAAGTTTTCCTTTTAACTTTTATGAAAGCAACAATAAGACTAAAGGCTAATCTAACAATTACTTATGCATGCAAAAAAGTAAGAAAAAATAGAAAAACAAGGATGATATAGGCTTCCCCCAAATGAGGGAAGAGGGGTGTGGGAGCCTTTATCCCACTTGCTTTTTATTGACTTGTTACAATGATTTAAAAAGAAAGGGTGCTTTTGACCCTTGAAAAAGGGGTCAAAAAGGCCCAAAAATACTTGGGAGAGCAAGGGAATGAAAAAGGGGGATGGCAGAGTTAAGTTTGGATGCTCCGACGAACCTAAAACCCCAAATTTCGGCAGCGTATCCTTCTCTTTTTCGGTAGACCTGCTAAAAATCAGCAAGCTAACAGTGCAAAATCAGTGGGTTAGTGCTTAAAAATACATAAAAAAATACACCCTAGTACTTGCCGAAAAATAGGAAGATTTTATCACTTTAAGTACTAGAAAGGGAAACTAGATCTAAGCTTCTGATCATGAAATAAAGCGCTTCTTAGATCTAATTTGAACAAGTAAATAAAATTATGAACTTTTGCATACGATTTACTTGTGTAATGAAAGTAACTAGAAAGAAAAAGATTATAGTTTTTAGGAAGGAAAGAGAAGGAACTTAAGCCCAAGCTTGAACAAGATCGAGGAGGAGGACGCCTGTAAAAACAAGAAACATTAGATCGAAAATATGTGGTGAAGAAGACAAGATGCAGCCGAGCTCCAATCTTACTCCACGCTTGGTGATCTGCACAGCTAAAGAACCCTTCAAACAAGTGATTAAATCTAGTATGGTAGGTTAAATAAAATAAAAAATGCAGACGTATAACCAATTACAACATGCAACTCTTAGATCTTAGATAACTATTCATAAATAAACAAATCAAACCTTCAAATGTCTATTATATGGATTAGCATATAATCTTCTTCACTAGATAATCAATACTTGCATAAAAGGAAAAAGAACAAAGCATATATCACCTCGGTTATTTAATCAAACATTCACAACAATGAGAGTTCTTGCGCCATTAGTCTGACCTCCAAAGTCTCAACTTTATTCATAAAAATATAAGCAATTATAAGTTACATGAGCAGAGGTCCCTTGCTTCCGTCTAGAATGAGGAAGAAGGCCTCGTATTTATACAAAAACCAAGCCCCAAGGGGGAATTTATGAACTAAAGATCTAAACCAAAGCTATCTAAGTTGAAGTGAAGTGGGGACTGAAGAGGTGATTGACACCTTTCACCCACCAATCACCTAACTCATCGCTAGTTGCCAACACACCCCAAAATCTTACCAAATGAGTGAGTCATCCTTTCCTCATCCGATCCGTACGGCTCATCGACGTAAAGGATTAGAGGCTTGATACCGTAGTGTTTTATTTCCAAAACATATAATGTATTAAATACCATACCATGTTCTTTTCTTTTAAAACATACATATGGGGTCCACCCCATATGTTAGCGCAACCATGCTCATGCTTTCAACCAACGTGATGTCATCCCCAAGCCTTTGAAACCATGCGAATATTTGTTTTGGATACACTTTACTATATCATGGTTTTGGATTAATAAAATAATTCTTAAAGTGAAGGGGGTCCACACTTAATAGAATCGTACCCTCCATACTTGCTAGCGTGAGGCTCCACCTCATGTTGACGTCAATCTCCATCTCCACCATATCGTGACCATCTCCTGTAAAACAATTCGCATGCCTTGGTATGTTATGGATATAATATTCCATGGTTTAATTTTATAATAATTTTTTGTGTGGAGAGGGGTCCACCCTAATCCCACTTATCTCTTTCACAAAAGCGTGAGTCCAAAAACTTCACGCCACTTTCCTTTAATATCTTTCACCACTTCAAAAGTTTGAGTTATAACTTTAAAGAGGGTAGTAAATCCATGGGGGACCCATGCCATGTCACATTTTCATCATTTTTTAATTAATTTTTGACTTTCCAAAACTTTGACTTTTGTGCATTTCTTCATAATTTAGCAATTAAATGCCAATTTGATGCTCTGTTAGCCAAATGATGCCTTTCGGGATGCTTCAACCGACTGAAACATAGTGAAAGTGGCCCTTGGTGTAAAGATGCTGCTCCGAGCTTGAAAATGAGCCCAACCACGCCAAAACAGACTCCAGATCACACATTTTTTACATTTTGAATTTTTCCATTTAAATCATTAAAAAATGGCTTAAAAAACAGAATTTTTTCTTCTTCTTCTCGGAATCCAACGAAACTCTAGGGGGACCTAGTACATGTTCATACGACTCAATCGAAATGCCTAGCATGTTGAAAAACACTGACACAAAGGCTCTAATAACTTCCTAAGGCCGAAACACCAAGACAACTACCGCAGCTTTGGAGGTGTGAGTGAAAAACTCAGAAATTATTAGTCGTTTGTTCAACAACCAATAATGAAAAAAAACACTCTAGGGCTAAGTCTAGGAAGCCGAGCCTTTTATAAAAAATTAAATGCTAGGACATTTTTTACAATTTCCCCAAGGGGGTATGAACATGTATTTACAAAAAATAAAAAGTTTAGCCAAAAAATGGCTAACTCTGGAGCACACTGAACTTCTGAACTCTGGAGATGAGCATTCATCGTGTTCGATAACTGGCGGCTCAATAGGAAGTTCAACTATTGTACAAAATAGTTGGTAACACTCGCAAAACTCCTTGGACAAGGAAATGATGGCCGAACTTCTCAGATTTCCCAAACTGCTCTTCACTGAACTGTCAGCCTTCCTCGAGCTAAACTCGAACTGCCTTTGACCGAAATCCGAGATTCCTCTCAAACTGAACTTAGTTCCCAACTTTTATTTGCATGATGGGAACTTGACACATGGCTCTCAAGGTAAGCCCCTCTTAATCCCAATTAGCATAATTAAGCAGGAAATTAATATTGGCATAATTTAATCTATAGACCTTTGGTTATTTGGCTCCCTAAGGTTAAGGTGAGGCCAAAGACATTCTGACTAGGGTTCCTTTGTCCCTGTGGCCTTCTCGAACCCTTGCTACTTGTGGACTCAAAGCCCCCCATCTTTTTTCGTCAAGTCCTTTTTTGTAGCCACTCATGAATTTTTATTTATTCATAAACATGACAGAAGTACACATAACAATTTCCAAGTCATCCCAACCTATGTCTCAAGCTTTCAGTGTGTAAAGAATAAATACTTATTTAGATATTTACATTCTAGACAAAAGAGTGGTGTGACATGCACCATGGAAAGAATTCATGCAATGATGACAAGAGTGGGAGTAGCTCAAGGAGACATCCTCACAACAGGTCCTATAGCTCAAGAATAATCTCTAGAGATAGAACATACACTATGTAATTTTCTTCTAGTGAATCATCTACCTCTAAGGACTCCGCCAACAATCCAAGTTCTTCATCTCATAAGAACAAGAGGAAGAGACCTTTCAGGGACAATTCACTTGGAGAATTTTAGAAGGCCAAAACCACTACCTTTGATGGCATAGTGAAATCTAGACAAGAAGTTGAGGCTTGGCTTCTTGGGATAAGGAAATATTCCAAGTTGTGAAAATATGAAGGCAAGGGTGAACATATTTAATTTAAATGTTAGGGCTTCAATATGGTGGGATCACCTTAGGAAAGTCCAGAGGATCAATGAAAGAGAGATTGTTTGGAAGCAATTCAAGAAATACTTTCAGCGAAAGTACCTCTCCAATAGGTACAATGATGTTAAAATCAAAGAATTCCATGAGTTAAAGTTGGGCAAAATGACCATGGATGAATATGCACATAAATTCTTGGAGCTGCTGAGGTATGTTAAGTACATCAGGGACGATAATGTAAAAATCTAGTGTTTTTTAAGTGGATTACCTCGGTCATATGAGGACTAAATTGAGTTTGATGAACTTCAAACTCTAGATGAAACTATAAGGAAGGCTAAGTATTGTTATGATTAAAAAAAAAACCAAAATTCCATAAGGCATGGAAAGACAAGAAGAAGGAGAAGTTTGACCAGGAGGAGAGGATTCAAGCCTCCTCATTTCAGAAATCAACAAAGGAAACCATCACATGGTGAGGCCAAGCCAACAAAATTTGTGGGGTATAAGCCAACATATACCCTTCAATGTCGGGGATGTAGAGAGGACTACTTGTTGAGAAATTGTCCACATCGAAATGGGAGTGCCAAACATCCCCACAACATTCAAGAGGTTGAATCTGTGGGTGATGTAGCGAGGATTGTCCCTAGAATCTACGCTACACTCTGGATTGCCAAGCAAACCATCAATTAGCTGTTGTTGAGGCTGAAGGTAAGATTGCTAAACAATCTATTTCTATTTTAATTGACCCTTGTTCTATTCACAATTATGTTACTCCTAGAATTGTTGAGATTTGCGCTTTTGAGAAAAGAAAGCATAATAAATCATGGCGGGTCCAACTAGCCATTGGAACCAATAGAAAAATGAGTGAAGTGGTGGAGATATGTCTATCAGAGATGGATGGACTCTTCACATGGGCAAATTTAAATATTTTGCCACTTGGTTCCTATGATGTTTTCATTGGAATGGATTGCTTGGAAGCACATAAAGTTAAAATTGATTGATGCAACAAGACTTTTGAATGCATTAATGAAAAAGAAACCCAAGGATAGTAGAAGGCATTCCAAAGATGGTTTTTATTAGGCAGATTTTAAACTTTCAGCTAAAGTAATGCTTTAGAAGGTTGCCTATTGTATGCAACCCATGTATTAGACATAGTATAAAAGTTCCCAAGCTGGAGCACTATCAAGTCTTCCGAGAATTCAGTGACGTGTTCCTTGATGAAGTGTCTGGACTTCCTCCAAACCTGGATATTGATTTCACAATTGATCTTGTGCCAAGAGTTGCACCAATGTCTAAGACACCTTATATAATGAGTACCCTAGAATTACTAGAGCTGAAAATACAATTGCAAGTGTTGTTGGAAAATAAATACATTCGACCAAGTGTATCTCTAAGGGCAACACCAATGTAGTGATGCTTAACCTAGAAATTGAATCACAACAAAGATATAGAACCCTTATACTTCAGAAGTAACCAAAAGATGCTCACCATAAGAATAACACCAAGATATAGAGAAACCCTTAAGGTAGGGTAACACCATCAAATACTCCTTAAGGAAGGAATCACTCCACAAGCCATGCTTGCTACAGTGTAATTCATCACACACATATCATACAATGAAACTCTTGTATATTTATACTTTTTCATGAGTATTTGTAAGGGGCCTATGCCAACTACCCGTTTTTATTATATTATTTCATTTAACTACCAAGTGGGCATATTTCATGATTATGCCACAATACATACAATAGTCCCTTGGGTACCTCCCTAGGTACCCCATGTTATCCTCCCAAGATACATAACATTCCACCCCCCTTCATATGTTTCATCTTTGAAACATGGGAGGAAGCCATATAATATGATCTACTAAGCAATGTAGCCAATGGGTACTAAGCATGAGCATCCATCCATCCTAATGAAATGTGGACATGGGGTCCACCCGCTTCCTTGCGACCTCGACCTTGATTTTGGTTGCTCCTTTGGTTCCATGTTGTTGTTGTAACTTGTGCTATTCTGATATCTCCATGCATTGCTTTTAGTCCTCCACTTCCTCCATAGTTGTTGCATTTTTGGTTCCATGTTTGCTGATGCTCCCAACCTTGCCTTAATGAATATTGTTTCTCATGTCATTATGGGTGCCGTTAGACTGCAACCTTAGCAATTGGTCCTTCTTTCTTTGACTCTTGAACTTGTTGTTCCTTGGGGTCATGTACCTTCTTAACATCTTTTTATTGTTTATCTTCTTCCTAGGAAATTTCTTCATGTGCTTTTGTAGCTTTTTTTTTCTTAATTCAACCTCGGACTCTACATCTATCATGTCTGTATAAACTTAACTATTTTACTTGCAAGGACTTCTTCATGTCACCCCTTGGGCTCTTCTTGTTTAATAAGAGAAATATCTTGTAAGGTGATTTTCTTTTTCTTGTTTTTTGCTTTGTAAATAAGTCTTTGTATTACAACTTCTTCAAAAAATTACTGGTGTTTACACGACAACCGCCAGATTTTCACTTCTAGACCCTTCAAACTATTCCATAACTAGTAAACAACACTAGACTAAAGATCCTCCTACACCGCTATTACAGAGACCCATCTTATCTTTCATTAAAAATGGACCGTGAGAACTAGTCAACCCCCCTACTATTGACCACCTACGCACAACTATAACATAAGACACAGACATAAGAAAAAACCATAGAACTTATACAGCTGCTCAAAAATCCGACCTCCATCCATGAATGCAACAGAAAGAAAAACAGAGACAAAAGGGACTACCCATCCAAGACATGAAGCCGTAGAACCCCATTAGATATTCTTTGTTGGCTTCAGCCCAGAGGAGTGGATTGGGCAACATGCATGACCCGCACTGGGACCAACACCATTGGTGGCGATCACCTACGTAGAACAAACACCCTTGCGTCAGATCCTAAGCACCCGAGTGTAATGTTCCTAAAAATGACATGCATGCAAACCCTAAAAGTGAGATGCATGCAAACCCTAAAAGCTATATAAGAAGGTTAGTTGAAGCAAAAGGGTATCATTATTATTATTCATCTTTTTGGAGACAGGTTTGGAGAGCTCTGAGAGCTATTTAGGGTTGAGGGTGAATTTCTTAGCCAACAATTGGGTTCGGTGGCGAAATCTATCCACCCTAGTCAATTCAATAGGGTAGATCATCCAGATCTACTATTGTGCTTCATTATTGTGGTCCATAATTGCTTGTTGTATTCAGATCTTGCCATTGGGGGAATCAAGAATTAGTGCCGTGGAGAAATATCCAGATTTTCTTGCAGATTTGGGGACTTTACCTTCTAGAGGAGGGCACACCTGTTGTGGTCTTCCATCTTCATTCACATATCAAATCTGGGTCTGAGGATGAGATTACAGTGCTTAGTGGAGGAGGGAGCAGTTGGTTGAGGCTATACATTCTTCTCTTCACTATTCTCTTGTCAAGGACGCAGTGTTTTTATAATCACACATGAAGGTGAGGACACACCAAGTAGAAGAATAATATCAGTGGGAAGGTTATTTGTGTGTAAAACTTAAAGTGGTGTGTTTAAACATTAAAGTGGTGATCACTGTCATTGATGAAGGAAGGACTTCCCTCAGAGTCAAGCCTGTGGGCTTCAAGGTTATATCTACTGCTGTGATTTGCATTGGAAGGGCATTCTCTGTTGAATCCAAATATTCCTGGGAGGCATCATCATCTACAGGAGGACATTCTTATTTGCTGGTCCATTCATTCCTGAACATTCACTCCCATTTCCTGAATCTTAACGTGACCAAAGGCTGTTGGGTTTAGCATAGAATTCTGAGTTTGCATTGTCCATAACGTGAACACTGAAGACATATACAACCACCACATCTTGTAGAAGAGATCTAAAGGCAGGACGTCAATCCCACTAGCTGCCATCGATCTACCCTTAACATCATCAAATCTAGGTTCTAGGAAGAGCTGTTACAGACATATAAAATCTTAGAATTCACTGCTGTCACGTACAGTGAGCTGAAACTTATGACAGACAATGGATTTGGGGCCTAAATCTGTTGCATGGTGGAGTTCTATGGTGGATCTGTCAGTCCAATACACTGCTACTGCTTGCATGCAACCTCAGAGCTAGCAATCACATCATTTCCAAGCTTGGGAAGAGGGTTGCTTCAACCATTGAAGTCTTGTTGTACTGCTGATCACAATTTGAGGATAGTACCAACATTTCCAGGCAAGCATATCCACCGGCATACCTCATGAGCATTTTCCTTGGCCTCTTCATTCAGCAGCAAGCTTCCATATGCAATTTGGGCAAGGTACCACGCCTCAAACTTGGTAGAAAACTTCCAGGCATGTACCAATTGCAGCATTATTATATATATATATCAGTTTTATATTTATTGCTGGTGTGGACAATTTCAACTTGTCTGTTTTGTTTCATGCACTAATTCCATTGCTAGAAATATATGAGCCTCGTGGTATAAAGGTTGGAATAAATAAGTAAACTCACAAGCAAATAAGACACCAGTATTACACCAAGTTCCAACAGTCCAGAATCCGGCCTCAAATACAAACAATGAACAAATCAGTGAATTTAAGAAGTGTTTGGTAAAAACAATACATAACTATGTTACCAGCAGTGGGACAAATTTAGCTTAGTTTGGGTTTGGGATCTTACACCGAGACTCCCACATCCGGAGACAAGTCAGGGGGCAGATAGGGTTGAATGCCCATTTTACTGGCAATAAGATCGATTTTCCGGTGCATAAACCTGTAGTTTTGATTGTGTTCTTTCCAGGCACAGAAAGGCTCCTCGTCACCAGTTCTCTCTCTCTCCATGAGAACGCACGAAATGAGGCCTTTCATAACCCAAAAGGTGGCAATAATCCTATCGTAATCCGAGAGATGGCCAACAATCGAACCAGGTTCAAGGACCCACTCAGCCACCTCCTCCTTTAACTCTTTCGAGGACATGGCCTTGACCTGCTCCCACAGGTCCCTATCTACCTTCTCAATTTCCTCCTTGATAACTAGAGGGATTCTATCCCTAAAGAAATGGGCAGACTCATAGGCTTTCTTATGCTTCCTCTTAACCCTTGGAGCTTTACCCTTCTTCTTGACTCTCAACACTCTCGATGATTTTTGTCCTCGGGGTGCCATCCTTACCCTCCACAACACACAACTAATAGCCGCATTTCCCTCTTCCCTATCAGTATTCTACCCCAGCTCAGAAAATGGAAGAGACACAGAGAAAATGCAGAAAAGCACGAGCCTTCCTTCCTTATAGCACTTTCCTCCTTTCCTTTCATAAATGCCGCCATGGTAACTCCACCTCTATCATTTGTTCGCTGAATAACCACCTCCATCTTAACTGGAGCTTCCCTCATATTTTCAGATGTCATCCTCTGTATGAGGATCCGACTGTATTCCTTGCTCATCATCATTTGCAACGGACCTTAATGGTTCATAAACTCGAGGGTTAAATCAGCTCATACCCTCGTCGTCCGTTCGCGGTGGGATGTTCTGATTCCGGATGGTGGTCGCCATTGCGACGTGTGGCTTGTTGTGGGTCTCGTCAAAACTCCTCGTGTTAGTACCTCCCCCTAGCGTCGAGTGGGTGTCCTTCAACGCGAGTTGGGTGCATTGGGAGACCCTTTAATGTTAGTAGGAGGACATGGGGGTGGGCTTTGATCCACTTATGTGTCCATGAGTCACAAGAGCATTTAATACAATCTCTTTGGGTGGAACCACACATTTGACCACTACGTTAAGTTGCCCCCATGGCTCCAGGTTCGACCCTCATTGGAATTGAACCTTGCCCACTAGTGAAAAACTCCTCGCTCTTCACCAATGGATCCAATCCCTTTGGGTTAAATGTTAGGAGGACATGGGGGTGGATTTTGATCCACTTATGTGTCCACAGGTCATGAGATCATTTAATACAATCTCTTTGGGTGGAACCACACTTTTGACCACTACGTTAAGTTGCCCCCATGGCTCTAGGTTCGACCATCATTGGAATTGAACCTTACCCACTGGTGAAAAACTCCTCACACTTCACCAATGGATCCAATCCCTTTGGGTTAAATGTTAGGAGGACATGGGGGTGGGTTTTGATCCACTTATATGTCCACAGGTCATGAGATCATTTAATACAATCTCTTTGGGTGGAACCACACGTTCGACCACTACCTCAAGGTGCCCCCATGGCTCTAGGTTAGGCTCTCATTGGAATTGAACCTTGCCCATTGGTGAAAAAATCCTTGCTCTTCACCAATGGATCCAACCCCTTTGGGCTTCTTTTTCTTGTAACAAAGCTTCAAAAACTTATTTTCCATGTTAATATAACTGTACCAACTGAGTCCATCCAAGGATATCCCAAAACAATATCCACATCATCAATATTTATATCATAAAAATATGAATGCAATACATATTTATCCATGGTAATCTTCAAATCTTCAAAAATTTGAACATTTTCACGCTCAACATATGTGCTTTGAATATGCTTTATTTGCAACATTTTAGCCAAATTCACATTGAAGAGATCAGTGTTTTAAAACTTGGTCTGAGCCGACTTGGACTCGGCCAAGTCACCCGAGTTGACCCCGAGCCGAGTCGAGGCGGCCTTTAACTCGGGTCGGGTGGCCGGTTCGGTACTGAACCGGCCAACTCGACCGAGTTAAAGGTCAACTTGCTGAGTTGGACCCGAGCTCAATTTTTTTTTTTAAACTAAAATTTATTAATAACTAATCTAAAATCTAACCTAACCCCTAACCTAACCACTAACCAACTACCCTAACACTTACGACCTATGTCATAGGGTCCGACAGATTTCTTATTTCAAGTTTGAAATTCGTCGAACTTGAACCAAATTCTCAAATTTGTTTAAGTTTGGCTCATTAAATTCGTCCACTCATGGCTTCGGTGCTCAAAGGTAGGAGCGACCAGTGACATGCGCGTGCCTTTCATTCACAATCGTGTTATTTCTTTATCGGCGACTTGTGTATTCACAATCATTTACAATCTGGTTATTTCCCTCTCGGCGGCCGACGCATTCCGTTCTGTTTGGACGGTCATATATCACCGTGTACATTCGGTGTATGTAAAAATTGTGCGCAAAAAAATTGGGTTTTCCCTCACGAGAGCTAGATATCACTTTAACATGGGTTTTTTTGTATCAGTGCCGTGTATGTAAAAGTTGTGTGTAAGATATTCGGGTTTTACCTCTCGATGGCCATATCACTCTAACACGGGTTTTATTTGACATTCCATTTATGCCATATAATTTATTAATATCATATGTTATAACATGTATTTTAAATGTTTTAGGCATATATTATATCTTTTATGTATTATACGTTATATTTTATATATATATATATATATATATATCATATACCATAATAGATGTATTATAGTTTATAATTTTGTATATATTATATTTAAAAATATTATAGAATATAATTTATATTTTGATAAAATATTATATTTTATAACATATTATATTTAAATATTTTATGTGTTTTTTAATAAACCGAGTCATTAAAATCAAACCGGCCGAGTCATTGCTGAGTCCGAGTCCGAGTCTGAGTTGACCCTCAGCCGATTTCGAGTCTGAGTCCGAGTTTTAAAACATTGGATGAGATTATACTTGCTATTAGGATTTAAAGAGATGTTAACATTTTCTTGTTGAATACATCCATAAACTTGTAATGGAAAGTTTGTACATGAAAATAGCTCCTTGGTGCTTTCTTTATCATGCTTCACAACATGAGACCACCTATCTAAAATTACCTTTTTAAAATTCTTCATATGAAAGTGCATCTATCTTGACATGGTTAAGCGAATCCCACCCTCTAGTGGCATCTTGTTTTAAATTTGTAGTGACTTCTTCTATTTTATGTATTCTTCAATAGTAGGACCATCATTTTTTCTTGTAAAATACAATTTGTTTGCCACAACTTCAAAGATAGAGCTAGGGTTTTGAAGAAAATCACTTACTTTTGATGTGGGACATTTAAAATGAGCATAACTCCATCAATATTTTTTGACCACAATTATGAAATGCCATGCCACTGTGCATCAATTGGAGTTGGTTTGACTAAATTTTGAGCACTCTATCGAAATATATCTTTGCAATTTGCACAGGCGTCATCGAAAAACCTCTAAATTTTAAAATTATTTGATTTTAAATCGATGATAATTCACTCCTTGGACTCTGTTTTGGACAATTTTTTTTGAATTTGGGTGTCTCGACTCTCGGCAAGAGGATCTCAAATATGCAACTGATTTCTTTAGACTATGGACAAAAAGTTTTAGAAATCGACCGGAATTATACCATCTGCTTTTTCCCTTCAAAAATTTGCAAAAAAGAAGAATTTCATCCAATTTTTCGTCTCAAGAAAGTGCTTTGGTACCACTTGTAGTGATCCTTAAACCATATATTGAATCACAACAAAGATAAATAGCCTTTATACTTAAAAAATAACTAGAAGACATTCATTATAAGAATAACGCTAAGTTATAAAGAAATCCTTCAGATGGGGTGACACCATAAAGTACTCCTTGTTAGCACTCAAAATATACCCAAGGTTGTGAAAGGTAATTTTAAGGTAACATCAAAAACCACTTTAGAAAGAAATTGGCTTTTCTTTCCAGAGAGGGATCTCTCAGATATAAATTTTACAGGGTCAGATATTGAAATCAATATTTTAAGTTATGTAGATGGTTGAAACAACACATATAACCATTGGGCAATGGAGTCAAAATGTATAAAGATTACACAAAGCTTCATACGCGGAAACTCAACAAAGGCAAGATAATCATTCAGTTACAGTCATTCATTGATTTTCAGGCGATAAGAGAGAAACATGAATAGTCCATCAATATAGAGCATCACAAGATGAATTCCATTATCAACTTTAGAAGAAATATTTGTGAATATCTGAAACAATAGCCAGACATAACATGTATGAATTATGAAACTATTAAACACTACGTTCAGATATGAAGAAAACAAAATGGAAGGTAAACACTTAGAAAACAATCACATGGAAAGAAGGCACAGACTGTTATATAAATGACACATGAATCTTTGAAGATCAACCAGCACTCGGCTCTGTAATTTCATTCAAAAATCATAAAGTTCTCAAAAACATCGGTCCAAGCTTATGGGTTCCAACCCTTGATACATCAATTACCTTTGAATTTATAGAGAAACAACCTCTACCTAACCTTGAATTCGAAACCTAACTGAACTCTAAAAATAGAAACAATTACAACAAATTTCCTTCATTTCAGGTTGTGGACTGCTAAATAATAAGTTTCAAAGTCCCTCCTGCATATCTCTAATGGTGACAGCTGTGTGAAATATGGGAGAGGTTTTTGTAATTGGCCATGTGCTCGACAAAACCCATGTCTTATTTTCTCCAAATTCACCTCCAGCTCCTCGAAATCTTCCTTTGAAACTGATGATTTAGATAGTAAAATTGTAAATTTCTGGAAAAATAACTTGTGAATATCTTTTAAATTCTCCCAACCTGTGATAACTGTGTAAAAACTGAAGGAGGCTTTTGATGATAGGCCTGTTAGGAATACAAACCTCTCTCAGTTTTGTAAAATTAAATTCCATTTGTCTGAAACAATTCTTTGAATTTGATGGCTGAAATAGTCATTTGGAAAACATGAAACATTGCCTGTAAAACTGACTTTGTTTCTCCTAACTCATAGCACCTGTGTGAAAACTGAAAGAGGTTATTGTGGATAGGCATGTTGTGAAGAAAAGCCTCTCTCAATTTCTGAAAATTCATCTTCATTTGATGTAAACAATTCTTTGCATTTGATGACTAGAACAGTCATTCTGAAATCTGAACATTTTCCCTTTGAAGATGACTTCGTTTCTCCCAATCCTTAGCACCTGTGTAAAAACTGAGAGAGGTTATTGTATATCATCATGTTATGATGAAAAACCTCTTTCAATTTTTGAAAATGCTTCTTTGTTTGCCGGAAACAGTTCTTTGAAGTTGATTGGTAAAGTACCAAAATATCTGCAACTTTTACATTTACCAATGGTTCTTTCACATTAAAATTAACTGTTTGACTTGGATTAATAGAATTAATTATTTTCTCATCAAAATTTGTGTAGCCCATGCAAAAACATCATTTGCAACTTCCACGTTGTTTTAACTTTCCCACTATATAAAATTCCGCTCAATTTTGGAATTTTAACTAAACTGCTCTTTCAATCTGCGGAATTTTCTAATACTGTCGATATCTTAGTCAAGACATCATTGACCAAGCACGTGTCAAAACTTGCACATGGTATAAAAATTCCACAAATCTCAAAACTTAATTTCTCCTTGCATGTTGATGTAGCGGAATTTTCCTCATCCATGGATTTGTTTAGCTGAGCGATGGATGTTGAACACGTGTTTCCAATTTGACCACGAGCAAGTTTATTCCACAAATTGTTAAAAGAATAACCTGTCTGCACTTCTATTTAGCGGAATGACTGCACACCGTTGGATGATATTGAGACTTGATCTCGGCGGCAGACTTGAAGAAAGTATTCATCTCCAGCACATAATACACTAGATAAGGTTTAGGCAGCCATTTATGATGCAAGAATGCTTCTTCGGGAAAGTATACAGTGCTGGGAAAGTATCATGAACAGCGTGAACATTAGGAACATAAAAAATGTGCATTGGATAATATTTAAAAACGCCTCTTGTGTTTAGAGTTTTCCTTTCTTGCCCCGTATATGCTGTTTTTTGCATTGATTAACAATCTTTGAAGAGAGCGTGGTTATGCATGTCTACACTTGAAGCCATTTCATAAATTTCTGCAATCCATATAGGGTGACGGAATTCATTATAGATGAAGCGGTTGAGATTATTTATGAGGAAATATGACCAAATCGATAGAGAGTATTCATTTCTTCATCGTAACCAACTCCATCTCTCTTGCGCTCTGCCAAGAAACACGTATAGAATTTCAAATATTTCTGTTGTTTAAAATCATTATCTTCCAAAAGTTCTCAACTTGGATGCTGAAATGAAAGAAAAGACCACTGCATGAAACCAACTAGTGAACTATTTCCACGTTATCCTCCATAAATTTTTCATTTATAATATGTCATGTCGTAAAAATTTCAAAGCTTCATGGTAATATATCCCACATGCATAAGGTGAAAGATATTTTCATTATTTATATGCATCCACGATTTCACTTTATATCAAGGAACAAAATGATATCATACACCTTGTGAACTTTGGCACTTGGACTTTGGTGGAGGAGTTTCGCTGGTATTGTTTTGATGTGGTGGCCCCTATATGACCAATAGCTCGCGGTGTTGAGCTTGGTTAAAGTTGGCCTTGTGCCAATATAACCTCTTTTATATAAAATAAAACCTTTTCATATTTCCAAAATATAATGAACCCTTGAACTCAAGTTTATAGAGAAAATCAATTATCTTTTAAACCCAAGACTTAGCTTGAAAGTAATTCCTAGGCTTTTTGAAACTTTTTCTTCATACGAATCCCAACAAATTATTTAATGCTTGAAAGCTTGACACTGCCAAATCACCCATGAAATGTTGGAAAATTTGATGACGACAACACCAACCACTGTGAAAATAAATTAGTGCTAACAGCTGGCTCCACTTGGGATGCTATCCTCCTTGCGAGGTAGCAAAGAACCCCTTAGACCAAGTGTCAAATCTATTGGGTCGCTCTCAGTCTTTCTCTGAAATCTTCAACATGCTCTAATCTGAACCATAAACTGAACCACTGCTACAAACAAATTCCTGTCAACCTGTAACCTGTAAACTGTCACCCATTCTCTGAAGACTAAAACCAACTGTAACTGAAATCAAACTTGAAACTGCTAAAAGAAATGCTCAGCATGCAAACTTATTTACACCTACTTACCTACCCTACTTTATTGAGCACCAATGCCCAATCAAGTAAACTCTGACTTCCAATGAAGCCAATCAAGCAATTTTTCCAATAATTCCATTTCTTCCTTATGCTTGATTGAAATTAGAACATAAGAACAAAATAGCAATAGATTATGATAAAAAATTTATCCATGTATTCTGCTGCTGGATCATAAAAAGCATGACAACCTTCAATATACTCCGTTATTTGCTTACCATTAGAAGGCTTTCCAAAAAGTAACTCTTCTTGCATATTGTCAAACCGATCTTTAAAAGAGCTTTGAAAGGAATTCTCATTATTGTTTTTAAATGATATATCAGCAACTTCATTTAATATTTCTAAATTTACAACTCCATTCTTCTCAAGCACTTCAAGAGGAATATCATTTTGTTTTTCAACAAGATTAAGCAGAAAGATGTCTTCTTGACAAAACGTTTCTGAATTGGAAAGATTTAAAGAAACATCCCATTGAAAGTCCTCATCTCCTTCTTTGTGATCCCTTTGTTTATTGCACACTGTTGGTTCTCTCACATACTGAGATTGATGGCACGATTGCTCTTCCTTTTCATTATATATAAGTAGACTAAAATTTTCTTTAAAACCATCACTAACATAATTTTTAACAAGCTGACCGCAATCATCAGAAAAACCATCAAGAGTATAACCCTCTTCTTTCACATCACTAGGCTGATCATCTTCATGCTCATATCTTTTTTCCAATTCTAATTCAAGGTCTGATTTCTCTTTAATTGCATTTTCAGAAAATAAATATGTGGAGGGACTGTAAGACTGAAAATTTGTAGAATCAGAATTCTTTATGTAATCACCCACGGAAGCATTAGAACTTTGAGGAAATTGTTGCTACAAAAAGGAATTTTCTGATTGGGAATAAGTAGCCTCATCTTGAAACAAAACTTCGGAAGTTGAATAATATGAAGAAGGGTTTGATTGACCATCCCAACTTCCTTCTTGGTCACACAAAGATTGACAAGACTGCTGCAAATTATCATCTACTTCAGGAAAAGAAATGTAGCTGGTTGAATCAGAGTTTTGGCTCATGTCTCTTTCAGTCGAGGAAGAAATTATTAATTGCTGAAATGGGTTCTCATATAAAATTTCTAAAAGCTCTTCATCCACTAACTCATCATCACTATACATGTTTTCCAAATCTCCAATGAAACCTTTAACATGCGTCCAACAATCTTGAACCAACAATAAGGAGGGGTATTGGTTTTTGTAATGTTCATGAAATACTGTATGAAAATCAGTAAGGGAAAACAAACTTTCTGATGGTAACCCTTCATACCATGACCTTACATCTCCTTCTAAAGTAGCCATGAACATTTTCATTAAAGAATCCTCATACAATTTAACTCCCAGCTTATGTATATGCATATGAAATCTAACCAAATGAAGGGCAGCATCATCATTCTTTTGATCTTAAACTTTGGAAGACATGTTTGCCAATCTACTTTAGGTATTCGATTTGGAAAACCAGGAATGTGAGCATGATTCATAGGAGCATACCTTGCAGACAAAGAACTCATCTCGACAAATGAATAAACTGAATCAACTCTTCAAACTTTGCAATCTTTTGTCAGTGGAGTCAACATAGGAATTCTTAAAACTGAATTCTTCGAAGATGGAGTCGCCAGGTGAAAGATGCACAACCTTGCTGATATCTGACTGTTGTTCACCATCAACAATCAAATCCGAAATTATGTCGTTCATACCCAGGGAAGATTTGAACCTTCGTTCCCCGGCAATGGTGCCAATTTGTTAGCACTCAAAATATACCCAAGGTTGTGAAAGGTAATTTTAAGGTAACAGCAAAAACCACTTTAGAAAGAAACTGGCTTTTCTTTCCAGAGAGGTATCTCTCAGATATAAATTTTATAGGGCCAGATATTGAAATCAATAATTTAAGTTATGCAGATGGTTGAAACAACACATATAACCATTGGGCAATGGAGTCAAAATGTATAAAGATAACACAAAGCTTCATACGTGGAAACTCAACAAAGGCAAGATAATCATCCAGTTACAGTCATTCATTGATTTTTAGGCGATAAGAGAGAAACATGAACAGTCCATCAATATAGAGCATCACAGGATGAATTCCATATCAACTTTAGAAGAAATATTTGTGAATATCTGAAACAATAGCCAGAGCATAACATGTATGAATTCTGAAACTATTAAACACTACGTTCAGATATGAAGAAAACAGAATGGAAGGTAAACACTTAGAAAACAATCACATGGAAAGAAGGCACAGACTGTAATATAAATGACACATGAATCTTTGAAGATCAATCAGCACTCGACTCTGCAATTTCATTCAAAAATCATAAAGTTCTCAAAAACATCGGTCCAAGCTTATGGGTTCCAACCCCTAATACATCAAGTAAATTCAAATATATACAAAAATAGTTTCTTCCCAAGAAGATCAGTAACCAATTATTCCGTTAATTAAAGTTTTTGTAACCATATCCCTAATAACTAGGAATAATAATTTCATGCTTTGATTCAAACAACAGATTGCTTGATTATAGCAAACTTAGTAACTGCGAGGTGTCTCGAACAAACAGCTTCACGAACTGCAACACCTGTCTTCATGAATGAAGTATGTACTTGGTCTTTCCAAATTTCTCCACGATCTTCCATTGTTCCGCATTTGGGGTGTTGTATTCTGTCATCTCTCTAATTGACACCTCCAACTCCACATAAGCTTCATAAGACACGGCAGACAATCCTTTCTTAATAATTAAAAACTTATCCAATATCTCAAAATCCTCTGTCAATTTTTCCACAATGATTTTTCTTGTTAACCCTTTGACTAAATCTTCAAATTTGGAATGGTCCATGTGATTTTGTACCAATAAACTTTGATATTGCTCCTGGGAAAATAATATTCCTTCGTCATTCCAAAAAGAAGGGAGACCATCATCAAATAGATTTTTAAAAACAAGCCTAAAATCCTTTATTTGAGAAGGCATTGTATTCGCCTTATCCTGCACCACTTTCATGAGTTGATGTTTATTTATAAACTTCTTTGCCCACAACACAATTGCTACTCTATCCTTAATCCCAATGTCCTGCAAATTCTGATATGTTAAAGAATTTAAGAAATTCAAAGCATTGTGAGCAGTATTCAAAGGCTTCTTTTCCATAGTTTCAGTGGCCAACTTCAATCTTTGAGTAGCTAAATTGACTAGTGCACTTTCATCATCAATAAAATTTAAATAATGCCTAAACTTGGTGATTTTCACAGGCAATGTATCCCAAATTAAATGTTTAGCTCCCTGTAGAAGAGCTTTTCTTGTACTTCTTTCCATTAATTCAATTGGCTTTTATCATTCAATGCTTTATTCTTCTCCTCAATGCTCTTAGCCAATTCTAATTTGATTTTTTCATTTTCCTCTTTTAATTCTTTAATCTCCACCTCTTTCAGACTTACCTGTGACATAGGAACTAATAGAGCATCTGCAGAAAATTTATTTAATGGTCTTTCAATATTAACAAGGGGTAAATCAATGTCAACAGGGGTTTGACTCATCAATTCTTCCATAATTTTTTTTCTCGTCATTTTGATCCTTTTTCAACTTCAAAATCTGAGCCATCAATTCGGTTCTTTCTACTTCCCACTTGTTTTTCTCTTCCTGCAGCTTCAATGATTTTCCTTTATAGTCCATCATCTCCTGATAAATTTTCTCTTTTTCCTCCTGAAGTGTAAATAATTTTGAAGACTGAACGTGTTCAGCATTAGGGACTTTCAGCTTCTTCTTCAATACTTGAATGGTATTGTCCTTCTCCTCTAGAAGCTTTTTGGTTGCCTGCATATTACCGGGTTCGGTCCCTAGGCTCACAGCATCTCCTTGCAACTTTTTAATTTGAATCAAATTCGCTTTATTCAACCCTTTCATGCTTCAATTGAACCTCCATCTTATCTACAAGAGACTGTAATTTATTAATTTTCATAATAGCATGTAACAAATCAGAGTAAATAACATCTCCAGTTTGTTTATGGACTTGTATCTTATCAGGAACACTGATTTTGTCTAACTTCACCTCCATTTCAGACATTTTCTTGTCACTAACCACGACGAATTTCAGGGTATTCCTCTCCGTGTCTCGAGTAGAAATCAATGAAGTCTTTTGATTGATTAAATTTCTAACTCAAGGAAGCAGATTCTTAGTTTCCTTTGATGATTGCATTTGTTTGTCAGCATAACTTGATACTAACTCTGTCTTGGATTTTGTAGCGGGAACTGGACTCTGCGTTACCTTCTTCTTCGAAGGAATATTGATGCATCTGTACAGACTTTTTCTAGAACAAGACCATCTTCTTTAAACCTTCTGAAACTATTTCTTCTGAAATAGTTTGATCACCTTGAGGGTGTGTTTTGATCTTTTTATGAGAAATATTTTCATCCACATCCATGCCATCAGTTTCAGAAAGACTCCTCTTATTCAAAATGCTGGAATTATCAGGTGTTTGAGCCACTGCAGTCAATTTGTTACTCCTATCTTCATCAACTTCTAAATTTTCTTCAAAATTAGCCAAATTTGCTATTTTATCTAAACCTTCAACAGTTTGATGATCAAATGGTTTATTTTTGTTCAACTGCTTCCTCTGAGAAATAATGTGACATGGATCATAATTTATTTTTTGCTCCTTCTGAAAATTCATAACTTCTAACAATCTCTCTATCACTAGCAAGGTGCTTTTATTTTTAAAAATGAACGGACTAACTTTGAGAGGAAATTTAACATTGGAAGACTTTTTAAATGCCCCAAAATGTTCTTCTTTTGCACATAACCTCTGTCTCATAAACTCTAGTGCGAATATTCTTGGAGTCAAAAAAGCGGGTAACCTGTATGGTTCTCCAGTGAACCCATACACTCTCAGAAACAGTAAATTCTTTATACAAGAACCAATCTCATGTTTTGTCTTCTGAGGAAGACTGTAACAAAAGTCTCATGTCTTCCAACACCCTTGGCAAGACATCATCAAATAGCAATTTGTAAATCTCGGCCATGATTGTATTTATGAACTCAAACATGTTAATTTGTTTCGGGAGGTCCGGAGAGAAAATGGTGGACAAGAACTGCAACTTCGACACATTAAAACACAAAAGCATGTTCAGTAAATATGACTGATATCTAAAGAACCTGACTTTAGGGAATTCGACCAACTAAGCATGGATAACCTTGGCTAGATACTCATCAAGATTAAAACAACGGGTTAAATGGGACTCAGGGTCAATTGAACCTATACTCAGCAAAAAACCTAAGATGACTTCATTGATATGAGTATCATTATCCAAACCCAAAATTTGACTGACCAGAGACATGACCAACTGTACTTCCTTCTTGAAAATATTAACATTGTATGGTAGGAAGACCTTCTAACGACTGACCATCTTTTAGAATACTGGATAAAAACTGACATCTGACTTCGGTTCTACAATTTTTATACATTTCAATTAAAACCTGTTCATTTAAAGACTCACAGCTATCTGGGAAATTATTAGGCAGATTCAATATCCCGCGAACAGTTTTCGCGTCAACTTTACAAAGGATTTTTGACGTGGTATGGCTCATAATAACTCTTTCGGAGGAGGAGTAACTATTCGCGCACCATTCGACAAATTCGGGAAAAGGTAGGGTTTGTTCAATAGCAAAATAATATAAGAAAGAACTGTAGACATTCAGAATATCATTTCCTTGCGAATTATACTGCCACAAATGCTCCTTTGAAACTGATACACTACAAACTGACAGAATAGGGTCACATACATTCCTTTCCCTATCAACAACAACCTCTTCTCTCTCGTCCAAAACTCTGCATAATACTCCTGAACCCTGTTCCTTCTCCATAATAAACAATGACGACAAGTCTTTAATCAAAGTTTCAGTGTTTCAAGGCTTACCTGGTCACTGCGAATACGTAGAAGTTGACTTTGGAAAAGATGGCGCACTGTCCACTTATCTTTCACCCGTAGCGTGTAATTGAAATGACTTTACCTAGGTCAACTTCACTTTTTATACAACGGACTATTCCGGGGCCCTTACTAAGCTGTTTTCCTCTTACCGCTTTCCTCAGCGGAACTCACCAAAAGTCACCACGTGGAAAGCGGTTTAAATTCCGCTACCACTCATCCTTTTTAATTATCTCACAACTTCGCAGTCTGGAATAGATAATGACCGTTGATAAGATTTCATCTTTTGTCTGAACCGTTGGATTAAAATCTATTCTACGTACTCCGCCAACAATTCTCATTTTGACTGCCTCATAATCGTAAATTTTATTCACTTTATTTCTTAGCTGTTGATCTTTTTGCCTCGTTAACCACTTCTGCCTCTCCGTCAAAACTTTTCCTTTGCGCAACTTTCCCCCAGCGGATCAATTGTCAACCGTAGATTTTCGTACTCGTAGATTTTCCTTTGTATAAACTCTCCCTAACCTCCATGTGTGACTGCTCACTATCTCAACTGCTGTGCTCATTGCCTTGTACCTCATGTATTTTGCCTGTCATAACTGTCTGGATTCCTGCTGTAGGTGATGAAGAGTGTACCAACTCCAATTCATCACATTGCTTGTCTACAATCTAATTAACGAATGTGCTTGTGTCGCTAGACTCACAGGATGGCTCTAATGCGATCTCCTCATGCACATCCTCATCATGTATTGTTAACTCCAAATGAAGCTCACCAACAACCTGTACTTCATGCTCATCTTTCTTCCCTCCCCCAACTATGCCTTTAAGTAGATCCTCATCCAAATCCTTGGGCTGGCTCTTGTATGTGATGGTGTAATAATGTTGAAAGGACAGTGCTGCACATACCTCATCACCCAAGGCTAGATACTCCTGATATCGAGGCAAGTGTTGAAGTACTGCTAACCTTTGCAATTTCTAATCAAGATCCTTCTCATTGTCTTCATGTTCTCACAAGCTGGCAAAGAAAAATCTCTTTTCTGACATACACTTCACCAACATCACTGACATGCATTTGCATGTACAAGCATGCATTAACATGCATTTTTATTCAATTTCTCTATGCCCACAGTTGGCAAGGATTATGATTTGATACCACTGTAATATCCCAAACTGATATTTTGCTTCTATACTGCTGGGTTATGATGAGTGTTTATGTTTTTGTGGCTTTCAGATATATACCACTGTAATATACCAACCAATTGAGGTCTGATCTTTTCTTGTTTAATGGTTTCAATCTGTATTTGATGGTTTCCTAACTTGGTTTCACACCTTTATTCTTAGTCAATATGATTACGGAATTATCATTCCCACAATAGCCCAAATGCATTGGCTATTTAAAGATACACTTGCATGTGATTAATGGGAAATTACACCACAGTATAATGAACAACCATGATAATATTATGCCTGATATTTTATTTAATTGGCAGCAGTTACTTGCCTGGAAAGATTAATACTGAAATTCTGAGTGTGATGACCTCACACTGAGCGTCCCCTCTTGATCGCTATTTGGCTGCCCACTGTCCACGGATACCACTGTAATACTTCAAACTGACATGTGCTGATGTAGAATAGATTTTATGGTGATATTGATTGTTGTTGATAACAATATAATGTGCTGATATAATGCTGATAGGAAGCTAAAGAAGACTGTTACAGCTGGTAATGTCGCTCAAAATAGTCATGAGAATGAGCTGTAGGTACACTGTCTGATATAGATGTTAAATAGGATGAAAGAATACTCCAATAAGCAGTTCACTCTTTCTCTGATGAGCAGAGTGTCCAGAATAGTGAAACCAAGGATTTTGATCTTAAAACAACTGCCATGCACAAGATCCGAAGCTTTCCCAGGAGCTGTAAGTTACAGATATTGGTCACGCCTTCCTAGGGGATGAATTGGGATTTACCTTTAGTGACAGTTTATCCAGGAATGAATGGTGGTTAATGGAAATGGACGCTGTATCAGTAGATGAATAGCAACACTTTCCTGTGAATATGGCAGCCACAATAAAGATGCCCTACCGAATGAATACGCAGCTGTACAGAGAATGAAGAACACGCCTTGTTGAATAAGAAGACACTACTTTGATTTGCTGCCCTAAATTGAATACGCAGTTGTAGATGTGTCTGGATCCCTGCAAATATTAATGAATGTACAGTCGTATTGAACCACGGTGATAGATTTGAATGATCTATTCTCTTGAATTGACTAGGGTGGATAGATTTCGCCACCAAACCCAATTGTTGGCTAAGGAATTCACCCTCAACCCTAAATAACTCTAAGAGGTCTCCAAACCTGTCTCCAAAACGATGAATAATAACCATGATACACTTTTGGTTCAACTAACCTTCTTATATAGCTTTTAGGGTTTGCATGCATGTAACTTTTAGGGTTTGCATGTCGCTTTTAGGGTTTGCATGCATGTCATTTTTAGGGTTTGCATGCGTGTCACTTTTAGGGTTTGCGCTTTACTTTTTGCATGCATGCAATTCTAATTGCTCATTATAAGACTGAAGAAATAAGGCCTGCATGCTCTGCATGTTTTATGATATTAACTCTAATGGCCCTTTAATATGCTCTTGGTATTAAATGTCCTCGGTCAATCCCTTATTTATCCGTATTGGAACATTACAGACATACATCCAACAACCGCAGCAGGTAGACACTAGGCCAAGGCCTAAGTGGTTCAGGTTCACAGTACAGTATTCCAGGCAGGTGGATCTTCCACAGAGATCTTTTAGACAGAGTGTACCACTGGAGAGACTCAGTTATATGGCACTGATGACAGAGTTGATTAACTCTGAACCTTCCAGTTTCTAGGAGGCTGCACAATATCATGTGTGGCAGGAGGCCATGGTTGAGGAGTATGACTCAATCATGAAGAACTAGGTATGGGAGGTTTTGCTGAGGCCTGAAGGCAAGAAGGTGGTGGGATCCAGATGGATTTACAAGCAGATGGAAGCGTGGAGAAGTACAAGGCGTGCTTTGTGGCTAAGGGTTTTCATAGAAGGAGGGTATTGACTATGAAGAGACCTTCGCCCCTGTAACCAGTTATTCTTCCATTCAGACCATTATCTCTTTAGCAACAGAGATGGGTTGGTGAGTCCATCAGATGGACGACAATATTGCTTTCCTCAACAGAGTGATAGAGGAGGAGGTATATATTGAGCAACCATAGGGGTTTGATGTGGAGAACAGGGAGACGCATGTATGCAGACTGCATCGAGCTCTTTATGGGCTCAAGCAGGCACCTTGAGCACAGTACTCGAGGATAAACATCTATCTACGAGAGATGGGATTTCAGCGGAGTGAGGCTGACCAGAACTTGTACTTCTTGATAGGTGAGGTTGTTGGCTGCTATGGGTAGACCCGGGTTAACTATGTTCAACCAACAACACCCCTAGATCACCGGCCCTTTCGGCGACAGACCGCAAAGCGGCCTGAAGTCTCACCCGAAGTGACTCTAATGGGTTGGCCAAGGACTCAAGTGTCTTGGACCGGGTTCTGTGGCAGTCCCACTGGTGGCTCGCAGCTCTCCTAGCTGCGGTCTCTCCTCTGCGCGTCGCACAATCTCCTACTCGCGTCACGCGGCTTCCTTGTCTCGCAGCTCTTCTAGCCGTAGGCTATTCCTTTACACCGCTGCGCGATCCTTTCCTGCGGCGCGCACTTTCTCGGGCCCGCGATATCTCCAACCTTAACGCACCGCCGCGCACCGTACGACACGCAACTCCTACTCGCGCTAAGCCCTTAACCTGCGGTATCGTGCACCGCAGCTCCTCTGCCGGTGTGATATCACCTCTCTGTGATATCCTATCTCTGCGGTTCAGCGCACTCAGCGAGGCTCGTGTCGACGTGCGAGACTTAACATACAAGGCTATTCAATACTGCAATAGAGACTGTTTTACACAAAGCATAACTGAACCATATACAGCATGCCAAAGACGTTAACTTATGTTTATCCTTCTATATTTGCTGTGAACTGATTAACACATTCATTCGTCAACTGTAAACAACAATCTTGTGCAAGATAATACATAACAGTAAGCAAACACAATCACATGCATTCCACACAAAACACGCAAGTTTTACGTGGTTCACCCCCAGGATGGGAGTTACGTCCACAGAACTGTGTTTCTCTATTATAGCTCAGGGAAGGGTAAAACACAGTTCTGCTGCACCGCATATGCAGCTTAAGATCTCCTCTCTAGATCTCTTTTCTCTTCTATATTACTCTTTTACAATACACTCTTCCCTCTCTGTCGATCCCTGCGGATCGTTACATGCATGTTCTATAAGCCAGCTACTGGTTACTGTAAGATTGCTATCGCTGATAACAGAACCAGAGCTAGGCTTTTACAACAGTCTAATAGTCTGCAAAACACTACTAACAAAATGACTAGCTAGCTCTTCAACCTGTTAATCAACTAACCAACCCTTTTACAATACAAAATACATTCTTATATAGGCAGCCCGAAGGTCGTGCCATTACAACACTGTGGGCCTGTCCCAACAGTAACCCAAAACCTAACTAGTGACAGTCGTCCATATCTGTACTTGAGGTAGCCGCTTTCCGTCACACCACAGCTCTCTGCAGTCTTCCATGCTTCCCGGCACTGATCATGGGTACTATGCACCGCTTCGCTTTTCTGTCCTTTGCCTTCAATGCTTCAGCCTCGTTGCTTCTTCTCCTTTATGAGGGTCGCTGAGCCCTCCTGTCTTCCGCCGCTTCCTTCAATGCAGTGGTTGAGCTCTCTCTTCTCGGCCGCTCAGGTACCGTTGCCTTTTTGACTTTTCTATCTTAAAAGTCATGGTTTCCGGCTCTGCTCTCCAGCTGGAAACGTGCTACGGCGTCGTAGCTCTGCCTTAACTTCTTTCCGCCAAAACTAGCAGCTTCTTCTGTAGCTGCGGGACCCTACTCCAACAGAGGTGCCTGTCATACTGGTCTTATATGTGGATGATCTCTTTTTGACAAGAGATGGGAGGATGATTGGAGACCGCAAGTCCAACCTTGCAGTGGAGTTTGAGACGGAAGACCTTGGGTTGATGCATTACTTTCTGCGCTTGGAGGTTTGGCAGAGAGATGGATGCTTCTTCATTGGACAGGGGAAGTATGCAGTAGAGATCTTGAAGAGATTTAGGATGGAGGACTACAAGCCTATGGCCATACCTCTAGTTTCCAACTGCAGGAAGATTGATGCATCAGGGTTAGAGGGATTTGATCCTACCTTGTATCGTCAGCTTATCGGATCACTTTTGTATTTGGTCAACACACGACCAGACATTAGCTTTGCAGTCAACTCTTTGAGTTAGTTCATGGTGGACCCTTGGAGAGTGCATTGGATGGCCGCGAAGCACATACTTTGCTACATCAGAGGTACAATGGAGTATGGATTGTTTTATGAGCGCATGGGGAGTGTACGGTTAGCAGGTTTCACAGACGCTGACTAGGCATGATGCGTAGAGGACAGGAAGAGTACTTCAAGTTGTGGTTTCGGCATTGGGTCAGGGTTTGTCTCTTGGTTCAGCAGGAAGCAGAAGTCAGTTGCATTGAGGTCAGCAGAGGTCGAGTACATGGAAGCCAACATGGTTGCTTGTGAGGGTATGTGGTTGAGGAAGTTACTTTCAGGGTTGTTCGAGTGTGAGCTAGAGGCTACAGTAGTTCACTGTGACAATCGAAGTGGCATCAGGGTATCTGAGAATCTAGTGTTCCATGACCGGAGCAAACACATAGACATTAGGTACCACTTCTTGAGAGATTGTGTTCATAGAGGAACCATTCGGTTGGAGTACATACAAACAGATAAGCAGGTGGCAGACAGTTTTACCAAGGCACTTTGCAGACAGAGTTTTGTGAAGTTCAGGGATAAGTCGGGGTTGCTGTCGAATCCCTTTCTCGTTGAGAGGGAGTGTTAGATTAGCAGTAACAAGGAAGGTCTTCCTGCATGCAGAAGATTTTAAATGAGGAAACCAGTTGTATTTAATTATTTTTCCTAAGTTTACTTTGGAAAATAATTAAAGTGATCTAATTATTTATTGACTTTAAGTGAAAATGAAATTAGGGTTTTCGCTTTACCTAAAGTTATAAAAAAAGGTCAATTGGTTGAGAGGACACACACACACACTTGTATTCCAACAGAGACAGGATACAGACAGGGAGAGAAAGTCAGATAGAGGATTTAGCTAGGAAGACGGAGGAGTGAGAGAACAGGATCACCGAGCTACCAGGCAGGATAGAGCCCGCACGGATCGACAGGAAGAAGCTGCAGAGGAAGGCCATACAGACCGTACGGATCCGCATGTGTGGGAGGCCGTATAGTGGGCCTTACAATCACGCAGGAGGGTGCCGGGGTTTAGCTGGGATTTGCCCAGTGATTCTGCGGAGGTGCTGCATTCGCCAGGTTTGGGAGAATTTGCAGTGGTTGTAAACGTTCCTTATTTTCTTATAATAAAATCTATATCTGACTATTGCACCGGTTTTCCCATCTTGGGTTTTTTCCGGGGGTTTCCATACCCAAAATAATAGTGTCGATATTGTGATGTGATTTATTTCTCAGTTTTATATTCCGCTGCATACTGTAAAAGATATTCATGTGTGGTTATTAGTAGAGACTTTGAATGCATTGTTTATCCCTAGTTTGATTGTTACAGGAAAATTTACACCCAAGTTCTTGATGAAGTCCCTGATNCATTTCCTAGGGGTCCCCAAGTCCCTGGAATATGGGGATGGTGGGTATGGGGATTTTTTTTTTCGGGGGGGGGGGGATGCATCCTCGTGCAACATAGGTTGAAGATCATAGAAATTAGAGAGTGCATTTATCTGCCTTTGAAGCCCCTCAGGTGATAAGGCTCAGAGGATCATGTTGCTGACAAATAGAAGTAGGGACATACAAGTCATGATGAAGGAGACAACCATTACCATCATGTATGTGCTCCTTGAGAAAAAATTCCAACTCATCAATATAAATACTAAAGAGAATTGGCAACAGAGAGCATATCTTTTTGACACCTATCATTTTCCTGATTAAATCTGAGAGACCATGGTTTGTGCGAAGATGACCAAGGATTGACTCGTAAAGTCTCATGATAGCAACCAAAAGGGTCTCTTACATGCCAATGTTAGTAACCTCAGAACAAAGTCTCTCTCAGAAAAGAGTCAAATGCCTTTTGAAAATCTACAAAGCAACAATTGACTTCAAAGAACAATGACGTGCCTCCTTAATGATGGTCCAGAGTCCAGAGTCCAAAGAGTGAACAGCTCTTCAAAAAGGTGAGACTTGAACCATTTTTGGATTGTAAGTAATAGGGTATAAATATTTGACAGGGACTGTATTGACAGGTTTTTGTATTTCTAAATTATGTAGATATTTTGTTATGGTGTTTCTTTGACTATGCATGTAATTATATTTGTACATTTTATACATTCATCATATTGTTTGGTCACTTTGAACGTTGAATCACCTAGTTAATTTCTTAGAAAGTGAAAATGAGTACATTGTTTGACAAATCAATGAATATTTTTCTTGTCTGAAAATTATTAAACTGATCATGGACCGTATGAATTATTATGCTGCTATGCAGCTATAGTGCTAATGTTATTGGCTAAGAAATGCAAAATTGGCTATTGTTAAACAGTTGGATTCATGGAGTGGATCTTATGTACATAGATATAGATGATGAAGCTTTTATTTATATTGACATAAAATTTTATGCATGTGCAGGACATTGATTTGAAGAATCATAAGTGGGCACACTATTTTCTTTGTGGGTGAGTCCTGATTTCTTTCTTTTATTTTAAAAATCTAAATGCTGAATGAGGACTTTTTTTTGCATTTTCAAATTACACAATCTTTCATCATTCTTGATAAGACTTGCTACCTCCGAAACTAGCATGTGTGATTAAAGTCCCAAATATGTACACTAGCCCGAGGGGAACCAAGAGAAATAGGCAAATGTCACGACTCACCACGGTCCACACCTATCCCCTATCACTTTAGGTTGGCTCTTCTCCAACTCAAGGGGGACCGTTCCCTAGGGTTAAGGTTCACGAGGGCAAAGGGCAATGAGTAGCAAGGTGATTCCAAGGGTTTCCCTAGCAAAGCTTTGTAGTATAGAGATATACAATGGGTAATGGGAGGATAAGGGAACCCACTTCAATGGACTAGTGCCAATCCACACTAGGGCAAATGAAGTCAATAGGTCGCTAACTTAGAGGGCTTTGCTTCACAGATCATCTAGAAAGAATAAGTGCTCCATGCCTCCAACCCTTCATAGATGTATTGGAGGGTTCAAATTGTGATCACAAGGGAAAGGATGAGTCCCTTTGTTACTTCCTTCCTTAAGTGAAACCCTACACTAGAAGGGGTTGGATTTGAAAAACCTTGATGAGGATTAGTATAAAGAGAAACCTCCCTCTATGCAGTAACTTCAATTGAATCCAACATAAAACTTTATCCAAGTTCCAATCCACTTAGACGATAGTGCCCCTATAATGGATCAAGAGAAGTAGCATGGACAATGCTAGCAAATATGATCTCCAATAGATACGCACAATAGCAGGATATATTCCACACATTAACACGAGAGAAATCCTTAGACAAAAGGTGGCTCTCTTTATATAGGAGTACCTCAAAGTTCAAACTTCCTTTACAATAAAATATTCATTATTTCCTTCGATCTAGCCTAGGGTGAGGTAAAATAATACCAAAGCCCCACTTAACAGCGAACTTCTAACAAATTACAATAAAATAAAGTGGTAAAATAAAGTGGTCAAAGCCACATGTACAATACATGAGATACATAACGCCCCAAAATGAGGGGGCTCCTCTATCAAGCAAGGGATCAAATTCAAGTGATGATGCCATGTGGCCTCCAAAGGCCCCTTCAAGGTGGTTTCTTCAACAAGTCAAGTCCACAAATTGGCAACAAGCCCCCAAGAAATGTCCACAAAGAAACTCCATCAACCAATTGATGTCCACATAGAAGCCCAATGATGTCCGCTACTAGCCACCAAAGGTTTCTTCAAAGGAAGACTCCATCAAAAGATGTCCACATAGCAATGAAATTGGACCAAGATATCTTCCACATGCAAATACGTCCTCCACAGAGCAATGATGGATGATGACAAGTGGAAGCAAACCCCAACCTCCAAAGGCCCCTAAGATGAAACGTTTCACCTTTTTTTTTAAAGTGTCCAAGAGAGGGCTTCTTCACACAGAAAGGAAACCTAAACTTAGATTGTGTCTCCCCTAAGTCACCTTCAAGAGAGATGCCCCTCCAATAATATTCATATTGCAACCAAAAAAACAACTTCTAAGAGAGATCGGCCTCTATAGCTCCAATGGACTGATCCAACGCTCAATTCATATAGAAACAATGACTTCCTTCAAGTAAAAAGCATCCTCCAAGGCTGAGTGCATGATGCAAGAAGACTTTCACTGGTGTCCTCAATCTTATGTAGACATGGCTGAAATGACTTGTAAATGGAACTGGCTGCCTCTAAGGATGACTTCTGTGTATTGGATCAGCACTTCTAAGCCTCAGGTGATAAATAGAGGAGCCTTTATAACATATCAAGGTTGCCATACTGCTTCACTGCTGGTTTTTTTTTGCCTAGATTGTACCCTGATTATTCCAAAAAAGGTGCACAAACATCTTGAAACAGGAATCAAAAGTGGATTGGCCCTCAAAGAAAGTGAAGACAAGCCAGCTAGGCCAATGCTTGCAAAAACTTCACTCTACAGTGTTTAAAAAACAACATAATATGCCATGTGAGCCTCCCAGAACTGATAATGATGAAGTGCTACTGCTGATTTGATGCCAAGATATAGGTCTTTGCTGCTACAATATGCCCAGGGACACTTTTACGCTGCTGTTCTTTACACAGATTGCACCCAGACTTGGGATTTTCAAATTTTGCATCTTATTGCTGTTTTACTGTCTTTTCTACCCATAAGTTTTGCCCAGTTTTCAAGGTTTAGGGATGTTCTCACCAGTAAATCTGCCCAGAAGTGTATTACTGCTGACTATGAGGTCAAATAGGACTGAGAATTGATTTTAAGGTCCAGGATGTGCCCAGCAATGTGGATATTACGGTCATTACTCATTACTGCTGTTCATTACACCAGACTGCCCAGAGACATGGATTTGTTTCTCAAATATCCACAAACTTTGCCCAGAACAAGCTCAAGTTCATCTCAGGCTTGCTGAATATCACTGTTTACTGCTGCTACTTATTCTCAGAAACGCCCAGGTCTGAGTTTTAGTCACTTTACCACTGCTATGATGCATAAACTTGTCCAAAATGTACCCAAAACACACAAAAACTTGGATTTGCTGTTGTTTTCATCACCAAATTGCCCACAATGTGCCCAAATCTGCCCAGTGATGCCTGATTGCTGTCCAAGGACCATACAGAGCTGATTGTTGCTATTTGAAGGCTAGGGTATGGCCAGAAATTGTCCGTGTTCAAAGCTTATTAAGACTGCCTTTAGTCTCAGAATTAGCCCAGCATAGGAAATTAAGCCTCTTACTGCTGTTTTGGGGGTTAGGACAGTCCAGACTCCAAACAACACTCAGGGATGAAGATTCATATCACTGCTCTAACCCTCAAATTTGCCTTTCACATCCTAGGGCACCATCAGAACATCATCATGAACAAAGTCAAACCCCCTTTCAAGTGTGATTAAAATCACACTGGACATCCATACAAAATGGGGGGTAACAAGATTAAACATCATTGAATCTGTACGATCATTTAGCTAAAGTTTCTATTTTCGATCTACTTATAAATAAATCCAAGATCATTTGCTTTTGTTTCAAATGGAAACAGGCAATTACATAAAAAATGCAATATAATAAAAGGTTGCTAACTCAGTAGTAAGATAATTCTACATGTACTACATGCCTTGACCAAATTGGGAATGCTGATTTCATAAATTAAACCACGAGGGGAACAATCTACTGTCTTCGCCATTCTTCTTGTAATCATCTCCTCTGAAGGTTCTATCTTTATTTTTTTGTAGTCTTCAGGTCAAGGAAAGTGTGGCCCTAAAATGTGATAGCTAAGAAGTCCTCCATATTGCTTGCCTGATCTATGAATCATATCAATCTTTCTTGAATTGCAAATAATTATTTTTCCTGAATATGCTGTTCCTAGGAAGGTGTGGATTCTCTTCTTTATTGATGTGAAGATTTATATTCTGCTGTCTTAGCTTTCGTCTAATTTCCATGCCACCCGCTCGGGTGAATGCAAAGCTTCATGTGCGGAACCTGAATTGGTCTTTATTTTTCCTGCAGATATTGGGTTTTTGTCAGATAACATTTACTTTGTACTCGCCATAAGCCAGTCCATCACCATCATTTCTTCTAGTGTTCTTGTTTTTTGGCTCAAAGATTTCACTGTATCCATTCCTTCTGTAATTCATTAGTGAACGCTTTATTTGTTTGACTCTGAAGTCATCATATTTCTGGGCTAGAAAACTTTGGAGGCATTCTAATTCATGTTGACCCTCAACTTTTTCTCTTTTCCTCCTTAATCCTCATGCATCATCTTGCCAGAAGTTTTTTGATCTTCTCCTTTGTTTTCAATTTTTTTTTCATATGTTAGAGCTAGCTAGCAGTACTCAGGCATGTTCTACATTTGAAAGCAAGATTTTAATGTAATCCAATAATTGTGTACAACTTCCAACAAATACTCAAAATCTCCCAAAATTAACTTTTCCAGCAGACCTTTTCCTCAAGGTCACAGAACACTCCTGTGCACCCACCATTTCCTGCCCAGCAACATTTCAGAAGCTGAAATAGGTATGAAATATCCCAGAAATGTTCCAAGATGTTTCCTGTCCAAAAAACACCAGAAATGATGTGTTTCCTAGGGCAAAAGTGAAAAATAAAAGATAAAGCCCTCCAAAAGGAAGTGTTGCCCATGGATCATCTGTTTGTGTGAAAATAAACCTTAAAACAACCAAAGAGACCCAAAAAATTCCAATCAACAGAAAAACATGAAATATGCCATGTTTTAGTGTTTTTATTATCAAATATTTAAATATGCCCGCTCAACTTTTCCTTAAATTTTGAGTAGTGTCATTTCCAGAACCAAAATGGTTTTGGAAACTGAGATCATTTCCCATTTCAGGTGACCTTGCTTCCCTAAATCTTCTTCCCTATGTATTAGTGTACATGTTAAAATAGTCCTCTAGGATTTCTAAATTTTCCAATGGCATTGCTAATATCTTCTAAAAGCTCTTTTATAAATTAAAATTGAAGGAAGATATGGTAATGTTTAATCAAACCACAGTGGAGTATAGGGATAGCATAGCTGGATTAGTTCCGGAAACCATGGTTTCATGAAATCCAACAGTTTCCTAGAGACTGCCCTTGATCACCTTAATTCTGTTTTGAGGTTCTCTAAATGTTATGAATAGAAATCTCTTTGATCATAGGTGAAGAAAAATGGAGCCTTTAAGTCTTGGAACATATCCTTGACATCCAATTAAAGAGGGTGAAAGCATTTGGCATGATGCCATTAACCTACACATTTGGCATTATTTCCTGAGCAGCAATGTTGAACATTTACCTTTCCCCTAGGATTCAACCTTAATTACATGTTTAGAACTTTTGCTTTTGCACGCTTTGTAAAATATATTAATCTTACATTTAAGATCTTGTCTAGGCTAGTTCTTATAGATCTTATAGAAGCACCAAAGCACATTGATTATGTTAAAAGGAATTTCACAGAAAGTTATTGGCTAACTTTTTGTCCTTGAAAGATCTAATATTTATGCCATATGGCATAATCCTTTTCTTATATGTATATACTACCCACTCTTCCCTGTAACAGAGATGGTTATATTTTGTGTTCTTTATGGAAATGAGTTGATTTATGAATCTATGATCTATGTGGCATAATCAAACTTCTTTTTTGTTACGCATTTGTTGGTTTTGTCCACAAGGTTTGGTTTACTGAACAATGCACATTGGTCACAGACGTTAGAGTCATCTCAAGACTCATACATTTGCATGTTTTTCGACTGTTCTTTTCACAGGTATAAAGGATTTTATGAGTACCTTAAATTGAAAGGACAAGATGTTGAGTCACATGTTGGACTTGATGTTCTTATTGATGGTACAGTTCCAGCAGGTCTGTTCCACTGTCCTTGTCTCTATATCTTTCACAAGCACTTGTAACATAATCTATAAGATGTCTATGAACTTTAATTTTTTACAACATGAATAGCTCTTTTGGACACCATTCTAATTTTTAGTAACACCCCATGAACATTTTTTTTTTCTGTGCAAAAGAATCCTAATTTCCATTATTTGAAATATTGAAATTACATACTTCATAATGCTTAAGTTTAAACTGCATTTCTCCAGCTCAAAATTAGAGCGATCATCTATCTCCCAAGTCCTGTAAAGATTTCAATAAAAAAGCATGCATCAAATCGTTACATAGGTCCTTCATACTACATATCCCATCCCTGGTATCAAGGAAACAGTTTGCTAAAACTCATAGTTAGTCATTAAGAAAGTCCTGATTATATATATAGACTACCATGCACTAACAGCCAGTCAGGGGTAAAAGATCACCTTCTTGTTTACATCAAATCATCAAACTAGAAAAGCAGAAAATTTAAAAGAAAGGTGTATGTGCATCGTGGACTGCCACTTGTAGAACCATCTTTTCCCTCCTAGACATACCTAGCTTGTGGCATGCTCTTCAGCCCCGAGTTAATAAAGGATACGGCTCCCTAGCCCTTTTAGAGAGACAATGCTTTAGACACCATTTCTAGGATATCTCTTCCAAGATGTCCCTCATGGATATTCTCATCCGACCCACAATCCTCTATGTCTTTGAGGTTTGAGGGCCAAGCCTGCTTGACTATGATTGGGCTTTAGCAGAGAGAGCATAGATCCTCCTCCATCGCATCATCAGATGCAAACAGACAGTACCTTAGTCCATCGTGCTCACATAGTTTGGCGTTCGACCATTTCGGCTTGAGACTATGTTTAGTCTTGTTGCTCTCTTACACCGCCTGTGAAGCTTTGCCGACACAGTAAAGGGGTGTGATCGGTACCCATACTTGGCCTGTCTCTCTTCAGAGGCCCTATCTCTCTTCAGAGGCCATTGCCTCAGCTATCCCTTCAGGTTGCTCTAGATGTTGGTTTGCGGTGTTAAGGATCTTCTAGCATCTATCGGTATTGTGATGGAATGACTTCCTCCTTTTGGGTATTCCTTGAATGTGCCTGGTTGCCTCTTACCTACAAAATAGGAGCTGAACAAAATCACTAGAGATGACATTTATAGACAGTTTGTGCAGGTCACTTGGATCAACCCTTCGGGGGGTTACGTCCCAAGACGACCTTCTACGCTACACACTTCTTGGATATGAGGGATGGTCTCATTGTTCAACCCCCTTACACATTGCGCCATTGGGAACATGCTCTTTGTATTCCTTTAGGCCAGTTCAGAGTGGGCTCTCATTGTCTTCGAGTAGAAACTGATCATCAACTCGATCGGTCAGACAAGATCTACAATGTATGTCACCTTCAAGAGGAAGAGGTTGAGATTGAGCACTTCATCTTTCGGTGTCCCATTTATTACGAGATTCGCAAGCGGTTTCATTGTCTTTTCAGGGACCTCCTTCTCAGTGAGCTCCAGACTTTCTCTAGATTTTTCAGATACTTGGATCAGAGATGTCTAGCCTTATACTTGCAAGAGGTCCTTCGACTTCACTCCTTCACTCTTCAACAACATTCTCAGTCAAGCCCAGGCTCCATTCTTGTATCATTTCCTCCTTCTCAGTGCTTCCTTCCTCTAAGGGCACCAAAAGACAGACAGGATGGCACAAATCTTGACCATTTCGTTAGGTCACGACAATCCACCTTTACCTTCGCCCAACACCAACGATGGGGGTAGTCTCGACCCCATCGCGACAGATGGACAACTTCTTCCAAGTTGCAGCATCAAGTACCCTCCTCTAGGAAGTGACGTACTACTCATTGCAGTATTTCTTCTAGCTCTTCGTCCATACAAAGTACTCTCTTGAGTTTCCTTCAGTCGGCCTTGGATGGTAGGAGAGATACTCCCAGTACTTCCAGTGTTTCCAATGCTTTTTCAGTGGCCCTGGGTAGTTCATTCACCATTTTTTGCATCGCAGTTCTTGGATCCACTCTCCTTCCTTGGATCAGCTCTCTTCATATCTCTTCTTGTATATATTTTTCTCTGAGATCGGTTTGATTTGAGCTCTGCTTTTTATCTTTTATAGGAGCTACTTTTACGCTCCCACTTTGTATTGTTCATAGGGTAGTACGCAGTCCCATTGACCTACTTTTGTGGTCATTTGTTGGACAATAATAAATTTATCTTATCTTATCTTATTATCTGCATGGGTCCATAAAGATCCCAGCCTTTCAAAGACCATCTTCCAGAGTTTCTTTCTCTATAAATATGCTGAAAGGAAATACCTAGGAAAGAGTCCTTGATAGTGCAGATTTTTTCGAAACTAGGTCTAAGAGAGAAATCGTCCATTGGATACTCATACAGCCCCAGCATCCACTTCACCACAAGCTGTGAGATCCTGAATATTTGAATTTAATTTACTTCTTTTACTGCAGCTAGCATCAGATTCTGTTTGAGGGCCAGAAGCTCAACAAAATTATTTGTCCTCTGACATGACTATCAGAAAGATACAACACTCCTGCCCAGCATACCTTGGTCTCACCTTGTTTTGCTCCATCAGAAAAAGCCCATGCATCTATTGTCTATGTTTTCTTCTAGTAATTGTCATGGAGCTCTCCCAGAGCCTTCTTGTTTAAAACTTTTTAAGATCGAGAAACTTTGTGCAACGCATTGAAGGGGCATAATATGTCTATCTTCTAAAATGCCCCATTCCTGACCAACCATAGGCCCTGAATGGTGAGGAGAGGTAATGCTTTGAAGGGTTTTGTTGTTGGAGAGCCACACCAAAGTGTTCAAGCAATCTTCCACAGACTGATCACTCCAAGTGATTTTAATACCAACCAAGGCTTCTAATTCCTTCCAAACTTGGATCGAAAAGGAACATAAGGTAAACAAATGCTGAGCAGTCTCAACATCAATCCCAAAAAGACAGCACTTACTAGGCCTTGCAGTACCCCTCTTTTGTAGATTTTCCCAGGTCAAAACTTTATCATTGATTACAAATAACATGGACAACTTGACCTTGAAAGGGCATTTAAATGACCATATCTGTTTCCACCACCGGCAGGTCTTGTTTCTATGTTGCCACTTAACACCTTGTAGCCAAGCTTTGGGGAAAAGATCCCACCCGATAGATTTTTTTGACCAAATCAAAATGTCATCCTCATCCCTTAACCTAACATGACTCCGTCTGAGTTTAGAAGTATATAAGCCCTAACTCTGAGCGAAGTCTCCAGCCAGACCAATTTCTGCATCACTTTTCCACTGCTGTCTCCATATCAAAGAGTTCTCAGGATCTGCCACTTGATTCAGAAAATACAGATTCTTTTTCCTCAAAGCTATGATGACATTGTTCAACAATTTAAAATCTTCGCCCGCACCCACCCAAGGATCCTTGCCTAATCTTACCTTATGGCCATTACCAACCTTCCATATAAACCAGTTTCCAATTAACAGATTGATCCGTCGGACCTCAACTTGTGTGCATTAAAAGTTTGTGTTAAAAGAATGCGTTCAGCAGGTTAATTAATGGAACAACATTAACATAAATTAAATACTGAAAACAGATGGAAAACAAACTGATAAACAGATATAAAGAAGCACAGAATCAGAGCGTCACAAACAGAAGTTCATAACGGAGTTCACCCCCTCCATTGGGCTACGTCTCCGGGTCCCTCTCCAATGGGTACCGATCCAATTTTTTTATTTTTTATAATGGTACAAAATGGTTCTGGAAACAACTTCAGCAACTGTAAACAGAATGCTGTACAAAATCCTTAAGACCTCTCTTCTAGAAATTACATTTAGCCTTCAAAAGGCAAAGAAAGCTAAAATATAACAGAGAAAGTTGACTTCCACAGCATTTCAACACTTTACGGCAAATTCTCCAAGCTTCTCATAACAGAGAAACGATGCACTGCCTTCTAAACGAGCTGAATCCTCCCCCTCCTTCACTGCGGCCAGAATCCCCTATTTAAGCATTTAGCGGGAGGGATAAGTAACCGATTTGATTCCATCATCTTAGCTGTTATCTTTTATTATTATTGTTACAACCATACGCTAAGCTGAACCATGCAATTCGGCCAAGTCACTGCACAAGCATTATGTTACCACGACGTTCCATATCCCCGAAACGTTGCAACTAACTCCACGCACATGTTGACTCACAACACGTTGCAATGACCGTTACGCACATATGTTGCACCATACCATAGCGTCACACGTAACGTAATCGTTTGATGTCACCACTAACTTCGCGATGTCGCAGCTAAGTCTGTCACAGCAAGTGATAAGTCTGTCGCAGCTAAGTCTGTCACAGCAAGTGATAAGTCTATTGCAGCAAGTGATAAGTCTGTCGCAGCAAGTGCGATAAGTCTGTCACAGCTAAGTCTGTCACAGCAAGTGATAAGTCTGTCACAGCATTGTGATATGTCACCACTATGTTTAGCATATGTGTGGAACATACATGTGTTATGTTCTTTGAACCATAGATTAATAACTATTGTACCATATTGGATCAGTGTAAATTAAAGATGAATAATCCTTGGGATCATTCCTCCCCATTGGAGAGCTTTTGGACCACCAAAAGCCTGAATTATTCTGCAAGTAAGTGAGGGTATAACTCCCTCGCTTTTCCAATCTCCATCCATCTTGCTTTGCTAGGATGCATGCCCTTAAGCCCCACTCGGAGGTACTCAGCATTCCCCCTTCGTGAAGTCCTTACATTTCTGTCAAGAATAACATCATCTTGCAACTCATTCATATATTCAGGTGCCATATCATCAACTGAAGGAATCTGCATGATAATTTCCTCATCCATGATCATAGGAGGCTCATACAATTTAAGATTCTCAACATTGCCAACTGAATAAATTTGCATGTATGGAGGTAAATTCAAGCGAAAAGCATTAGTACCGATCTTTTCCAAGATCTCAAAAGGACCATACTGGATAGGTTTAAGCTTTTTACCTTCACCTTTCATCCTTTCTTTGGTGATATGTAACCAAACTCTGTCACCAACCTGAAATTGATGATCAACTCGATGCTTGTCATGCCTGGCTTTGTACTTTGCCTGGCTCTTCTCCAAATGTTCTTGAACTGCCTGCTGTACTGCTTGGATTCTCTGAATGAACCTTAGCGCTTTATCTGCATCATGATGTCCATCCACTGCATCTTTGCCAAAAGAGAAGTCCATCGGTGTTTTTGGCAGATAACCAAAACAAGTTTCAAAAGGAGATTTTTTCGTGGAAGAATGAACTGCATGATTGTAGGCATGCTGTATATACTGCAACTGCTCATCCCAGAGTTTAGGATGCTTACTACAATATCCTCTGAGCAGTTGAACCACTGTCCTGTTTACTACCTCTGTTTGCCCATCGGTTTGTGGATGAAAAGCTGTACTTTTCTTCAGTTTAGTGTCCATAAGCTCCCATAAAGTCGACCAGAATTCTCCCAAGAACCGGGAATCCCGATCAGATACAATAGACATGGGTAGCCCAAAATGTACCCAAACATTCTGAAAGAATAGATGAGCAGTTTNAAATGAATTTCCTCCAATACTGAACCGCACCCAGAAAACTTCTGATTTCAGTAACGGTGTTAGGCCGTGGCCAGTTTACAATGACATCAACCTTGGCTGGGTCCACTCGCAAGTGGCCTCCACCAATAATATGGCCTAGATATACTAAAGAAGTTCTAACAAATTCACATTTGGACATCTTTACATAAAGCTTCTCCCTCTTCAGTACATCTAAAACTTTCTTCACATGTACAATATGCTCTTCCCAGGTTTTGCTAAACACTTGGATATCATCCAAGTATACAATTACAAAATCGTGTGTACAAACCCAATTTCCTATTGCTAGGCTTACTCGTTGCACACATAACACAGCCTCTTATGTATTTAGCTACAGTTTCTTGCATCTGAGGCCAATAACAATGATTCTGCAATACCAACAATGTTTTACTTACTCCAAAATGTCCTGCAATCAATGAACTATGTGCCTCTCGGATCACATGCACTCTTTCTTTCTCTGGAATATAGAGTTTACCGAGATGATACAAGAGCTGATCATGCACAAAATAGTTCTCTTCCTGTTTACCATGGGTTAATGATGCATATACTTTCTTAAAATCTTTATCTTCTGCATACTGTTCAATGTAACTTTCATGTGTTAATGAACTGTTCTGAAGAATGATTGAAGCATTCATAGGTGGCCTTGATAACATGTCTGCTACCTTGTTATGAATTCCCTTTTTGTACTTAATTACGAGATGAAACTGTTGTAAGAATCCCATCCATCTTAAATGCTTACTTTGTTGTACTTTAGTTTGAGATTGTAAATATTGAAGTGGCTGATGATCAGTATGTATGACTGTTTCTTTTCCCATGATATAATGTTTCCACTTCTTCACACTCTGTACCAAAGCATACAACTCTTTGTCATAAGTTGGATAGTTACTTGCCGCAGTAGAGAATGTCTCTGAATGGTAACAGACTGGCTTCCTTCCTTGCATCAAAACTGCTCCCATGGCAAACCCGCTGGCATCGGTTTCGATCTCAAATGGCTGCTGCAAATCTGGCAACGTTAGAACTGGTGTTGTGCTAATCTTTTCCTTCAAGGTGTCGAAGGATCTCTGATGCTTGCCTCCCCACTGGAAAATTTCTTTAACACTTGTCAACGCATGTAATGGAGCAGCAATGGAAGAAAATCCAGAAATGAATTTCCTCCAATACTGAACCGCACCCAGAAAACTTCTGATTTCAGTAACGGTGTTAGGCCGTGGCCAGTTTACAATGACATCAACCTTGGCTGGGTCCACTCGCAAGTGGCCTCCACCAATAATATGGCCTAGATATACTAAAGAAGTTCTAACAAATTCACATTTGGACATCTTTACATAAAGCTTCTCCCTCTTCAGTACATCTAAAACTTTCTTCACATGTACAATATGCTCTTCCCAGGTTTTGCTAAACACTTGGATATCATCCAAGTATACAATTACAAAATCATCAATGAATGGTCGGAAGACATCATTCATGACCCACATGAAAGTAGCAGGTGCGTTACAGAGTCCGAAAGGCATCACAAGCCATTCATACAAACCCTGTTTTGTTTTAAACGCTGTTTTCCAGGCATCATTTTCAGCAACCCGGATTTGATGATATCCACTACGCAGATCCAATTTTGTAAAATAAGTTGCATGTTTCAACTGATCAAGCAAATCATCAATGCGAGGAAGAGGATACCTGTTTTTAATGGTGATTTTGTTAAGGGCCCTGTAGTCGATACACATTCTCCACGACCCATCCTTCTTCGGAACCAAGACTATAGGAGAGCCACAAGGAGAAGTGCTGGGCCGAATGACCCCCTTCTCAATCAACTCTTGAACCTGCTTCTTGATTTCCTCATTCTGCATTACAGACATCCGGTACATCGCTATGTTCGGGAGTGGCACATCCTGCTGCAAATGTATCTCATGCTGAATCTCTCTTTTTGGTGGTAACCCCTTCGGATCTTGAAACAAATCATCATACTTAGAAATGATTTCAATCAGTTCAGATTTATGCCTAGGGTCACACTCTTCAAAAGATTTAGAGATCTCATCATTTTTCATCTTAACCATCATTAACACAAAATTCTTACTAGCATTTACCAACCTCTTCATTTGTCCTGCAGAGACTATGGCTAGATTGGTTTTTGTCTTATGTGCTCGTACAATATACTCGACACCATCTTTAAAAAGATGATACTTATTCTGCTCTCTATAAAAGACTGCTTTCCGGTCATACAAATATGGACTCCCAAGTACAATTCCACAAATGTCAAGTGGTACTACATCTAGTTCTACCTCATCCATAAACTTTTCAGTGATTGCAAATTTTAATACACATTTCTTTGTAACTTGTAATTGTGTATCATTAGTAACCCAACCAAGAGGATAGGGTTTTTCATGAGGCATAGTAACTAAATGCAATTTCTTAACCACTTCTTTGGATATCAGATTTACTTGTGAACCACTGTCAAACAGTGTATCAATCTTTGTGTGATTTGCAATGACACGAACATGAAACAGTGCACTTCTATTTTTATCATTTTGCTTAGAAGTAGATGGCAGATTTGTACTTGCACTAGAACTTGATTTTGCATCAATGGGAAGTGAGATACTTTTATTCTTACCCTGGATTCCGACAGCTGTAACCTTTGTTTCATCCCCTGAGTCGGATCCTAAGTCTTGAATAACTGCTGCAGTAGCTTTTGCTTTGCCTTTATCCTTGTTTCCTCTGAACTTCTTTGGCCTTAACTCCGGATGAAGTTTCCAACACTTAGAGACATCATGTCCCTTCTGACAATGCGAACATGTAGGCTTTTCACCCTCTTTCTTAACAGTAGCCATCTTCTTTTTCCCCTTATCTTGACCTTTCGATTTGCTGTCAAATTTAAATGATTTCTTCACAAAAGTATCATTAGCATGCTTACCCCGGGCTTTTAAATGTGTAGCTTGAACACATACATCATCCAAATTATTGGGGTTAAACATCAACAAAGTATGTCTCAAATAAGAATGCATGCCACCAATGTACTTAAGAAGAGTTTCCTGTGTATCTAATGCAACATTCAATGCAATAGCTCTCTTTCTGAATTCATGAGTATAATCTTGAATGCTTTGTTCTTTAGCTTGTCTAAACATTTGCCAACCCATGGTTAATTGTTGGATATGGCCTAAAAGATAAAATTGCTTCCTTAATACTTCAATGAATTCATTCCAAACTGAAATAATTTTACCATTCTTTCGAAGATCTTGCTGAATCGTGCTCTCCCACCAAGTAAGAGCCATTCCACTCATTCTCAAAGTGGCCAATTGAATCCTGGAAGGGTCATCATTAATGCCCTGCACCCTGCAATATACTTCAAGCTACGTGATCCAATTGTCTAACTTTTTAGCATCTAAATCTCCATTATAAATTGGTAACTCAAACTTAACATCCAATTTGAAATAACGCATATTAGAATTTGCATTAGCATTATGTGAATGAGAAGCATGAGAAGAAGAGAAAGTTTGAGTAGTATCAAGAGGATCACCATCACCTCCTACTCCTTTACCCTTTTCTTT
>LPNX010818339.1:694916-764624 GCA_001517045.1 Pseudotsuga menziesii | reverse complement strand
TATAAAGAAGCACAGAATCAGAGCGTCACAAACAGAAGTTGATAACGGAGTTCACCCCCTCCACTGGGCTACGTCTCCGGGTCCCTCTCCAATGGGTACCGATCCATTTAATTTTTTTTTAAAATGGTACAAAATGGTTTTGGAAACAACTTCAGCAACTGTAAACAGAATGCTGTACAAAATCTTTAAGACTTCTCTTCTAGAAATTACATTTAGCCTTCGAAAGGCAAAGAAAGCTAAAATATAACAGAGAAAGTCGACTTCCACAGCATTTCAACACTTTATGGCAAATTCTCCAAGCTTCTCATAACAGAGAAACGATGCGCTGCCTTCTAAACAAGCTGAATCCTCCCCCTCCTTCACTGCGGCCAGAATCCCCTATTTAAGCATTTAGCGGGAGGGATAAGTAACCGATTCGATTCCATCATCTCAGCTGTTATCTTTTTTATTAATGTTACAACCATACGCTAAGCTGAACCATGCAATTCGGCCAAGTCACTGCACAAGCATTATGTTACCACGACGTTCCATATCCCCGAAACGTTGCAACTAACTCCACGCACATGTTGACTCACAACACGTTGCAATGACCGTTACGCACATATGTTGCACCATACCATAGCATCACACGTAACATAACCGTTTGATGTCACCACTAACTTCGCGATGTCGCAGCAAGTGCGATGAGTATGTCACAGCTAAGTCTGTCACAGCAAGTGATAAGTCTGTCGCAGCTAAGTTTGTCACAGCAAGTGATAAGTCTGTCGCAGCAAGTGCGATAAGTATGTCGCAGCGAAGTCTGTCACAGCAAGTGATAAGTCTGTCGTAGCGAAGTCTGTCACAGCAAGTGATAAGTTTGTCACAGCAGTGTGATGTCACCACTATGTTTAGCATATGTGTGGAACATACATGTGTTATGTTCTTTGAACCATAGATTAATAACTATTGTACCATATTGGATCAGTGTAAATTAAAGATGAATAATCCTTTGGATCACAGATACATCAGCACTGTAGCTTTACAGAAATTTGAACCATGTTTCAATGATTTTGAGAGGTGATGTAACCACTGATCAACAGACATAGGCTCTAGATACTTCTGGCAGATAACCTTAATCCAGAGTTCCTTATATGAGATAGTCTCCAAATGCTCTTGGAAGCCAAGGCCTTTGCAAACAAATGGATATTTTTAAAGCCCACCCCCCCATCTTCTTTGGGATGGCTAATTTTTGCCACTTCACCTAAGCCATGCCCCTTTTCTCCTTGTCAGCAGACCAGATGAATCTGAAGCTGAGCTTTCTTACAATTTTTAACACCCCTTTTTGGAATGCAGGCCATCGGCATCTAGTATATTGGAATTGCTTCAAGAACAGATTTAACCAATTTAAACCTACCTTCTTGAGATAACCAGCAATTACACTACAGAGCATCTTTTCCACCTATGAGATCAGTCAATCCCAAACACGTATTCCATAATTATTGGGTTTTATTAAGAAACTCAAGTACTTTAAACCATTCTTCAGCTCTATCCTTTGCTAGGGGAATAGCTGTAGGAAATGCCTTATATCAATGATCCCCATAGATGAAACAGATGATTTTACTTCATTAATCACCATCCCAGTTGCCAGTTAATAAAGATCAATAGTCTCCTTTAACTTCTGAACATCCCTTCTAGAGCCATAACAAAAAAGGAGGATATTGCTGACAAAAATCAGGTGGGAGATAACAAACTCCTGCCTACCAGAATACCTTTAAAATGCCCAGACCTTTTTGCATCTGCTAATGCCCTGATCAACCACTCAACCGCAATGAGAAATAACAATGGGGAGAGGGGCCGACCTTGCCTAAGCACTCTCCTAGGTCTGAGGAAAGGAGAAGCAGATCCATTGACCAAGGTAGCAAAATACATGGAATTTACACAGTTCATAACCCAGTTAACAAATTTTACACAGAAACTAAGTGTATGAGCATAAGTCTCAAGTAAAGCTAGCTCACCCTGTCATATGCCTTTGACAGAGCCACCTTAACCTATAGACTTTATAGTATGTAATGCCTCCTGGGCCACTCCTACAGCCTCGTGGATCTGTCTTCCTTCTAGGAAACCAAACTGTTCGTGAGAAATAGATTGGGACAGAAGCAACTTTACTCTGTGTTCAGTGATATTTGCAATAATTTTATAAATACAGTTGCATAGGGATATAGGCCTGAATTTCTTGAAGGATGCTGAATTGTCTGATTTAGGGATTAATGCAATGAAGATTGTATTGAAAGTAGCCAACATCTTTCCAGAGGATCTTGAATCTTCAATGGTTCACAAGCGATCCTCCTAAATGATTTCAAAGAATCCTAAGAACTCAATGGGTCATCCCTGTGGTCCTGGACATTTGTCTTTCTGAAAGCTATGCAAGACTTCCTGGAGTTTATCCTTTGATATCTCAGCTAGGAGATTCTCATTATCTTGTTTATTTACAAAACTTGGGATGTTTAGCGATGTTTACTTGGTTGAAGTTTGTAGCTTGGATAGGCATTTCCACATGAGTTTGTGTCTAACTTGTGGATATCATCATTAATACCTGTAGAACTTTGAAAAATCACTTTATTAAGTTAAATTATTAAATTGATTGGTATGTTAGAATTAATTCAGGTTGATTTAATAAAATGCCTAAGATTTTGGCATTAGTGATTTAAGTTAATTAAATGAATCTTAGCCATTAATCTCAAGCGAGGGAGAGATCTAATTTCAACCATTGATTACTTAGGAGGTTAGGGTTTTGGTTCATTTCAAGATTATAAGAGGCAGCCAAGGTGAGAGGAGAAGTGACACAACACACAAAGAGAACTCACAGAGAGTAGAAGATCTTAGCAAGGGTGAAGAAGGACTTTTATCTAGAGAAGATATTTGGCATAGGGGCTGTACCAGCTGTCAGACTTGCAAGAGGGGCTGTATAGCCTAGGGGAGCAGCCGGATATCACAGTAGAGGGATCGTACAGCCCAACAGAGCAGCCGTACAACTGCAAATCTAACATGTTTTAGGTTGTATGGACCATACAACAAGTCGTACAGGGCCATACTGTGCAGTAGCAGGTGCAATGGGGTTTTCAGGGGCAGATTTGCAGGAGGAAGATTTTTTTCGGTCGACAGATTTGCTATGTTTGCTGTAGTTGTATTTCTCAGGTCATTTTCCCAGTAAGGGAGTCCTTGCATGCTTGCATATCATTTTAATTAAAAGCAGACTTGAAGTGCAGAAAATTTTATTGTGCAGGTGTTAATGAGATTTGTTTCTATTTTGCTTCCATTATTAAATTTCTGTTAATAATTCCAGTGGTATAAATTATTCAATGAGATGCAATTTAATTTTCAAGCAAGGAAATCAATAGGAAATAATTATCTAGAACTGGGGTTAGTAAAATTAACATGCTATCAGAGCTGTCACTTTGAGAGGGAGGAAGATTTGAAGTCTACTGCAGCAGATCTATTAGATTTGAGTTATCAACAAACAGATTTAGTGCAGATCCGGGGTTCACAACAGTAGATCTAAGTGGGTGTTTGAGGGAATAAGCACATAACAATTATTTGTGATCAAATCTAAGAAATGGAAGCAACTAGTCTTAGATTTGAAGATAGGTTAGATGGGGCATCTAACTTTTTGTCCTGGAAGGCGAGGGTAACCTTGCTTTTGAAGGAACATGACCTTTGGGAGATTGTGGAAAAGGTTGTTTTTGTAGCGATAGATCCAGCTCAGTTGGGACTTGGGAGCTCATGAGTAGAAGGACATCAAATCCCAGAGAGTGATCCTAGATGCTGTGAAGGATCACTTGATTCCTCCTGTAGCAGAGAAAATGTCAACTAGAGAAATGTACATGAACTGGGAGATGGTTTTGAAGAATAAACTTAGAGACGTCCGGATGTCAAGATCTTATAATGTTACCGACTATCTCATGAGGATTACCCAGATATGCGATCAACTTGCAGGATTGCAGCCATTGGAGAGAAAGTGGTTGATGCAGAGCTTGTTAATGTGGCATTGAATGGTTTCACCAAGCCTTGGGAACCATTTGTAAAAGGAATCTGTGCCCACAAGAAATGCCCCAATTGGAAGAGGCTTTTGGAGGATTGCATCTAGGAAGAGACTTAGGAGGAGTCCAGAGCTAGCAAGCAATGAGGTAGTGATGAGAACTTGGCCCTTGTTAGTAAGACAAGAAAGGGAAAAGGAAAGGTTCCCAGTAAGAAGGGTAACAATGAGGGGGCAACCTTAGAGCCCGAGAAGAAGAAGAAAGACTCGAGTAATATCAAGTGTTTTGTGTGACATAAGAATGGGCACTATACATCTCAATTTGGATCTTATTCATTCAGATGTATGTTGACTCAATGGCATCATTTCAGGGAGCGTTAGACTATGTGACATTCATTGATGACTTTTCTAGGAAAACTTGAATCTTCTTTAGAATACCAAAGATGAGGTCTTCCATCGGTTCTAGGAGTTTAAGGCCCTGGTAGAAAAGTTGACAAGGGACAAGATCAAGGTCTTGAGGTCAGATAATGGGGGAGAGTACACATCAAATGACTTAAAGGATTTCTATAAGGAGGCATGGATCAAGATGGAGAAGATAGTCTTGTCCAACCCACAACAGAATGGGGTTGCAGAGAGAAAGAACTGGTTCGTCATCATTACTATGAAGGCTATGATTCATGATCAGGGTCTGCCTATGGTTTTTTGGGCAGAAGCATGTAACACAGTAGTGTATTTGCAAAACAGGAGTCCTCACAGGATATTGGAGGAAAATACACTAGAGGAAACATTCACAGGAGTAAGACCATAGATCAGGCATCTTAGGATCTTTGGTTTTCCAGTATACATCTGTTGATGAAATTGTCATTGATGCCAACTTGGTCTTGCAATGGCCCCACGGGATGTCTTTGGACCCTCAAGTCGATGATGATGACCTTGATGCCTTTGGTGGAACCATGTACATGCCTTCGGTATGATGAAGAAGCTTATGAAACATTGATGAAGTGCCTAAGACCCACAAGTTGGTCATGAAGCCCATTGCTAGCACTTGATGTAGACCTTGATGAAATTGTACCCTTGAAGATGTTCTTCAAGCCCTTGAAGTCTGTGTAGCGCTAGAAGAAGGTGTTTGAAATGTGTGGAGTCCATAATGGTGGCAAAGGCCAGGTCCGTGTATTGCTTGAATCATGAGAAGCAGCCCATAAGCAGTCAACTATCACAATTGATGAATTAAACTTGCTATGTCGGCTCCATTAAAAAAAATGTGAAGTCGGCCCAGATCATTGCTATGTCGGCTTCAAGAATAAAAAATTATAATAATTTTTTTTAAGTCGGCTCAATAAAACATATATTGCAAGTCGGCTCAGAATTAAAATATGCATGTCGGCTCCCTAAAATATGGGTGAAATCAGTATAAATAGAGGCATCACGATTTCATTTTTGTAAGAAAGAATTTGGTGGAGCTCTGTGATTTTCTCTGAGGCAGCAGCAGGTTCGGAGGCAGCAGGAGCAGGGAAATTTCGGGTGACGACAGTCTGAAATTTTTGACAGGTATCCGAATTTTACAGTGGCAGCAGTCTGATAAAAAATTGACAGCCACAGTCAAGGGCATCCGCAGTTTACACCAGCAGCAGACTGAGGAATTTCGGGTGGCAACAGTAACGCAGCAGCAGGCATTTTTTTAAGTCTGATATTTTTTTTATGTCTGAGTTTCTCTCTTAATTTCGCTGGTAAAAAGAAGTGATTTTTGTAGCAGCAGCAGAGTGGATAAATGACAGCGAATTTGTGAAGATCTAAAGCAGTGAATTTGTGAATATCTGAGGCAGAAAATTGATGATTAAGGCAACAAATCTACAGAGGTCTGGAGTAGCAAACACGACTGACTAGCAACTTGCAAATGTTTCTTTTGGGCAGTTTATCGAGCAAATTCAGTGTGCATCTGTGGTAGATCAGGTCTGCTATAAGAATCAGATTCAAAACATGATAAGGATCTTATTGGTGACTATGAAAGACTGAAGCTGTTGACTTCTTTTTTGGGCACTTTTATCTTTCATCTGCTATCAGCGATGTAGGGTCTCCAATCATCCCTGATGTGGCACCCAAAATAAAGGTATCAGTTGTATATGCAATGTTGAAGACTGTTAAGCATTGGTTCAGTTTGTCACAGTGCTTTTAGATCATCTACACAAATCTGAGTTACTGCTTCAATATACACAGTCTTTCTCTCCCGATTTGGAGCAGCAAAGGAGACATATGTTTTCACAGAGTGCTTGTTACAGTCTTATCTTTGACTTGTTTTAGGGCTTATCACCAGCAGTATACAGTCCGGACCCTAATTGTAGATGAACAGTGATGAAGGTTCAGTAGTAGTGCATGAACTATCCACCGTCTTGTTTGAAGAAGGTATGATTATCTAGCATGTTTTTTTTTTGTATACATTCAGAAATCATTGTTGTAAAAGAAAAGACAGCTGGGCATGTCAAAGTGAATAAGGTAAAGGTTTGTTTCACACAAACAGTGGAAAAGTTTGTATGAGAATGTTTGTCCATATCATATAAAAAGGACTGAAGCAGCTGCAACAGGCTCTTAGTTGAAAACCTCTTATGTGCTAGGGTAATGATGGACACAATATGATGCTGATCTAGTGTAGAAGAAGAGTCATGGACAAAATAATGATTTAGAGAATATGATGTTTGTATAAGCTTGCTGATGGATGGAATAAGAACATGGACAGAATGTTGATTTGGTGTTGAGAAGCTGATAATATTGATGAACCAAAATGATACAATAAGATGATGATGTTTAGAGCAGACTAGATGATGATCATATATTGTGGGCATTGGTAGACATTGATAATAAGGCGGTGACAAGTTGATAACCTTATATGATCAGTATTTATGAGCAGGTTTGTGAACACGATGACATGAATGAAGAATTGCTTGGGCAGAATGCTCTGGGATAGAGACATTGTGAAGATTGTGAATTGCTGATATTCCTTCTAGGACAGTATGAGCTTGGACAATGATGTGCTGAATTACTGATATCATTTCTGAATGCTTTGTATAAGGTGTTATGCACAGGCCTGATGAATCAATATTGAAAGCTGCAAATAAACATTGATGGATGTTTGAGCAGAGATTGAGACTATGACCAGCAGTAGGGATGATGAGCCAAGATGATGAGCAGAAAAGATGAGCAGAGATTAATGAGCAGCAGTGAGCAGTGGTACAGCAGAGTTGACGTGATGAGCAGAGAAGATGAGCAGCTTTTGATGTGTCAGAGAGTTCTTGATGGTAACACAATTGTAAATGCAAGCTTGTCTTGCTTTTGAGGTTAGGATACCTCAAACCCTTCTTAGCAGGGTCTAAGAAAACCAGGCAGGGTCCTGGATGCAGAGTAGGTGCTCTTCATATCAGTAGGTGCTGATTTTGCCTAACGGTTGTAGCTGAACCAAAACTAATATAAAAAGATTACAAAATTATATGGTGTTGTGTTCTTTTGTGTTATGGTTCTTTATGAATGAAATACTTATGCTATGTGAATGATGAAATGAAAGATGTTTATGAAATGATTATGGTAGAGTAATGGAATGATGATCTGGTAGCTAACTGTGTTAAGCTAAGAAAAGTTTAAAATAGGCTTCACATTGATTCACCCCCCCTCTCAGTGTCTACAACATCCATGTGCTTGTGGAGAAGAGGACGAAGCTAGAGCCTTCAAGAGAAGGGAATATTTGTGGGGTACAGTGAGATCTCAAAGGCTTACAGGATCCTCATGCCAGTGCAGCGGAAGACAGTGGTGAGCTGAGATGTTAAGTTCAAGGAGAACTTGGCATCTAGGAAGTCTCGTGAGTTACCGTCAGTGGCAAAGTACAAAGAGCAGGTGGCTTTGAAGGGAGAACATAGTTCACAGACTTCTCGTCCAAGGAGTCATCCTTTAGCTGAGGAGGAGTTAGCTCCTTGCATATTTGTCAAGAGACCTAAATGGTGTGAGCAAACATTGAGGGATGCTCGGGAGCCTAAGTCACATGACACGAGGACATGGGACACTAAGGACATGGCGACCCCAAAAATAGGACATAGGGGACATGTTTTATATATATATATTAAAAAAATACATAAAGATCTACATTTTTAAAAACTAGAATTATATACAATGTATATCATGTTAATTTTGTACCTAGGGAAGTGTTCCCCTGAGTGACTTTAGCCTTAGTCACTTAGTGAAGGGAAATAAAGTGAACCTTGCATTAAATGACTTAAGTGACATTTAATTTGACTTTAGGCATTAAAGTCAGTTTTTGAAAAACTTAAGTGGGTGAGTGAAATTAATATTTTAGAAATAAAATATGAGCATTTAATTTCAACCATGGATCAAATTCATTCCCAGCCATTGGACAAGAAGCCTCTTCACCTACCTGGGGTTGAGAGCAAAAAGCAAGGAAAAGGCAAAAGCATTTTCATTCTTGTGGAGAGATTGAACGAGAGAGAGCTGAAGAGAGTGAGGCCACGAATTTCGAGATAGGGTTGAGAGTGATTTTCAGCGGGCACGAAAATAAAGATAATTATTGTTGGTACAGATTTTGAGGTGGAGTACGACCTCATTTATTGTAGGAACAAAAATCAAGACAGTGTAAGACCAACATTAATTGTGCACAGATATCGAGGAGCTGTACGGTTGCATTTATTACAGAACGTATTGTATGGATTCAACACAGTTTTCGAGGACTGTTTGGGCACGAAGTTCGAGGAAGGTACATGCAGGTATTTTGAGGCAACATTCTGTAATTTTCAGGCACGTGTTTCGAGGTCTACAACAACATTTATTTCTGTCCGTACTGTACGGATTTTTCTGCTGTTCTGGGCATGCAAATCGAGGGTAGAATTTCTTCTTTTGCACATAAATCGAGGCTGAGATTTGCTGCTATTTTTGGCACATTTTTCGAGAAACCGAGGCAGCATATGCACGGAAAACGAGACAGTCTGTTGGTTTAGATAAGTTCAATTTTGATTGTAAATGAATGTCTGATTTTTCCTGAAGCTATTAATAAAAACTCTCTTTGACTGGTTTTTCCCTTGTGGGTTTTTCCAGGGCCATTGGCTGAAAATTTCTGAGTATTGTGTGATTGAAAGGCATACTAAATATTTAATTTTTGTCTGTTAAAAGTGAAATTACAATAGTGTTTTAAGGTCTCAAAATTTAATGTTTATTTCCAGCACTTTGATTTTCTGAGAATGTCATAAACGGCGATAAATTTTACATTTGAAACCGGTGGCTAAAAATTTGAGAAAATTCTACATGGTATCAGAGATGAGTTGGGCAGAAAACTAAAATTTAGCAGAGAGACAGCCAATTCCAGAATTCAGAGAAAACTTTTGTGACAGTTGTACATTTTGTTGAAACTTGTTCTTTGGGAAAAATAACTTTCGTTGGATTGAGAATTGAGGACAGGTTGGATGGGGCAGGGAATTTTGTCTCATGGAAGGTCAAGATAGTCCTTTTGTTGAGAGAGAATGAGCTGTGGGATGAGGTAGTAGACAACACTATTGCTCACCCCATTGTCATTCCAAGTGCTACCACTGATGCAGTAGCACATGCAGCCTTTGTGAATAAGGACATTAATGCCATGAGGATTATCTTGGATGCTGTTAAAGATCATGTTATTCCTCACATTTCCGGGAAGGATCATGCACATGAGATGTGGAGTGCTTTGACTGGGTTGTTTCAGAGTACTAATGAAAACAGGAAGATGGTGCTTAGAGAGAAGCAGAAGAACATCAAGATGGTCAAAGGTGAGATGTGTATGACTTATCTTACTAGGATCTCTCAGGTGAAAGATGAGCTTGCAGCTGTTGGGGTGGCGGTTGCTGGTCCTGATTTAGTGCGGAACGGGGTGACTGCACCTTGGGCTATGTTTGTTCAGGGGTTGGTGGCTAGAGAGAACTTACCATCTTGGGACATAGTATGTGATGACTTTGTTTAGGAGGAGACTTGAAGGGGTTTTTTACACTGTAGTGCTTCGACTAGTAGGGGAGATGAGAAGGATGTGGCATTGACAGCGAAGGGGAAGAAGAAGAGCAAGAAGGGTCCCAAAAAGGGTGGGGCCAAGCAACAACAGGATGGGCAAAAGAAGGATATGAGCATTGTGAAGTGCTTTGCATGTCACAAAATGGGACACTATGCTGCTACGTGTCCGAACAAGAAGAAGAAGAAGCAGCAACAGACAATCGCTTCAGTTGAGATTGATGATTTTGCAGCACGATTTCAGAGTGAGTTTTCACTATGCACCAGGCATGTTGAGAGAGAGAGAGCATCCATTCTCACCAGTTGGGATGTTGATAGACAGAGGGAGTTTTCCTATGTGACAGAACATTCTTACAGTGCATCTACTTCCAACACTTGGTACATAGATAGCGGAGCCTCGAGTCACATGACAGGTGCTCGTGAGATGTTCTTCGAGCTTTCACAGACAGATACAGATGTGGAGGGAGATGACTCAGTAGTTAGTGCAGTTGGACGTGGGACCATTACATTTCAAAGGGAGTCCATGAGTCCCATGGTATTGCGGGATGTATTGTATGGACCTGGGCTGAAGAAGAACCTAGTGTCAGTTTCCATGATCGAGGATCAGGGTCTTGGGGTGTCTTTCTTAGATGGACATGTGCATATGTTTCCCAAGACTGCAGGACCATTTGCTTCAGTTGCCGTTGGAGCGAGATGTGGGAAATTGTATAGGCTCTTGTTTTACCCTCAACATGCCTTGGCACATAGCAGCGACAGTGAGCTTTGTAAGCTTTGGCATAGGAGGATGGCTCACTTGCATCATGGTTGGAGATGGTTGGAGAGGATGGCTCACTTTCAGAAGAGTGAAGCAGACCCAAATCTCTACTTCATCATGGTTGGAGATGATCCGCTTGTTCTTTTGCTATATGTTGATGACTTGTTTATCATAGGGAGAGAGAGACCCATTGTAGCTTGCAAGAAGGATCTTGCGGTAGAGTACGAGATCACTGATATTGGGCTGATGCATTATTTCTTGGGATTGGAAGATTGGCAGGAGCCTAGACATATTTTCCTGGGGCAGGGAAAGTATGCGGTTGATATTTTGAGGAGATTTAAGATGGAGGATTGCAGGCCTATGTTGACACCTATGATCACCAATTGGAAGAAGCTTCATGCTTTTGAGGGAGAGTTGGTGGATCCTACTTTATATCGTTAGCTTACTGGGTCGTTGATGTATCTGGTCAACACTCGGCCAGATTTGTGTTTTGCAGTGAACACTCTTAGCCAGTTCATGGTTGAGCCTAGGAGTGTGCATTGAGTCGCTGCAAAACATGTGTTGTGCTATCTTTCAGGGACAGTGGATTTTGGTTTAGACTACAGGAGGTCAGAGGGGATCAGATTGGTTGCCTATACAGACTCAGATTGGGTGGGCAGTGTGGCAGACCGGAAGAGCACTTCTGGATGTTGTTTCAATTTGGGCTCGGCAGTAGTGTCGTGATTCAGTTGGAAGCATAAATCTGTTGCATTGAGTTCTGCTGAGGCTGAGTATATGGCAGCTAGTTTGGCCAGCTGCGAGGCCTTGTGGCTTCGCAAGTTGCTGGTGAATCTATTTGGTCAGGAGCTTAGGCCTACAGTGATTTACTGCGACAATCAGAGTTGCATCTAGCTCTCTGAGAATTCGGTTTTCCATGATAGGTCAAAGCACATTAAGAGCAGATATCATTTCAGCCAAGACCATGTTCAGAGAGGGGCAGTTACGGTTCAGTACATTTCCACAGATGAGCAGGTAACAAACATTTTGACGAAGTCTTTCGAGCGGGGCAAGTTTGTCTTCTTCAGGGACAAGTTGGGAGTGGTGCAGAACACCTTCCTCGGTAAGAGGGAGTGTTAATTTTGTACCTAGGGAAGTGTTTTCCTAAGTGTCTTTAGCCTTAGTTACTTAGTGAAGGGAAATAAAGTGAACTTTGCATTAAATGACTTAAGTGACATTTAATTTGACTTTAGGCATTAAAGTCAGTTTTTGAAAAATTTAAGTGGGTGAGTGAAATTAATATTTTAGAAATAAAATATGAGCATTTAATTTCAATCTTGGATCTAATTCATTCCCAGCCATTGGATTAGATGCCTCTTCACCTACCTAGGGTTGAGAGCAAAATGCAAGGAAAAGGCAAAAGCATTTTCATTCTTGTGGAGAGATTGAACGAGAGAGAGCTGAAGAGAGTGAGGTCACGAATTTCAAGACAGGGTTGAGAGTGATTTTCAACAGGCATGAAAATTGAGACAATTATTGCTGGCACTGATTTCGAGGTGGAGTATGGCATCATTTTTTGCAGGCACGAAAATCGAGACAATGTACGACCAACATTAATTGTGCATAGAAATCGAGGAGCTGTACGGTTGCATTTAATGCAGACCGTACTGTATGGATTTGCCACAGTTTTCGAGGACTGTTTGGGCACGAAGTTCGAGGAAGGTACATGCAGGTATTTCGAGGCAACATTCTGTAATTTTGAGGCACGAGTTTCAAGGTGTACGTCAACATTTATTGCTGTCCGTACTCTACATATTTTTTTGCTGTTATGTGCACAAAAATCGAGGGCATAATTTCTTCTTCTGCACAGAAATTGAGGCTAAGATTTGCTGCTGTTTTTGGCACGTCTTTCGAGAAAAGAAATGCACAAAAACCGAGGCAGCATATGCACGGAAAACGAGATGGTTTGCTGGTTGAGATAAGTTGAATTTTGACTGTAAATGATTGTCTGATTTTTCTTGAAGCTATTAATAAAAACTCTCTTTGACTAGTTTTCCACTTGTGGGTTTTTCCAGAGCCATTGGCCGAAAATTTCTGAGTACTGTGTGATTGAATGCAAAGTTACATATATCGTGTCAGTGAATATATCGTCGAGGGTCTGGAATGTAACTTATCAGCAACAACGGTGAAAATATCGGAAAATATCGGCAAATGTCGTAAAGCATAAAAAAAATACAAAAATAACCATTTTTTTCAAATTTTTTAACATCTAAAGCAATAACAACATCAAATAAACACATTGCTACATAAATATGAAAATACAACTAATATATAAGATGCATAAGATGTCAAATGGTGGATCATGATCACATATCGACTATAAAGTTATAAATTGAAAATATTGAAATATGTTCTTGATGGAATGATAGAAAATCACATCAAATGATCAAAATAAATGTCTCTCAAGAAATTAATCATCATGACTCATGAGGCATCTAGATACTACATAATACAATGATAAATAGTAGAAATCATCGATCCCCTCTACCCCTTTTATAGGCAAGGGGCACCACTCTTCCTCTGGAAGCAGTAGGGGGTCCTGTCGCTGCTTTGGATGAGTTAGGCATCAAATTGGAAGCTCCAACTACTTAAGCTATGGTGAAGGTCCAACTACGCTACAATTTTGATGAAACTTACCATGTTTAATGAGTGAAGGGTACATTTTTATTAAGGTCATGATAAAAGATTTCAATAATCAATGCCACCAACATCAAGGTATAGGGATGGGTTGGTGTGCTTGATTAAATATGCCAATCCCATACCCTTATACTTGATAAAATCCAGTGGAATTGTTGAAATCTTGAAAACCTGAAAACTATTAAGTCTCTTGAATTCTAAATGGGATCTAAAATTCTACTTTTTGTATATGAAGTCCGATGAGGTTGGAACCACTCTCAAACATCCTGAAACAATTAATGGCAATGTTAAAAATTTAAGTAAAAGGATAGAAAATGAAAGTAAAGGAGAATGTCACTTTTACTTTAAGAATTTAATATTACCATTTATTACTGTAAGAATTTAATATATTTAGTTTTAATAACACTGCCAAAAACTTAACCCATGAACTTTTTTTTCAAATTTCTTGCAAATTTTTTTAGCAGGGCGATATTTTCCAAAATCTCTCGATATATTCCCAATATATCCCGACATATTGAATATATCGCAATATATTCAAAATATCGCAAATATTGCGATTTTTTAGTGACGATATATCACCAAGGGGAATGAATCGCGATATATCGCGATATCTCCGATATATGTAACTATGATTGAATGGCGTGCTAAATATTTATTTTCTCTCTGTTAAAAGTGAAGTTACAGCGTGTTTTAAGGTCTGAGAATTTAATGTTTATTTCCAGCACTTTTATTTTTTGAGAATGTCATAAATAGTGATAAATTTTACACTTGAAACCGGTGGCTGAAAACTTGAGAAAATTCTACATATCAATCATAATATCATTCAATTGGAATTTGATAATGATGAATCAATAATAAAATTATCAATGAATCATGAACTTTGAACCATAAACTGCATATTTGATATTTCTGATTAGACCACAAAAATCAAAATGTATTACATAGATATCGAGAGAATGCCACCGACAAATATAAAATAGAGTAGATACTACTTAGTACTAAGTCTACTATCTACAGTACTACTAGATACAAAATAAAAATACAAAATAGCCACATGGAAGAATATCATAGCTCATCAATGCTACTAGTCATTGTCAATCGTCCTCCTGCTCCTCCATGTTAAAATTAGCATTACTGTCGTAGGTCTTTCCTCTATCCTCCTCCTCCTCCAACTCTATACCCTTTTTGACAGGACACATGCCTAGAAATCAGGACACGATCCTGGCACGTGTTCGCCATGTGTTGGAAAGTGTCGAGATTTCGGGACATGAAAATTTTGGTGTAGGACACATATTAGGGCAAGTGTATTGTTCGACACGTGGAATACGGGACACAGGCCCTATTTGGAGGTGTCCTGTTAGTCAGCCGAGGCATGTTGATGCTCCTAGGAGATCATTCAGGGAGACTAGGCCTCTAAGGAAGTTTCCAAACTATATGGAACTATTGAGTAGCATCATAGATTTTGAGCCTTCTAGTATTGAGGAAGTAGTCGACTAGGAGGTTTGGAGGGATGCCATGGTGGAGTACATGTCCATCATAAAGAATGATGTTTGGGACATTGTGCCTAGACTGGAGAGGAAGTTTGTAATGACTTCTAGGCAGCTCTTCAAAATCAAGCATGCTACAGATGCCAACATTAAGAAGTTCAAGGCGAGGTTTGTGGTGAGAGGATTTTCTCAACGAGAGGGAGTGGATTATGAGGAGATATCTGCTCCTATCACCAGATAATAAGATATGCTTCTGATCGAGCTGTTATATCTATTGCCTCAGTCATGAGGCGAAGGATTCACCAGATGGACGTGAAGACAATCTTCCTCAATGGGATCATTGAGGAGGAAGTATATATAGAGCAACCTTAGGGATTTAATGTACGTGGGAGGGAGTCTCATGTGTGCAGGCTTAAGAAATCCTTGTATGGACTCAAACATGCACCTAGAGTGTGGTATTCCAGGATTGAGAGATACTTGTAGAGCATGGTCTTCACTAAGAGTGAGGTAGATCCTACCTTGTACTTCATACTTTTTGGGTCTGATCCACTCATCTTGGTGTTGTACATAAGATGATTTGTTTCTCACAGGTTCTGAGGGGCTCATAGCAAGGCACAAGGCAGAGTTGGCTACAGAGTTTGAGATGAACGATATTGGGTTGATGCATTATTTCTTGGGGTTAGAGGTATGGCAAAATGGGGTGAGATATTCCTTAGTGAAGGGAAGTACATAGTAGAGATCCCGAAGAAATTCAAGATGGAGGATTGTAGACCAATGGCTACACCTGTGGTTACCAACCCGAAGAAGGTTGCCACTTCAGATTCAAAGTTGGTGGATTCCAGATTATACAGACAGGTGATAGGATCCTTGATGTATTTGGTCAACACCAAGCCAGATATATGTTTTACTGTGAACACCTTAAGCCAGTTCATGGTGGAATTGAGGCAAGTGCATTGGGTAACAATGAAGCACGTGCTCAGGTATTTGAGAGGCATAGTGGGGTATGGATTGAGGTATTTTGGAGGTGATGGAGTGAGGTATTTTGTAGGGAGTGCATCAGATCGGAAGAGCACCTTAGGGTGCTGCTTTAGCTTGGGATCAACAATGACTTCTTGGTTCAGTAGGATGCAGACTTCTGTAGCACTTAGTTCAGTAGAGGCGGAGTATATGGTAGCGAGTATGGCTGGTTGTGAAACTATTTGGCTTCGCAAACTACTTATAGGATTATTTTATCAAGAGTTGGAGCCTATGGTGATATACTGTGACAATCAAAGTTGTATCAAACTCCAAGAATCCAATATTCCATGACATATCCAAACATATTGAGATCATATATCACTTCATCTGAGACAGGATCCAAAAGGGAGTAGTCAAGCTCCAGTATATGTCCACAAATGAAGGAGGTTGCAAACATTTTGACCAAACCCTTGGTGAAAGGGAACTATGTCTTCTTTAGAGATAAACTAGGAGTGGTGGAGAATACCTTCCTTGCTAAGAGGGAGTGTTGATATTTGTAGCTCAGATAGGCATTTCCACATGAGTTTGAGTCTAACTTGTGGAAATCGTCATTAATACCACTCAGAACTTTGGAAATTCACTTTATTAAGTTAATTATTAAAGTGAATGTCCTTTTAGAATTAATTGAGGTTAATTTGATAAAACGCCAAAGTTTTTGGCATTAGTGATTTTAGTTAATCAAATGAATCTTAGCCATTTATCTCAAGTGGGAGAGATTTAATCTCAACCATTGCTCACTTAGGAGGTCAGGGTTTTGGTTCATCTCAAGATTATAGAAGGCAACCAAGGTGAGATAAGATAAGATAAGATAAGATAATTTTATTAATGTCCACTAATGACCACAAAGTAGGTCAACGAGACTGTCGGTTACAATGATAGTTTATGCATGTTGGAGGATCAAACGATCTCCCTTAAAGAAAAAAATGTAAGCAATGAAGTAGAAAGAAGTAAAGATATACAAGTCAAGCTAGGCTGAAGCATGGAAGAGTTCCTGCTCCAGTTCCAAACATGTAGCCCTGCATAGGGATGAAGGAACTCCGGTGGACAAGATCCAGGAGCCGAAAAGAACGAGGAGGGTCTGGTACTCCTAATATCAGAGGCTGAACGAGGAAAACTGAGACCTGTAAAAGTGTCTGCTGTCCCGAGTTGGGGCCAGTAGGTGCGGGTCGCCCTCTAGAATGGTGTCAGTGGGGTTTGGATGGTCCTGATCGCCTCCTCGAGGGAGGTTTGGTACGGAGCTGCCGCTGAGATCTCGGTGGTCGAGAACCCCCAACCTTTATTGATCTGGGAGTTGGGTCGATATCAAGATCAGTAGATCTCCTGGTGCCCCTGTTTGACAGTAGCATGTTGAAGAATGCGGTGATCCTCTGTGTGGTATATGGTCTAGTGGGAGGCTGGAGGATCTGGGCTCGAAACCTAAGAGCATCCTGAAAATAAAGCGCTAGACATCTCTAATCGGTGTATCTGAAGAAAGCGACTAGAGTTTTGGGGACCCTTGGACAAGCAATAGAAGCGTCCTCTGATCTTATAGTAGACAGGACATCTGAAGATAAAATATGACTGGGTTTCCACTTCCTGTAGGTGACACAGTTGGAAGATCCTATTTGATCTATCGATCTGGTGGTATGACTCTACCTGGAGTCTATGTGATCCTACTTTGAACTATCCGAGAGGGATTTGAAGGGCATGCATCCAGTGACGAAACGTATACTGGGGCCAGACAATGAGCCCGTATCTAATCTCCAAGAAATGTTCAGCATAAAAGGCCATCTTTGGGCGCAATCCTCTTGGAGGATTGATCCAAGTGACCTAAACGAATTGCTTGTAAATATCCTCTTTGATGATCTTATTTAACTCTTGTCGGATAGGTAGAAGGTGACCCGGGGCATTTAGAGAGTACTGGAACGGGGGAAGACGATCTAATTGAATCCCCACTGAAGCAAGAAGGCTCGAGACCCTTGTGAGCCAACACTTGGCCCTGCCTGAGTGGGTAGCTGGGGCAATAGTTTGGGCAGAGCAGTAAGCTAGATATGGGCACCTATCCCGGCCTTTAGATGAGTCGGTTGGCCCTCGGATTTGATGTAGGAAGGAGACCAATTTGAAAATTGTCTCAAGGCGGAAGGGCTGGGCTCCAAATTCAACAAGGATGATGTGTTGTGGCACTATGTGCTTGCACCTGATGATAGTCGAAGGAGGAGGATCTGGACTCTTTCAGCGGATGCCCAATTTGACTCGAGTAGGGAGGAGCCCCAAATTTCTGATCCATATAAAACAGTGGGATGGATCAAAGTATTTAGCAGGTCCATCTTGGATGAGATATCTTGGAAATGGTGACAAAAGCATTGTCTCTCAAGGAGGGCTAGAGACCCGTACCCCTTGTTGATTCGAGGCTAGAGGGTTGGTCATAGACTAAAGCAAGGCCCAGAAAACTGCATTCTTAAATAAGTATAAGTACTGGTGATCTCAACTTCCTACCCTTTGAATAGGAAATGAAAGTATGTGCTTTTCTTTGCCCCATTGAAGATCATAACCTTTGTTTTGCCCAGATTCACAGTCAGCTTTCGGAGTTCATAGAAAAAGGCTAGAGCATCAAGCTGTCTTTGCAGACCTTCCGGGGAGGAAGATAGAAGTACAATGTCATCAACGAAAAGCGGGATAGAGATCAGGATATGGTGGAGGAGGCATCCATCTGTTTCCTGTGTGTGCTCCTGGAGGAAGGTATCCAACTCGTCAATGTAGATTCCAAACAGGGTGGGGGAAAGCGGACAACCTTGTTTCACCCCGATGGTGCTGCGGATGAACTCAGATAATCCTCGTGCCATGCGAAGGCGGCCTTGAACAAACTCGTATAGACATATAATGGCTGTCAATAGGATCATCGAGACGCTAATGTCTCTGAGTCGCTGCAATAAGTCCTCTCTCGAAATTGAGTCGAATGCTTTCCGGAAGTCTACAAAGCAGCAGTAGACTTTCAAGGAACGGTGACGTGCCTCTTCAATCACGACTCAGAGAGTAAAGATGTGGTCGATAGTCTGATATGCTGGCCTGAACCCTGCCTGGCCCCGAGCTCTAAGATTTCTCTGTTCAAAGTCCCTGTAAAGCTTCATGTGGAGAACGGTAGCATAGAGCTTTGAGAACGTGTAGCCTACCATGATCGTTCTGTAGTTGTTAGGGTCAGAAGTGGCTCCTGACTTGTGAATCGGATGGATGATATGATGATACTAGACTGATGGAAATCCTTCACGTACCACGTGGTTAAAGAGATCAACCAAGTAGCTAACCAAAACCCGGAGACCATGCTTGAAGAACTCTGCTTGGTAGCCTTCCTCATTTGCTGTTGCTCATCACCTGATGGTTTCTGTGACATCATTGCTAGTGAAGAGGTGGCAGGAGGGGGGGAAACCATATGAATGTCAGCCTGGTCGAGAATGTCATAGAGCTTGGAGGTGTGGGAGAACATAGAGGCATGGTCAAGGTTGGGTGACAGAGGGGAGCACTGGGAAAGGATGGTACACCAAAATTGTTTGCGGGAATGGACAAGGAGGGCTGAGAGTTCTCGTCTTCTCTGAGAGATAAAATGTCGTTTCTTCCGACGAAGGAGATGATGGTAAGATCTTTGTATGTTGGGGTAAGTAGGGCAGGAGTAGAGGAAGGCATGACAAAGTTCTTGGTGAAGTGATTTACAGTCCTCGTCGAACCACTTGTTCATGGGGCAGGAGGCCGGCTTAGGGGTGTCCGAGGAGGTACGAATGGAGTGGGGGAAGGAGTTAAGCGCTGCTTTCCAGATTGTAGATGAGAGACATTGGTACTTGGCAGCAGTTGAGTCGAGTGAGGAGAAATGGGCTTCAGGAGGAAGGATGTGGCAGAGATCTGAAAGGAAGATATCAGGTCACCCTCATAAAAATGGAAGGTGGTCTGAGGGGGGAGAGGTGCTTGTTTGGGGGGAGCGGGGTTGGAAGGAGGGGGTCAAGATGGAGGGAGAGAGAAAGAAGTGCGTGGTCAGCTAGGAGGATGGGGAGGATAGAAAGGTCTCAGATGAAAGGGAGTAGGCTTTGGCTGGCTATAGCGTAGTCCACTACACTAGCCTTGCCTCCTTGTGGTTGGTACGTGAAGAAATGAGAGTTCAGGAAGTAGGGGAGGCCATTCAAAGTAAGCAACTCATGGGATTCCCCCAATTGCAGAAGATGCTTGCTGTATGCTGTAGTGGGGCCCAGGGCATCTTCTGAAGTTCGGTGGAGACCTACTACTGCGGGATCGAGTCCTGCGCTGCAGAACACGTCTTTGTATCGATCATGGGGAGGAACCTGGAGGTCTTTAGTACGGGCATTAAAATCCCCCATAAGTATGACCTCTCCGTCAGTAGAGTACTGGGTGATGCCGGTGTAAAGATCCATAAAAGGGTCCCCATCTGCTTCATTGTGAATTGCAAATGATGAGGATGCGGGTGGTAAGTAGCAAACTGCGAAGTAGACGTGTCTCAAGGGGGGATCTTGGTTTTGACCCGAATCCACATGAATCTAGCGTACTCATTAGAGGCCATTAAAGAGACCCTCTTCCTGAGAGAGTCTCTGTCCAGGCAAGCAACTCCTCTTGACCCCCTTGACTCCACCAGAGCTCCTTGTTTCCTGTCTGCAGACTGAGAACCAGTGGTAACCTGTGATGTTTAGGAGAGGCCATACAGGGCTCGCATGGGTCTCAGTCACGAGGAGGATATCCGCCGATGCGAGTGCGTCATACAGGAGACCTGGGAATGACCGGAAAGACCCATTTCCATTTTAGCAGCGGACAATGATACTTGTGCCCTGCTGTCTCTCCGGTTGACCCCGTCATTTAGAGCTTCCTGTTCGAGGTGTCCATCCAGGGGGGAAGGAATCTCGAATAACCGCCCGAAGGTTTCTGATTACTACCCATTTTCCTGCTTTCCTTGTTGCTGCGACCTGTTCCTTGGACTGTTTGAATTCTGCAACCTACGTTCTGTTAAGGTCTTCGTCAAGGAATATCCTGTTTGGGAGTGAGAACAATTTGCGTTTAGCTCTAAGGGTACAGAGCCTATCTACTGCATTATAGAATCTAAGAAAGAGAGTGGAGTCGAGGCCCACCCAAGCCCTGTCCAAGGTTAAGTCTGGAAGGCCGAGGGCATCTCTTAGGAACCTGACTCCTACCTCCATAGGGTCTGCGGAAGGAAGAGGTTGAGGGAGACCTCTTACTTTCAAGTTTAGTTCCCTTGCGCGTCTGGTCCGTTCTTCGACAAGTTTGGCTTGTACGACCTCCTCGACTGTTGTGAAGGGGTTTTATTTTTGTCTTTCCCCCGAACTACTTGTGCCCATGAATAGATGTGCGACTCCGTCTCCTGTTTAAAGGAGGCTTGTTGGGATTTGATTTCTTCTTTCTTGGTCCTAAGGTCTTGGATTTTTGCGTGAAGTGCTTCGTTATGAGGATGGGAAGAGTCCTGTTCTTCGCTTTCTTGTATCATTTTCTTGAGGGATAGGTTATCCCCTTCAACTTCTAAGACTCTAGCAGTGAGAGAGTCCACCTCTGAGCGGAGTCTACCATTTTCGGCTTCGAGAGATTCCAAATTCCTTAGTAGTTGTTTAATTTGAGATGTCTAGAATGCGAAATCTGATTCCAATGCAATATCCATGGGGCTGTAAAATTCTGGGTTACCTTGACATTCCCTGAGGTATTGAAAGTGGTTTCTGTCGTTGTGGTCCCAGATGGGCGTTTTGGAAATTCCTTGTGGCTCTGTCTTCTTTTTCTTTCGGGTCCTGCATGAGTCGTCGAAGGGATGCGGTGAGGAGAATGGGGGGGTTTAGTGACTGAGGGGATGGGGGGCGTAGGGTCGTGAGCAAGGGGGGGAAAAGGGAGGTGAAAGGGCTACGGGAAGNGGGGCAAGCAAGGCCTGTGGGTAGGTGCGCGAGTAGGGAGGTAGGGTTGCAGGGAAGAGGGAGGAAGGTTGCAGGAGGGGTCATGGCGAGGGAGGAGGGCAAGGAGCCGCGGAGCAGGTAGCGCACTGCGGGTTGTGCATGGGTGAAGGAGGCGGGGCGTGAAGGCAGAGGAGCCGTGTGGAGGCAACAAGCAGCGTGCGCAGGCAGGTGGATAGACGCGCGCATGCAAAGGGCATGCGCTGCGTGAGGGGGGGTCGCGCGTGTAGGTGGACGGAGTGGTTGCGCAAGAGGCCGCAAGGGCGTGTGGGAGCAGAGGACGTGTAGGGTCGCTAGGCTATGCAGACAGAGGGACGTGCAGGGCAGAGTGGAGGGGACGCGCATGCAAAGACAAGGAGCAGCAGAGGGAGGGACAAAGAAGACGGAGAATTGACAACACATAAAGAGAACTAAGTAAGGGTAGAAGATCTTAGCAATGGTGAAGAGGGACTTTCACCTTGAGATCAGATTTGGTTGGGCGAAGAGGACAACAATTTGAAGACTTGGGATAGGGGCTGTACAAACTGTTAGACTTGTAGGAGGGGTCGTACAACCTTTCAAAGTAGCTGTACAACCTAGCAAAGGGATAGTACAACCCAACAGAGCATTCATACAACCACTGTAGACTGTTGTATGACAAGAGTAGGCTATACAATAGATTGGGCCCTTTCCAGGTTGTATGGACTTGTTATCACGGATCTTGTAGTTGCCTCGATAGACTAATCCTATACAAGATGGCATAGGGGACATGCAACCAAAGCTGTGACCTACGAAAACCCTAACCCCCAAAAGATGGATGGTTGTCACGCCAGTTAGGATTTCCTTCGCTTTATGCCACTGAATGCCCAAGTGACAAAGGGGGAGACCCAAACCTATCCTGAAAGGACAAATCTACAACTAATCACTAGATCAAACCAAAGATTGAGAATACGTAAGGTGAGAGCTAGAAACCCTAGATTTAAGGGATAAGCCTCAAGTTATGGGGTGTTCGAGTATGGGTGTTTAGCAATGATAGAAATATTACTTGAATGAAGTGGATTAATGGCTTAAGGGATTACGATCAGATCTAGGGTTGGTGTGTCTGATCCAATGATCAAACCTGAGACTCTGGGGGATTTAAGCAAAAATATGGAAAACTCCTAGGATGTGGTTGACACAAAGAATTAAGGCCTTCAACATGCCAACTTGGATGTAAGATTCAACAATATAAAGAAATCCAAGCAAAACCGGAAAAAATCATACAAGAAACTGACTGCCAGACTAAGAGGGGTGTTTTTGTCTCTAAGGATCAAGCCCTGGAGATGGGTAGACGGAATCCAATGCTGATGCCTAGGAGGGAGAGTAGATTTTTCGGGATGGCTGGCAAAACCCAGATCATCGAATTTGTAGATTCTCAGTGAAATCAATCCGGTGATTTTTCCTAATTTATAATGAGGGTTTTTTTTTCAGTAAAAATTGGTGGTGGGCAATGCATGAAAAATCAAAAGTCAAAGAAATTACCTGGGAAATGTACCTGAATCATGTTGATGAGTTCTTGGATGATGAAGAATGATGTTCTTCCGATCGAGTGAGAATTCTTGAGCGAGATCTTGATGGAGTTCTGCCTCAGTCAGTGACCCTAGCGCCCCCTTCAACCTGGCAAATCAAGGAAAATCAATTAGCAAGACAATCGAACGAGATCTGAAGTGCAAGGAAAGGATAGGAAATAAGAAATCATGAAGTAGTCACTCCCTGGTACACAAAGCTCGAGCGCCGGCATAGAGTGAGTCCCCCCACTAGTGAGCCTTCCTCAAGTGCGCCTCCTTCAACCTGCAGATGGATGGGTGCAAGAAAATATACAAGATCTATCACAGTTTAATCTCAGTGCCGAAGAATAACAATGCCAGTCATCATCTCATTCATTCATCAAACAAGACATGAGAGTGCAATCCCAGAAAAAATCTCTTTATTCAATATTCCGGTGCCAGAGCTCATGGTTTACAATGGGGAGAGTATCGTCTTTATATAGCTTTCGAGAGATGTAAACCCTAACTCACTTTTGCATCCAACAGTTGATATTATAACATCATCAACGGTGGAGATCAACTTTACAAGGATCAATACATGGATCACATTGACTAGATCAAGGGGGGCTCACTTTTGCCTAATAACACCTTGTCTAAGTCAAAATAGCATATAACATAAGATGTGATCATGATAATACATTAGAAGGGGTTCACTAGGGGCTTAATTCATCTGAGGCCCCATTATAACCTCATATCATAAGATATAACCATACAATATATCATTTAGCCAAGTTGAGGGGCAGCCCTTGGGGGACATCCTCACTGACTGAGCCAAAAATAAAATAATCCGGACCAAATGTTGACTGAAGCTGCTAAAGAACTGTCCAAGCCATTTCCTTGACCCAACAGGCCAAATCGATTTTTTCAGTGAATTCCCTAGTTCATTTTCTGGTGGTACATCCTTTGAAACTGATAAAAGTCATCATAATTCTGTCCAGGCTGAGAACTGGGGCAAACTGACTGTACTGGATGATCTGGAGACACAGAAGAATGATATAAGTGACCATTGACTACTCATACCCCCTGGAACATTGCAATGCTATAGGAGAACCAAATCATTGCCATCTGTAATAAAAATTGATCATTTGGCCAATAATAAAGTGATAATAATCATTGATCATGAGATCTGGGGCCAAACTCTCACAACTGAAACCCCAATATTAGTCCTAGGCATGTCTGGAACAAATATAAGCAATGTTGTTTTTTGAGTCACTGCCTTGGGAACCGTGTTTGACTTGGTCAATAGGGTTGACCAGGTCAAAGTACCCAAACTGGAGGTGAGATACTGTACCAATATGATCTTGCATGCATCCAAGGTAAGAAATGCTACAATGGTGTATATCAAAACCCAACTTAAATCATATTATTCATAATCATGGGGACATCTGTTGATGAAATTGTCATTGATGCCAACATGGACTTGCAGTGGCCCCACGGGATGTCATTGATGCCACCAAGTCCCACCTGCAGTGCCTTGATCCCTTACAGAGTGGGTTTGTGCCTTGAAGCACCTTGTACCCAATTGACAAGGTCCTTGTACCCACAAGGATGAATCTTGAAGCCGCCACCTTGCTGAAGATGTTGAAGACCCTGTTGATGGCGTTGAAGACCTTGGAGATGGTCTTGAAGACCTTACAGAAGTTGGAGAAGCCCTAGCTGGGTTGAAGAAGCATTAATGACCCATTCTGTGGTCATTCATGTTATGATGATGTCATGGTACCCCAGGAGAAGGCCTGCAACCCCACAGTAGGTAGCATGATGGATCTTGACCCTTGGAGGTCTCCTGGCATGGTTAAGATGGTTGAAGAAGCCCATGAAGCCCCTTGCTTTATGAAGAAGCCATGAAGAAGTCCTTGAACCCACACTTAATGGTTTAATTGTTCTTAAACCATTGAAAGAGATGATGTGGTCATTGATGACTAGATGAAGACCTTAATGGCCTTGCAAAGGTTATGGAGCCCACTACTTGCACTTACATGGTTAGGTGACATGAAGACATGGTCATTGATGACTTAATGAAGTCATGGAACCTTTGTGAAGACCTTGATACCCTAAGATGTTGAATAAGAGCCCTTGGTCCCTCTTATGACTATCGAGGTGTTGGTGACTTGAAGACATACCCTTATGACCATTTAAATAGTAAGAATATGTGACATGAAAGGTGTGACCCTAACCTAGCAGCCCTAATAACGTGACTCCCTAAAGCAATTAAAAGAAATACTAAGTAATACATGCTCTTCGAAAGGATATGTCGGCCCAATACAAAAATAAATAAATTAAAAAATATATAAATTATTTTTGACAAGTCGGCTCCATAAAATTAATGAGAAATGTGTATAAATAAGAGGCAATCTGCCTCATTTTGAAGTGTGAATTTTGAAAGAGCTCTGAGGTAAAATTTGGAGGTTTGACTGAGGCAAATTTCGGAGGAGCAGTCCACTAAGGAAAACGGAGGAGTAGTCTGATATTTTTGACAGCCACAGTCAACTTTTAAACTCTCTGAATTTTGGGTGGATAAATGACAGTAAACTGTGGAGAAGAATTTGGTGAAAAAAAAAGGCTCTGAATTTTCGGGTGGATACTGTGGCAGCCACAGAGAAGAGGTCTGTAGCAGACCCGAAGTTTGCAGCATCAACATCTATTTTTTTTTTCACTCCAAACATGCCAACAGAATAGCAAGGAGCTGAGCCTGTGAAGGATGAAACTCGGGTAGCAGCAGAGATTTAGTTTTTTTTTGTCATTTCCTACAGCCATTCTGAAGAACTTGATGGTTCAGCAGTGAAGTTTTGAAGTCTGATTTTTAAAGTCTGAGTTGGCAGCAGTCCGAATTTGTTTATAGCAGCATTATTTGTGTCTGGATAATGGTCATTGCTGCCGAGCATCCGAGGTCCACAACAACATAGGAGTGAACAATTCGAGTTTTGGGCAGTCATGAAGCAATCCGAAATTTCAGTCGTTCATACACATTCCGAAAGTCATCTACAAGTGGCAGCTTGATACAGAGCCAAGATGGGCATCTATACAGTCTTAATGAAGGCAGTATGACAGTATTTTGGGGGCTCTTCGTAAGCATTTCAATAGCCTAAGTTAGTGGTATACTTACAGTAGTATATAGTGATGTATAAAGTGGAATCAATGCAGTAAGTATGCAATAATGTATGAGTGAACAATAAGTACGATGATATTCAGTGACTTATTTGTGTTATGATACATGTATGATGCATGCTGTATGACACACTAAGATGATGATGACTGTGATATGTTAAACATATATGATGATTGTGATGTGTGAGATGTATGTCTTATACTCCATACACATGATGATGGTATTTTGAATGTAATGTGTGAACAACAATGTAGTATACAGTGGTGTATGAACAGTATACAGTAGTGATGCATGCAGTAGTAGATACTGTGGTTTGGACAATTGACAATGATTTGGATAGTTGACAACTAGATGAAAGTAATAGTAGACTGACAGTAATGGCAGAGGACCTTGATCAGTTGATTGGGTTGTATCTTGAATAGTCTGGTTTTGATCTGAGATTGGGTTCTTTTACACAGTCAGTATTGATAATCCACAGTTGACACAAGTCTGAAGTTGATGGCTTGACATTGTGTAAAGAATATACACAGTCCAATGATGATGATGACAGTCCTTTGAAGCATGTACACAGCCCTAGTTCTATGTTGCTGCCCTCTCTCAGACTGAACCTTTGATGCTTGAACAAGTGATGGAGTCTTCCTCAAACTGACAGAGCTTTGATGGTAGTAATGCCCTTGGAGTCTGCTGCAGCATAAACAAGTCTACAGTATTGACAAACAAAGTTTTGAGTAAGGTATGATGATGTACTCTTCTTGCAAACCCATTTAGATTGAAGTCATCTACAGAAGATGTAATACTCAGCCAAGTGAACCATGAATACTGAGGTAAGTCCTATGGTGATGATGATATGTTGATATCATGATGATGATGAAGTTGCATACCTTGAAGTGATGTTGAAAGTTTGCTATAGTATGCATAGTTGAAGTCTGATTAAGATGATATAGGCGCTATGATGATGCACACTTATTTGATGCTTATCTATTGATGATGATGAGTTTGATGCTTGAACAACATAAGAGCAGACTAGATGATGGGCAAACCCTTGTGCTTGACATGAAACTTGAGCAGTATAGCTGATGATCAGTGATAGCAACTGTTTGATGAGCTTGACAATGATTGCTATGATGTGACAGTGAAGAAGAAGATGAGAGTGATGAGTAGAACAGATGAGTAGCAGCAGAATAGATTGAAGAGACAGATGATGTTGATGTGACAGTGAGCTTTAATTGTAAAAGCAAGCTTGTCTTGCTTTCGAGGTTAGGATACCTCAAACCCTTCTTAGCAGGGTTTAAGAAAACCAGGCAGGGTTTTGGATGCAGAGTAGGTGCTCTTCATATCAGTAGGTGTTGATTTTACCTCACGGTTGTAGCCAGACCAAAACTAATACAAAAAGATTACAAAATTATATGGTGTTGTGTTCTTTTGTGTTATGGTTCTTGAATCTTGATGATTCAAATGCTTATGATATGCGAATGATGAAGTGAAAGATGTTTATGAAATGATTATGCAAATGGTAGAATAGTGGAGTGATGAATTGGTAGCTAATTGTGACAAGTTAAGAAAAGTTCTTAAATTGGCTTTACATTGATTCACCCCCCCTCTCAGTGTCTAACAACATCAATTGTTGAAATTTACTTAGGAATTGTTTCCCTAAGTGACTTTTGCTTAAGTCACTAGGAAAAAGGGGTTTGAGTCACTTGGACTTTATATTAATGACTTGAGATGAACATTAATTGCACTTTAGAGAAAAAGTGCACTTTAAGTGAAATATTTAAAAAGTGAGTGAAATTAATTATTTTGTGGACAAAAGTGATTTTAATCACAACCACTCATCTAGACTAATCTGAGCCCTAGGATTAGATGGCTTTTCATCCACCCTATTTTTTTCACCAAAAGGGAAAGTTTCCAAGTGAAGAGGCACTTTTGCATTTGAGAGAGAATAGAGAGCCATTTCTGAGAAAGAGGAGAAAATAGTAGCCGAAGCAATTTTTTCTTGGCATGCAAATCGAGGAGAGAAAGTACAACAATTGGGCACGAAAATCGATGCAAGGTACACAAACATTTATTCCTGGTCCGTATAGTACGGATCCCGAGGCAGAAAGTACAACACGATTTTTGAGATTTGTACGGATCCCGAGGCAGAAAGTACAACACGATTTTCGAGATTTTTTTTGGCCACAAATCCTGAGGCAGTTTGCAGGCACAGATTTCGAGGTTCATACAAATAGTCTGTAAAGTAGCACGGAAATCGAGGCAGAAAACAAAAAAAATTCTAGGCTTGCATTTTTTTGTTTGGCACAGAAAACAAGGCATAATATTTTTCATCCGGTTGAGATAAGTTGGTCTGAAAATACTTCTCTCCATTGCTGTAAATTTTTCCTGAAAATGAAATTTTCTCTCACAGGTTTTCCCCGAAGGTTGGGGTTTTTCCTGGGTCATTTGACCAAAAATACTGTGTTTGAAATTTATCTTTGAATGTGGTTTATTTGCTGTTAGTAAAAATGCAGTAGAAACTTTTCTTGTGTTTCGGTCCTACATTGTTTATGAGAAAAATCTAATTTGCAGCAGTAAAACAAATTGGTTTGGGCATTAAACAATGTTTTAAAATGGAGTTGGAAACCCGGTTGGGAAAGTGCTGAAAATTCTACATCAATAATAATAGTAAGTAAGATATACCTGTGCCTTTGAAAAATCTTGGAAACTTTTGGAATTTTGTTTGTGCATGCTATACTTACAAAGTTTAAGCGATGTGATAATGTTGGGTGAGAATGGAAAACAAGGCTAAGGCAAAGAGAGATGGCTTGTAGTTGACTTTGACCATATGATTTCTCAGAATGATGACAATTACATGCGACAACAATGACATATACACGATAGATGAACAATAGGGGATGGTGGTGTCTCACAAGTGGATGAGCTAACCTAAAAAGAGCCCATTCAACTCTAACAACATGTATACAACTCACATCCAAGCTAAGAGCAAGCTCCAGGAGGATCTTTACTAGGACCCTTGTGTTGAGTACACAAGAACTGTAATGCGGAGATCCTATGGGACACTGCGAATTAGCCGTTCCTTGCCCCATCTCACATCAAAACCCATAGGCACCATGAGGAATTAATCATTACATTTCAATAGTGGCCATAAGTCTTTAGATTTAGCATTTGTTTATCCACTGTTTTTTTTAGGCCTTTCACAATTTTACTTTATAGCCCTTTTTTGAGTTCTGTCTCAAGACACAGTTTGCATTTACTTGAGGGCTTTGCATTTTCAATAGATAGAATTTATAGCACATAATGCATGTAATGATGGTAGATACCTAAGTCACCGTGTTCGGCGATTTTCTGAAAATTGCTGAATTTCTGACTCCCTCGAATTTATTCGTTGAAGTTTGCTGATCATGAACGTGAATTCGAAATTTTTAAGCTCGACGAATGTGGAGGTGAATAAATTTGCCATAAATTCGGCGAATTTATATCAAATCGTCTGGAAAATCGTGTTTAAAATCGTGTTTGTTTTTTTTAATGTAATTCCTAGCCTAAAACAAAGAGTGTCGCGGCGTTGTTTTATTGGCATCTTGGACTGCGGGGTCGTGTTTACAGTTTGAACCTCGTGGAGGTCGTTCGACGACATTTGCTATTGATCTGAGTGTTGCTGTTTACAGAGGCCGCCGATGACATACAACATCCATTCCTTGCAGACGGCAGATAGAGGACGACAGACGGAGGACGAGTTTCCCTTTTGCGGCGGCTCGTTTGCAGAGAGTCGGCTCTGTTGTGGATCGATTCTTCCAGGGTCCAGACTTGTCACTCTCATTGCTGGGCGACAGACCTGCACAGTGCGTGACTTCTCATTGTGTGACTACTCACTCTCGTTGCTCATTGCGTGACTGCTCACTCTTGTTGCTCACTGCGTGATTGCTCACTGCTCACTCCCATTGACTGCTCACTGCTCACACCCAACTTCAAAGTTTCAAAGTTCAAGCTCTACCTCTGACCTTCGAGATACAGGCTGTAGGCTCAAAGTTCAAGCTCTGTCAACAACTTCCAGGTTCCAATTAATTATTTTATAGATTTGCAATTGAAAATTGAAACCTTAAAAACTTGCATAATGCATGGAGGCTAAGATCCTTTGTGCAGTGTCTATAGGATGTTCGTGTTTGGTTACCATAATCAAATTATCAATTATCAGATTTACCTGATAAAATTAAAATTTTATCATTTTAATTTGTAATAGTTGTGAGTAAATTGTATGAAATTAAATAATCCATTAAATACATATTTGGCCACTGGTTTTGCAGAAACTTTGATCAAATGGCACCCCATAAATCTTCTGCAGAGGCGTGGAAATATGTCAAGAAGGAAGGACTATATGTTACATGTATGCTATGTGGGCACAAGTTTTGTGGTTCCTTAACTCGGGTAGTGGATCACCTTCTTGGTATTAGTAATGGTAGTGGAGGTGGAGTGGAAGGATGTAAAGGAATATCAGATGAACAGAAAGTGGCAGTGCAACAAGATTATGACAAATCAAAAGTAGAAAAGGGAAAAAATGAAGTAAAAAGGCAAAGAATTCTAAGGGAGATTGATGTGTTTTCTTCACCTGAAATTGCTTCTCACACCTCAAAATTTGGTGGCTCAAGTTCAATCCCAACAACAATAGGTGGAAGTGGAACAACTACATTAAATACATTTTGGAAACCTGTAGACAAACAAAAAGTTGATGATTCTCTTGCTGAAATGTTTAATGCATGTTCCATTCCTTTTAATGTGGCAAGAAGTCCATATTTTACAAATGCAATTAAAAAGGTTGCTGATTTTGGCAAGGGGTATGTTATTCCTAGATTCGAAGCCTTAAGGACCACTCTCTTAAAAAAAAAGGAAAGAGTGTCAAACAGGTTGGCTGACATTAAAAAATCTTGGGAGATTACAGGTTGCATGATTTTGAGTCATGGTTGGTCCAATTCATGCCATCAACCATTGATAAATGTTCTTGTTTATTGCCCTCAAGGGGTATATTTTTTGAACCCTGTTGATGCAATGAATGAGGTGAAAACATCAAAATACATTTTCAGCATTTTGGATGAAGCGGTTCAAGAAGTCGGGGAGAAAAATGTGGTCCAAGTTGTCACTGACAATGCCTCAAATTTTGTTGGTGCAGGAAAGCTGATTATGGAGAAGTATAGAACTATTTATTGGACACCATGTGCAGCTCATTGCTTGGATTTATTGCTGCATGATTTAGCCAAATTTCCATGGGTAAATGAGACAATCCGAAGAGAAAAAACTACTACAAACTTCATCATTAACCATCGTCTCACTTTGAGTTTGTATAGGAAAAATGCATCTAGAGAGTTGTTGAGGCCTTGTGATACAAGGTTTGCCACCTTTTACATCACTCTGAAAAGAGTTGTTGAGGAAAAAGAAAGCATAAGAAGTGTATTTTGCACTGCTGAGTGGGAGAGATCTCACCTTTCAAAAGAGTCAAAGGGAAAGCATGTTGAACATGTATTGCTAAGCAACAATAACTTTTGGGAAAATGCTCAAAAAGTTCTAAAAATGTGTGATCCAATTGTTGAGGTGCTTCGCATGGTTGATGGCGATAAGCCCTCTATGGGTTTTATTTATGAGGCCATGGATCATTGCAAATGCTTTTGATAATGTGGAAGCTTATTATAAAGAGATATGGGAGGTGGTTGATCAGAGATGGAAGATGATGCATAGCCCATCACATGCGGCAACATGTTATTTGGACCCTACATTGTTTGGGATACAAAGACATCAAGATGAGTAGGTCATGAGTGGACTTTATGAGGCTATTGATAGGATGCATCCAGATGAGTCTATTGCGACTTTGATTAGATCTCAGATTAGAGCATACAGGTTACAAGAAGCTCTATTTGGAACCACAGCAGCAAAGAGAGATAAGGTTTTGGCTGCTCCAACAGTGTGGTGGGAGTTTTATGCATTAGGATCCCCAGAATTGCAGAAATTTGCAATTCGTATCTTGATCCAGACATCAAGTGCATCAACTTGTGAAAGGAATTGGAGTGCTTTTAGTCATATTCATTCCAAGAGAAGAAACAGATTGTTATCGAGGAAATTAGGAGATCTTGTTAATGTTCACAGCAACTTGCAATTGGCTTTAAGCAATGTGGCTAAAGATGAGACAAATTCTTCTACTCCATGGATGGAGACTGTTCGAAATGCACATAAAGATCAGGATGATTTCGACAATGAGAGTCATGAATCCAATGGTGATCGTGATTCTAGTGGTTTCACTCCCTCGAGTGCTCTTGATGATATAGAGCTTTTTGATGTAAGAAGTAGGCCACGAGAACAACAAGAATAAAACTTGTGTTCTTGTTCTAGTCTCTAGACTTCTAGTTTTTTTTTGGAATGCTATTTTGCTAAATAGTTGCTAGGATAAATATTGACGACATTTTATATTATGTTTTATCACTTTATGAACATGTTTTTAAATTTCATTGAAGATGTAGACTCTAATGTTTTCAAAATATATGTTTAATCATTTCTGATGCCATATTTTTATTTATATGATTCAATGACTATCATGTTCAAACTTCATACTTCATTCAATGTTGCCGTGTTCATTATTTCTATGATTCTATGACTATCATGTTCATTGTTGATGTGTTTAATGTTCATAGTTTAATGAGCATAATGAATTTTATTGAAAATTTTCATATATTTTTTAATTTCCATATATTTTAGTTATTCGAACTTAATGCCGAATTTTATGCCGATTTTTATCACCAAAATTTCAAGTGCCGATTTTTTGCCGAATTTGAACACGAACTCGAACCAGGTGACTTAGGTAGACACATTGCTTCAAGTTTTAGATGACACTCTTAGGGATAACTTAGAGCCGAGACACAAAAAACATGGGATCCATCATGTATAGGGGTGAAAGTGGGGAAAGTGATCTTCAATCTCATAAGTCTTGATCAAGCTAAAGTCATGGGTTAAGGATCAATCATGGATGAACTGGATGGATGGGGACAAATGACACATGGAACCGGCATAGCACTAAGGTCTAATATTTGTATCAGCATGGCACGAGCAACAGTCTTCAACATTAAGTCCTTTGATTAGTCTTAGCACAAGTTCAAGCATTAGTACATATATAAGCATAGGTCACCATGATCATCCCAACAAGGTAAGCCTAGTTGTTTGGTGTACATCATAGAGCAATATCAAAATAGGGAAACATATACCTGATCTCACCATATATACCTGTCTCCATCTGATAGGGCCCCTCTGTAACTATGTGTACCATATCTGATCTGCTACTCTGCTCAAATGAACTAGGTCATCATTGAAAGCATCTTAATGGACTAATGAATCTCAGTCCTGGCAAAGAAACTTTGCTGAACAAGGCTTTGAAATGGCTGAGGCTGTAATGATCCATGCTAAAACCCCATGTGAGAAATAGCTTGGAATAGAATAAGAGATAGATCTATATGCTGCATCATGGTAGCCCAGCTGCAAAGGTATATGTGATAACAGGACTGTACAACATGCCGTACAACAATCCGAACAAGGTTGTATTGTGCAGTAGTAGGTGCAAGGGGGGGTTTTAGGGGAAGATTTGTAGGAGGAAGATTTTTCTTAGTAGGGTAGATTTGCCAGGTTTGTTGTAGTTGTATTTCTTGGGTCACTTTCCTAGTAAGGGAGCCCTTGTATGCTTGAATATTATTTTAATGAAAAGCAGATTTGAAGGGCAGAAAATTTTACAGTGCATGTGTTAATGAGGTTTGTTTCCATTTTTCTTTTGCTTTTAAATTTCTGTTAATATTCCTGCAATAAAAATTATTTAGTGAGCTGCAATTTAATTTTCAAGCAAGGAAATCACTAGGAAATAATTATCTAGAATCGGTGTTAGTAAAATTAACATACCTTGCTGCCCTAAACAGGTTCTCGAAGTGTACTATCCCAGCCTTTGTTGCATCCTCAAAGCTGGTTGCCTTAGAGCCATCTGACCTATTAATTTTCCATATGGTATTGATATTCCGCTTATAGTTAGCATATTGATGGAAAAAATTGATTTTTCATCTTCCTTAGTGAGCCATACTGCTTGACTTTTCATCTTTCAAGCTGCCTCTTTATCATCCAATAACTTCCTTTTTTTCTGATGCAAAGAAATAGTTTCAAACTTTACTTGCTCATAAGAATTACTAGTTAGATCCTGCTTATAAATGTCTTCCACCTTTTGCTCAATATCAAGTAAGGCCTTCTCATCATCGGCCTTTTTCTCATGGGCCCAAGTGATCACAACCTATTTAACCTTCTTTGTATTTGAAGCAAATTGAATGGCTACTGATTCCAGGCTTGTAGCATCAAAGGGCCTTCAATGACCTGAAACCAAGGTGATCAAATCTTCATCCTCCAACCATGAAGGATTGAATTTTTAAAGTACTTGGTGGTTTCCTATCAACATCGACTGCTTCAAACAAAATGGGGAAATGATTTGAGTCTCCACTTGTACCAACCTATTACCTTATTCTATTACGTTCATCCAATAATGACTTTGAGATGTGGCACTGATCCAACCTCTTGGCTATCCTTTCCACCCTTGTTCTTATGTTTCTTGTAATGTCCTCTTCTGCTTAGGCATTGAGGACCAACCCGCTAACCTATGTGATTCCTATAGGTTCAAGCGGGTACTGACAGTCAAGGAATCAGCCGAAGATTGATGCCATATATAGAAGATCTAGGGCATCAATATTATATCACCATTGGGTCGAAGAGGGCCACTAGAGCCAAAGGCCACCTGCATGCATGACATCCGAGCATTATTTAATGATGCATGCACCCGATCAAGTCTCCATGCGCATGCATGCAAGTCAACTGCAAATTAGAAGATAAAGTGACCTAATTAGGTCAAAAGTTAGGGTTTTCGCACTTGAGAGTTATAAAAGAAAGATAAAGTGAATGGAAAAGTCACTTATGTGATAATTGATTTGTGGAGTCGAATTGGAGAGCTCGGTGAGCTAAGTTGGGGTTGAGCGCATGCTCAGCTAATTGGTGTATTTTGGCAGCGAAATCTATCTGCCCTAGTTCATCATCAGGTTGGATCATCCAGATTCAACACTAGTTCATCATCAGGTTACATTCAGCAGTTATTCCGGGAGGTTGATTATTCATCCAGCCAGAGGGTTTCACCGTCACACCGTGTCACCGTGATTAGAGACAAAGCAATTCGTTTTCCTACCTACAGGGTTCAGAACTTCCACATGTTGCTTCCATCCTCATCAGAGGGGTATTATGACCCTAGTGCACATCGTCCGGGCTTCCAGCAGCAACTTCTTTATTATTCTGGAGCTTATATAGTTTGAGAGGAGGGTGCATTCACCTGTGGAGGACGATTTGGTGTATCTCTTTATTCCTCTGGCAGAATCCTTGCATGCTGGGACCGGTCTCTTCACCATCAGTTGATCTATATACTGGTATGTACATGCATTGATTTCTCCTGTTTTATAGCATCTCAGTATTTTTCTAGGGCACAAATTTGCATGCAACTACATGCATGCAAAGTTCGGGGTTTGCTTTCCTATTTGATTAAGGAGTAAGTCTATTAGCCATCTACAGTATACACATAAACAAGAAAATATCAATTTGGGATATTACATTTCTCCTAGTGGGACTCAATTTAATGGGATCAACATCAAAGAAACCAACCTCAACAAATTTTCTGAGAAAGTAATTAGATAGAGCATCCATTTGTTAAGCCTATCCTGAAATCTCAAATCTCCCCAATGAGAAATTTAAAACAACACCCAAGATGATGTTTCTTTGAATTAAGAAACTTTTTTTAAGAAATTACAACAGAATGGGATCCTCTCTTAATATGGACCATACATGTTTAGGATCATTATCTCCTTCCCAAGCTCTTGGGAGTAACGGATGGCTTCCAAAACTTTTTCAAAGACAATAGCTTGGTGATAGCAAAAGATCTTAACTTGCAACCTGAGATTAACCCTCCTGATCTACCTCTAGAATCAATGAAGGCAAAATCCCAATCTTTGAACATTTCCTCTAGTTTAAATGTAATTCTTCTCTCTCCTCCATAGTTTCTTTGAAGAGAAGGACGTCTGGCTTATACACTTCTATTAACTTCTAATTTCTATTTACCAATCATGACTTCATTAGCTGCTTGTTCTTATGCCAACAAAATTTTAGCTTTCTCCCTCTAGCATGTCCCTAAACCTCTCTCCCAGAATTCAAACTTAAACCTCCCTCAATCTCCCCCACAACCTCCCTTGTGACTTCTTTTTTGGATCTGAGTTTATATCTAAAGGGTTCACTACCAACTTTAGTAGACTCAACAGAGGTCTCTCTCTCCTCAAAGTTTGAGAGAGTCTTGTTAGGGTCATGGACAATTGATTGAGTATCCCTCCTTCTATCTAGAGATCCTACACTCATAGGAAGTTAGGATTGTAAGTGACAAGGAGACCAAGAAAGGTTCCAAAATCTCCTAGAAATAGAGATTCTATATTTATGCCATCCAATATCCCACCTAGCTTTGAGGGTATAGATAATTTTTTTTAAAGAGTCTAAGTTAGAAAAGAGCTTAATCAAGTCTTCCTTTCTAGTGTCTAACAGAGATACTGCTTCAAGAATGCTCACTAGCACAATGCATGCTTTCTTAAACCTCTAGTATCTGGTTCCTACCTGAGCATCATCCCCCCAATTTGACTCTTGTGATGGAAGATTAAATACTTTGGGTGTCCTTTCACTAGTAACATTCTTGCTAGTCACAGAATTTGGGTTCTTTTGTGTTGAAGTAGTCAAAGGGCCAAATGATTTAGATGAGACTCCATCTCGACTTGTTTTCCTTCTCCCAAATTCTCTGAAAAGGGCATTATTCAATGTGCAACCACATGACCATAATGATGTCACACATTTGAAAGGGATCCCCACGTAGTCTAGGGGATTGCTAAAAACCACATTACCCAGCTGAAGAATTAACTCCTTTGCTAATTCCTCGGTCAAGTTTAGACCCACCAATATATGAGATACTCTCATCACTCCAGTATCCCTAAAATTGTGGTCGACCTTGTAGAAAGACCCTATAGCACTTCCGGTTTCTTGGAAAACTTCGGCAGACCAGAAATCCATCGGAATCCCTCGGAGTTTTACCCACCCCAAAGTAATATCTGATCTTTTCAACCTGTCGTTGAAGCAAGGAGTCCAATTTTCAACATCAATGGTACTTTCTCCATCATCTAGTGCTTTGCTTTATTCATGTTAGAGGCCGTCTTGAAAGAAAAGGCAACCCAACCCCTCACCATAATGTAAAAGGTAGGTGAATAATCTAGCAAGTGTTTCTGCTGTGTACTAATTCAAGCTTTGAAATTATTTTTACTCAATTGACTGCCCAAAACCTAACCTACTAGTGTTTGTGTCACCATTGGAACGTCATGCATCTTCACATTCAGCCCTATCACTAGTTTAACAACCTCCTCACACTTCTTAATGTAGTTCCTTTATCATTTCTTTGAAGGACTGCCCTCCTCCTCATGCAATAGCCTCGGACCACCTTCCATAGACTTATCCTTCTCCCGAGATTGGGGCATATAAACCTTCACCAGAAGCTCCGCCTGCCAATTCTGCCCTTGGAGAGGCCTCTATCTGAGTGACGAGCATCCCAAAGAGTCAGCTATTGGGTCAAAATCACTACAGGATACAGGGCCAGATAAAAAAGGGAAACTCACATATTTTAAACAATCTTTGACCCCAATATCTGGAACACTAGTGTGTGCTGCTAAACCCTTGACAGGATCAGACACAAGGTGTGACGAAGCACATGCTACTGATGACCCAAACCCTAAGCTTGATAGTCGAACACCAATAGAACTACAAAGTAAGCTTTGCTAAAAAAACCCCTTGATTGAACTTACATTACCACATTGAGAAAATTCGAAAGGTCAAGAATAAATACCTCTGCAGGAGTACTTGTTCCAAATCTGCCAAAGATTAGTGATAGATCTGATCCTGTCACACCATCGGTACGACCAGCCAATGATGTATTCTGATCCATATGCAGAAAGGATGGTTTATAAAGGCTTTCTCTGTCCAGATAAACTGTCACCATCAAGCCCATACTTGAATCCACTTTTGTAGCCATTTTCCAAAGTTCCAAGAGCTGATAAATTGGACCCCAATACCATCACATTGCTTAACCTTAGGGGAATCACCTCAGATTGCCACATGGACATCAGGGAATACCAGATCAGAACACCTGCAAGATGATCCTTCAAATAATCCACTTCATGCAACTGCATCTAATGATGAAAATATGCAGAACCAAACCTCCCCCCTGCCCCCCCGCCCGACGCCACCCCCCCAATGGACTTGAGGCCCACTGCTTGCCACATATTTTGTTCTATTTACATTTTTGTTTGCCAATTTTGAAAATGTGTATTTTCTGTCAATGCAGGGTCTGGTTTATCAAGTTCAGCAGCATTAGTCTGTTCCTCTGCCATTGGAATCATGGCAGCACTTAATATAAACTTCCCAAAGGTAGGTCTCCATTATGCTTCCTTTTTATCATATGAAGAAATTTATAGGGGGTAACATTAAAGTATCATATTCCGAATTTCATGTTTTGGACGCTATAGTTGTTTATGAGCAGTAACTTCCTAAATCACAGATCAGTTAGGTTGCTGAGTTATAGGTTTGGTGTTTGGTTATTCTCAAGAATTTTTTTTGATGTGCTTTGTTGTTTCTTCTTGAAGTTTTGGTTAGCTCAAATGAAACATTATGAAGTCATTGGTTTAGGTTGTCATATTGGAAAATTATGAAGTCATTGGTTTAGGTTGTCATATTGGAAAATTATCGCTATAGTTTTTTATGAGCAGTAACTTCCTAAATCACAGACCAGTTAGGTTGCTGAGTTATAGGTTTGGTGTTTGGTTATTCTCAAGAATTTTTTTGATGTGCTTTGTTGTTTCTTCTTGAAGTTTTGGTTAGCTCAAATGAAACATTATGAAGTCATTGGTTTAGGTTGTCTTATTGGAGAATTATTGCTAGGTAACATTTGGCAATAGACATTACCTATATCACTGAAGTCTGTGTCATAGCAAGAGTTGAATGTAAATAATGATCATTTTCTTGTTACAATATATTAAACAGAAGCAGAGTTGCAGATGTGAAAAATAAAAATGTTGTATTGAAAGTGGGAAGAAATTTAAATTCCCCTATTCTAGGTGACACCTTGGATACCCATGTCTTACTTTATTGCAGTCACAAACACATATTTACAAAGTGAATATTGTGACACTAACATGTATTTTTGTGTTATCATCTGCACACCCTCCCTTGACACAAAAATATTATTTTTCTTTTTCTTTTCTTTTGAGAATTTAGAAATGCTGTTTATATTAACATAAAATATGATACAAGAATAACATACAAATGAGTGCGAGACTATCTAACGACAAAAAGAAGAGCACTTAGGTCGGACTGCACTTCAACTAAATATCCTGTTGCATCACTTTATAGAAGAGCATTTTTTACTACTAAACAACCAACTTACCTCACTAATATGAGACTCCCTAAAAGAAGCTGTGGTAAACACAGTACCCCTAGAAACATCTTCATACTGACACGTCAACAAAATATATGACTTGACAACTCGAATAAAAGGCCAAGCATCTAACAACATACAAACCATATTTCCAACAAAGCTCACTGAAGAGATGATGGAAGGTATCCCAAACAAAGTTCCAGCAATCTCAAACATGTTGGTTATTCCTAAGCAGCATCGAGAGCCATTCTCTGGGAGAATGGAGGCAATTTGACCCAGTCTGGGACTAGGGGACTCATCTTGGGGCTAAGGCCCATTCTTTGAATGGAGGCACTTGGTCAGTTACCAAGAATTTGAGCCAGTTTGGGACTAGGGGACTCGGCCTGGGGCTGAGGGCCATTCTATGGGAGAATGGAGGCACTTGGTCAGTTACCAGGAAATTGACCTAGTCTGGGATTGGAATTCTCAGCCTAGAGCTGAGGGCCATTTACTAAATGGAGGCTCTTGGTTAGTTACCAGTAATTTAACCTAGTCCGGGACTAGGGACTCAGCCTGGGGCTGAGGGCCATTCTCCGGGAGAATGGAGGTGCTTGGTCAGTTACCAAGTATTTGACATTGAGTCATTTGATGTAGCCTGGGGCTGAGGCACCTGGTCAGTTACCAGGTCATCACCATAAGCCCTAGCCTCGGTCTGGGCAAGTGATGCATTCCTCTCCTTGATCTATGGGCTATGAGACCTTCTCCAGGGACTAGCTACCCCTGGTTGAGATACCTAGCACCTGATCTTGGTGGCACGAGGAGATCAAGATAAAGCGTTTAGTAATTCTCCTTATTTATGAAGATGTACTTTGAGTGGGCATGAATGAACCACAGGGACCTTTGAAACAACTTGGCATGACCACAAAAATACTTGGAGGACCATCTAACTCTAGTCTTGGTCCATGAGACCATTAAGAGAAAGACCAAGTGGCACAAGTCAAAACACCAAGAAGACGCTTTTACCACAAAAGATTAAAGTCAAAGGGTCAAAGGTGAAAAAAATGTTAGACACTGAGAGGGGGGGTGAATCAGTGTAAAGCCAATTTTATAACTTATCTTAGCTTGTCACAATTAACTACCAATTCATCACTCCATTATTCTACCATTTGCGTAATCATTTCATAAACATCTTTCACTTCATCATTCACATATCATAAGCATTTGAATCATCAAGAACCATAATACAACAGAACACAACACCATATAATTTTGTAATCTTTTTGTATTAGTTTTGGTCTGGCTACAACCGTTAGGTAAAATCAACATCTACCGATACAAAGAGCACCTACTCTGCATCCAGGACCTTGCCTGGTTTTCTTAGACCCTGCTAAGAAGGGTTTGAGGTATCCTAACCTCAAAAGCAAGACAAGCTTGCTTTTATAATTAAAGCTCACTGTCACATCAACATCATCTGTCTCTTCAATCTGTTATGCTGCTGGTCGATACTGCTGATCATCTGCTCATCACTATCATCAACACTGCTGCAACACACTTCTCAATCTTCTCTGTTCATCAACAACTGCTCTTCAATACTGCCAAGTCATCAGGTCACATTGTCATCATGTCTTTTGCTAAAGGTATCACTGTCACACATACCATATTCAATCAGTCAAACATAAAGGTCTTCACAAACCAGACTGTCAAACAACAATCAAACTTGTCATCATCATTATTGTCTTCTTTACTGGTTGCTTGTCATCAAGAGGTCTGCTCATATGCTCATCAAGAGGTCTGCTCATATGCTCATATCTTCAAGCTTCATCATGCACTGTTAAGACTTCAAGACTATTCATGAAGGTCTGCTTATGTCCACAAAATTTTCTTATATTAAACAAGGTCTGCTCATACACTGTCTGCTCATTTTGTCAAGTTGTTATCCCCCATCACTGTGCATCCATATAACTGAGATATCATGCACAAACTACTGCTCATCCTTGTCAAATTATTATCATTGTTCATTTAGATCATCCAATCTTCATTATCATCACATCTTCATCATATTAGAGTATAGGAAAGCATGCATTGTCATAAAGCATGTATTAACAAAAATTCTTCACACATCACTGTAGAAAACCTTTGACTTTCTGCTGTAAGACTTGTAATGTATCCTCTTACTGATGCTGCCTTAAAACCTTCAAAACAACCACAGTCTGCTTATGCCCAAAACTGCTACCACTGTATGTGTGCATAATATCATAGAGTATAGCATGCAGATCACTACTTCACATTTCACACCACTGTATGCACTTATTATTGTACACTCATTTCACTTGTACACTTCACTTTATATATACTTGTACATTCACACATTGTATACTGTACATACACTCGCCATTGTTCATACTTGTGCATCATTCCTACTTACACACATTACTATCATCTTGTAGTGTTAACAAGTGTATAGCATACACAGTTGTTCACTCATTTGACATTAAATTTCATACATACATACCATGTTATTGTAGAAGATCCTTGGACTTGAAACTGTAGATTGCCATGTCAACCTTTAGATGCTTAAAAACCTCGGATGCATGTCATGTCAATCTTGCTGCTGCAAACTCGGACTATCGAAAGTATATGCTGGTCAAAACATGTTTAAAACTTGGACTATGTAAAGACATCAAAATTTGGGCTGTATGCTAAGAAGGAGCAGCAGTAACCATGCAAATTTGGGACTGTAATGAGCTGGTAGAATCCCAAGCAAGTCCAAAATGGACTGCTGTTGGCTGCCCAAAAATTCGGGACTACTTCCTCATCCTTCACAAAATTCGTTAGTCTGTTGCTGCTGCAAATGTTGAATTATGGAAAATTGTCTGTTCTTGTTGCGTTTACCTCAGCCACCTCCCGAAATCAGAACTCAGACTTTTGTTGCCTTCGGACCGTCTTTACTGATATAGATTTGGCATACCCTTGTTCAGAGACATAAAAAGAAAACTTAAATACTTTTCTGCTGTCACCTAAGTCAAAACAGTCTGCTACAACACCTTTTCTCTGCGGCTGACATAGTATCCACCTGATTCTCTCCTCAGTGAGCAGCCCGAAATTATCCTCAGAGTTTACTGTGCACTTCTACTACACTGTGGCTGCCCTCAGTTGTCTGTACACCCGAAATTTCAGAGCTTATAGAGTTGCTGTAGCTGCCTTAGATGTCCAAGCTTGATGCCCAAAAACATGAAAATAAAACTTCTGTGGCTGCCTCATTCACTACCTCAGTTGACTGTAAATTTCACTCAAAATTCAAAGAGTTTAAAAGTTGACTGTGGCTGTCAAAAAAATATCAGACTGCTCCAGCATTTTCCTCAGTGGACTGCTCCTCCGAAATTTGCCTCAGTCAAACCTCCGAATTTTTACCTCAGAGCTCTTTCAAAATTCACACAATAAAATGAAATTTGTTAGGGTATTTATAGTGGTTTTTTGATATAGTTTGGAGCCGACCTACATAAAAAAAGTAATTTTATTTTTATTTTTCTTTTAGACTAATTTATGGAGCCGACTTGTCATGTGACATTTTTTATTTGAATTATTTTTGTTTTGTGTTGACACACAACTTTACCATTTCAATGGTCACCATAAGGACAAAATGTTTTGTCATTTTATTTGTCCCACAACCACTCCTTACCATAAGTAAGGGTGTCCTCCGTACATTACCATCAAAAGGGTGCAATTAAGCCACTAGGGCTTCCATACAAATTCAATCCACCATGGTGTGTGGGTTCAAGACCCAAACCATCACATGCAAGGGTGTAACCATATCATCTCCTTCAAGGGTTCAAGGACGATTAACCCAACAAATGTGGGTCCAAAGGCTTCTTGATGTCAACCAAGACTTATCCAAGGGTTTCAAGACTCCATCAAACCATCAATAACCATGCAAGCCACAAATGACCACAAAATGGGTCATTTGGCCCATAAAGGCTTCTTTGGCATGCCAAGGGGCTTCATGGGCATCTTCATCAAGCAAGGGGCTTCATGGTCTTCTTTAACTGCCTCAACCACATGATCCAGCATGACATCACCTGTGGGGTTGCCAGTCCTTCTCTTAGGGTACCGTGACACCATCAGAGCATGAATGACCACAGAGTGGGTCATTAATGCTTCTCCAAGCCATTTAGGGATTCTCCATTGTCTACCAAGGCTTCAGGACCATCTCTAGGGTCTTTAGCATCATTAGCAGGGTCTTCAACATCTTCAGCAAAGTGGTGGCTTCAAGATCCAGCCTTGTGGGTACAGGGACCTTGTCAACTGGGTACAAGGTGCTTCAAGGCACAAGCCCACTCTGTAAGGGGTCCAAGGTACTGCAGGTGGGACTTGGTGGCATCAATGACATCCTGTGGGGCCACTGCAGGTTCATGTTGGTGGCATCAATGACATCCTGTGGGGCCACTGCAAGTCCATGTTGGCATCAATGACAATTTCATCAACAAAAAAATCAAACCCTAATGTCAACTCCTAATTATGTGGGACCAACTCAAATGTTGATGGACTATAAATAAAAGAAGTTTGCAATTCATTTGATACACACAACACTTCAACACTTGACTTCTCCTTTACTCGCTAACTGAGGTTGACTGAGAATATTTGGTGACTGGTGTGGTTCTTTCTTTCTTCCATTTTCGTAGCTCTTAAGCTTTCTTGGGGTTTCTTTCCTCCTCATACAGTTTCGGTGGTGGAGAGGAAAATCTGCTAGTGATCATTGCCATCAGATAACAGGTTTCGGTGGTGATCTAGGGCAACAACAACAATGTACAACAACTCTCGGTGGTGATCTAGGGCAGCAGTAGCCATTGCTCTAACCTTCACTAGTGATCACGGGCAACAATAGAAGGCTGCTCCCATCATCGTTGGTGGTCATGGGCAATAACAGAAGGCTGCTCCCATCTTCGTTGGTGGTCACAGGTAGCAGCAGAAGGCTGCTCCAACCCTCGCTGCTGGTCACCATTGACATCAACAACACTTGGTAGGTCACGAGCAACAATTAGTAGGTCACGGGAAGCAGGCTTGGTGGTCACGGGTAGCAGCAGTAGGGTTGCTATAGGTGGTTAGGGTTAGCAACAGAAGGCTGCTACAAGATTCAACAATAGCCCACACTCCATGTGGCAACAGTAAGCCTACTAGGGCTTCCTTGATTTTGGAAAATTTTTGTACATCCATCTCAAATTTTTGAGATCAAATTTTCACTTTTCATGTACAAACTCAGTCATCTCATTTAGAGGATGAATAACTAATGCTTTTGCGTTTTTGTCCTTAAAAGGTTTCCCTGTGAAAAAAATTGTGTGTTCAATTGTGTGATGCTTGATTGACTATTGTACTTGTCTTACTGTTGTTTACTTTTCAAGTTCTATCTCTATTTACAGTTTGCAATTTTTAAGAATGTCATGCACATGTTAAAATTCAACAAAACAAACCTGCAATTCCAAAATAAGTGGCATTGTCTCAACTTCATCGCGATGAGGACATGAAGTTTCTGTGAAACTAATTCTAAATTGTGGTTCCTTGAAAGGAAAACCTTGGTAAATTGGCAACTAGGTCAACACTCTTAGTCAAGTAAGCTTGAAGTTCCAAACTGTGCTGAGGCAGTTCACCTACCTCTCTTCTACCCTTGAAAGACCCCAATTCATGTTTAGCTTGTCCTGAAAAGGAAAGACTGTACATAGGAATTGATAAAAGCATCTAGGTATGTATACCCAAATGGGTTTCTCATGAAGCCACATCCAATTCGATCATATAAGCCCTGGAGTGTGCAATTAATTGCCTAAGAATCATTAGGTGGAATACACTGTGGAAGCTCCTATAATATCAAAATGATTCGAGCACGTTAGACCTAACTCATGTGCAAGATTAGTCCAGGTCTTCCACGTCCTAGTGTCCTTATCCCAAAGATCTCACCACCAAAAAGATCCTTCTCAAGCTAAACCTCCTAGGAAAATATCTAGCCACATGAGATATGGAGTCTTGACCTTTTTGGGACCAAATTGAATGGCAAGCAAGTTTAAAACTTAAAAGCTTGTAAAAAACTAGTCAAATGCTAAGTAAGTGCAACAACAACTCTTTTCCATGCTTCACAAATTCTGTGTAACGTAGGGGAACCTATAATGCTAAAGTCCTTTAGAGCAAAAATGATGTCATTCATGGAAAACAACCCTTGAATCTGACCTTGTGATGTCTATTAGTAAGTTTAAATCTAAGCGAGAATTTACATGTTTCCTCCCTAACTAGACAACGCACTACCCATTTAGCAGATAAAATAGCTCCCTGCAATTAAATAATAGTCAAACCCAAACCACCATTAGACTTGGGCAAAGTGTAAATTTCAAAATACACCAAGGGACCATAGCCAGTGAACGATCTCCACCAAATGTGGACCACAAAATGCTTCTAATAACTTCTAGGTGAGTTTTACCACTTTCTACTAACCTCGAGGTGTGTATTCAGGTGGTAACCATAGTTTTAAAAATCGGAATCGGACTTGGAATCGGTCGAGGGTCAACTCAGAATTGGAATCGGAATTGGTAATGAATCGGTTTGCTAAAAAACACATAAAATGTTTAAATTTTAAAGAAAAACAACATTTTCAAGATTATAATCCATGATTCTAAGGCATTGAAGACAAAATAACCAAAATCTGCTCATGTAAAGGTTAATTGAAAATAAAAATAAAGGAGAAATTCAAAACGAATCAGGGTTTAGGTTTAGAAGAGATGGGTTTAGGTTTAGATGAGATGCAGGTTCAAATAAAGGAGAAATTCAAAACCAATAAGGTTTTCTTGGCACTCCTTTTTTGGGGGTTTGGTCCCTCAAATAATCTAATTTTCTCTGAAAACCAGAGGACAAGTTGTTTAGGCAACCTTTGAAACCCTAAGCAGTTAAATTTTAAATTGTCAAGCTCCATTGCTTGGAATGCCAATTTATTCGCACTTGATTTGTATCTTTCATCTAAGTACAAAACACAACCATTGTCGTTAGAGTTTTCGAACTTTGCATCTGTTAGCTGTGAGATCTAATATCCAGATCGAGAACTGGTTATAAGATTCAATTGCCCAAGCTTATGAATTGGAAATAAAACTTAGTTGCTTTGCTCACAAGGGGAGAAAAAAATTCAAAACAACGATACCTAAAAAAAACCAAGAAAAACTATAAATTCATTCGAGGGTTATTTTGAATCCTGATTGTTCGTTCCACTGTTTGATTTGTATGTTGAGAGTAGATTTACACTCTGTCCATTGTGATAGCATTCATGTTTTGATCGAGTTGGTCTGGCTATGGAAAAAAAATGGAAACTTGCCGTAACCGACCGGCCAGACCGGTTCGGACCGAACTAGACCGGCTCGGATCGAACCAGACCGGCTTGGACCGAACCAGACCGGCTCGGACCGAACCAGACCGGCTCGGACCAAACCGGTTTTCTTGCCAGTTTGAACCGGTTTGGTACTGAACCGGTAAACTGGCCGATTCCGAAACCGGTTAGACCAATTTTTAAAACACTGGTGGTAACACATCTTCTTCCTTGGCTTCCTCTTCTTCATTCAATGGCAGTCTAGGATCTTCTTCAACAATCTTTTGTGCGTTATAGAGTGCCTTGAACTCTTGAACTTTTGGTAGCTGCTATCACACAATTCGTAGTTGTCCCACAAAGGTATCTTATTCAAGTCGGTAGAGGAGACATGCAACTAAAGAGGTGAACCTAGAGTATCCTAACCCCCAAATATGGTTGGTTGTCATGTTGGTGAGGATTCTCTTCACTTTATGCCACTGATGAGCCAAGTGACATAGGTAGGGACCCTGATCTAACCTAAAAGGAAAGGCCTGAAGCTATAACACCGGATCAAACTATGACAATAGACTACGTAAGGTGTGTAGCTGATGAAGCTCTAGATCCTCGAGATAAATAACACTTAAGAGCTGGGACAAGGTTTAATTGCAATAAACCTTGACAGGATTCAAAAGCTACCATGGGTTTGTTATTTTGGGGAATATTATCAAAAAAACTTTGAAGTTGCTCTCTCATAGAAGGCACCTTCATCAACTAGTTGATAGGGACATTTTGCATGATTTTGCTCAATTCTTTCTCAATGTCAATATTTAGATCATAATCATATTTAGTTGGATGTGGGTTTGTTTTTTCCTCCTCTTGAGTGTTAAGTCGTTTATCCATGAATGGAGGCGAGTTTCGACTACGGTCATGTCTTTGGTATATTTGGATTTGTGGTTTATCCTTGGGTTTCTCTATTGTGAAACACGAGGCATCCTTTGCCTCTTCTTCATCTTGTTGTCCCTCTACTCCTACAACAATTTCCTCCTCTTCCACTTTGTCGTCATCCTCTAATAATACTCTTCCAAATTCATCCTCAAGGCAAAAGTCATTCACCATGTTACTCTTTTTGGGTTGTTCTTTAGACTCATAATAGGTGTAGTCAATATCTTCTTCTGGCTCGTCACACCAATTGACATTCTTACTTTAAGGATTATCATGTTTAGAAGGGGGTTGACGGTTCACTTCACCTACAAGTCTCTTGTTATTGTTCCAATAAGGCTCAGAACCATACAGGTTCTTATATTGCTCAATGTCCTTATCCTTCATCAAGTTTCTAGTCAGGAGAGCCTAGTTTTTCATCATTTCATGCATACTCTCCAATGTTGTCTTTTCTTCCTTAATGGGTTCTTTGGCTTTTTGTGAACGAGGCTCAGATCGGGAAGAGGTAGGGACATAGGAATCAAAGGCATTTTCTTGCCCATTGAAGCTACTTTAACTTCTTTTTTAGCATAATCTTAGGCAGTTTTGAGGTCGGCCGAATTTTTCTCTTTTAGATTCAAGACAAACCATACTTCAAAAGAATTGAGATAGAGTAAGGATGGCTTGATCTTTCGGCCTAATGTCTTTTGCAATGTTTGAGACAGTTTTGTCAAATCTATGCTTAAATTCATGGGCTGACTCACTTTCTATTTTCTTAATTTCAAAAAGTTGGTTCAGGAGAAATTTTTATCAGGTTTGGTTGACCATCCTATAATGAGCTTCGAGACAAAATTATCATAACCATTGATTGAGGAAGCAGGTAACCAATCAAACCAACTATGGGCTCCACCCACCAAAGATGACATAAGCCCCCTCATGTAAACATCTTTATCTTTATCTCCATAGGATTCCATGTAACACCACACCATTTGAATATGATCTTCTATAGTAGTGGCACAATTTCCATTAAATTTAGGAAGCTTTTCAAAAAACGTATCAAGCATATCATGAAAAGCTTATTGGATTTGAGAAAAATTGAATGGGGAAGCTCTTGCCCGGTTACCAAAGCTTCTTGGATTTGCTGGTTGGTTTGTGTTGGCAATTGAAAGGTTTGTTTGAGAAAGAGTGAGAAATTGGTTGATTAACTGGAACAGTAGGAGAGTCTCCTAAAAAATGACTCGGTGAAGTTGGTGAATTAACAATTTTCCAAAAGAAATAAGAGAATTGAGACTTAGGATTTCTATGGTCAAGGATTCGAGTATAAGTTACTGGACTCTCTTGATTATTCTTTTGATCACGAATATAGAGATTGTATTTATGGGTTGGTCCTCTAGTGGAGTCACCCGATGGAGTCAATAGGGGAACGTATAGCCATGTGCATCAAAGGAGAGATGAAGTAAAGTGGTGGTTATAAATGTTTAACAAATAGAATGTAACCACCAAGTTAAACTAGATGCGATATGGTTGATAAGTTTTAAATGAAATGATCACAAACCTAGAGGTAAAAACCTCTGTTTTTAATGTTGCTGATGAAAAGTTAGGAAATGATAACGAGAGTAAGGTTGAAAGATAAATGCCGAACTAGGGAAAGCCTCTACCTCCTTGGTAACGACGCCAAAATGTTATCACACAACTCGTAGTTGCCCCATAGAGGTATCCTATTCAGGATGGTAGAGGAGATGGGAAACTAAAGAGGTGAACCCATAGTATCCTAACCTCCAAATATGGATCGGTTGTCACGTCGGTCAGGATTCTCTTCACTTTATGTCATTGATGAGCCAAGTGACAAAGGGGGAGGCCTTGATCTAACCTAAAAGGAAAGACATGAAGCTAAAACACGAGATCAAACTATGACAATAAAGTACGTAAGGTGTGTAGTTGATGAAACCCTAGATTCTTGAGATAAACAACAAAAAAGACTTAAGAGACGAGAAGATGTTTAAATGCAATAAAAATGATCCTAGGAAATGATTTCTTACTATCTTAATTGATAATGTTGATCCGGGTTGAAGGTGTCAGATATATGATAGCCAAGTTAAGGCCCTAGGGGGGTTTGATATGGAAATTAGGGAAATGCCCAAAGGATGATGTAACTAATGATTAAGACCTCTTAACACCTTAGGTAACTTGATGAAAGATTTGACAATGTCCAAAAGCACAAGCAAGACCGAGTCACACAACTCAAAAAATGACCAATCGACCAAGGGTAGCGATTTGCCTCAAAGGGCCAATGCTTGATATGGGTGAAAAAATGGAGTCGAAAGATGATGCCCTAGGAGATCTAGGGGTTTTTCGGGATGGCTGCAAATACCCAAATGCTGAAAATTAAAATTGTAAGTTGTTTAAGCCCCAGGAATTTTCCTATTTACTAAATGAAGGTTTCAAGTAAAATTTAGAAAATGACAGTTGGGTAGAGTAATGTAATAGAAATTGTGCCTTATGATGCGTACCTCGAAATTGTAGATGAATGCTGAAATGGTGAGGATTACAACCGCTAAGATCAAATGAAAGATTTGGTGAAGATCCTGTTATCACGAATCTTGTAGTTGCCCTGTAAGAGTAATCCTATACAGGATGACAGAGGGTGTAAATTTTCCTTTAAAACTCTAACTAGGGCTAAACAATATATATTTAATTTCTACTGATAACCACACATGTTTCTTTTACTAGTAATGCAACAGAAAGTAAATACTGAGAACATCAACAACAATCACATCAATATAGACACAATGTTTTGGGTATGGAAACCCTGGGATAAAACCCAAGATGGGAAAACCGGTGCAACAGTCAGATATGAAATTTTATTATGAAGATATGGAACAAATACAATCCAGTGGTTCAATACACCCAACCTGGAAAAATAGAACCTCTCAAAATCACTCAGCAAGCCCAACAAACAGTACGACCTCTTTGCGTAGCTGTATGACCTCCAACGTCAGCTATACGACTCTCTGTGTTAGCTATACGAAATTCGTACGGTTGATGTACGACCTCCCTCTGCTGCGTATGACCTCCCTGCATGTGATCCTGTACGACCCTGTGCTCTGCCTGGTAACATAGCGAATCCTCCGGGTGAGTGCTCCTCTGTTTTCTTTGCAAACTTCTTTGTTTGACTTCCCTGTCTGTCTCTGTGTGTATGTGTCCTCTCCACCAAATCTTCTTTTAGCTCAACGGCCAAGCAAAAACCCTAACCCTCACTATGGATCAATGGATGTGATCCTTCGGTGAGATCAATGGCCAAGATTAGATTAGCCATCACTTAAATTATTTCACTTGTCACTTTATAAACATGATTCTATTAAGTCAAAATCAAATTAGATTAATTAATGTATTTTCCTAAGTCTAAACTTACGAAAATCATATTAATACATTTGGCTACCTGTTTAATGTTTTCTAGCATGCAAGGACACATGCAATGATAGAAGACCTTCTTTGTTGCCACTTTCTAACAGAGGGGACATGCAACCAAAGTCGTGACCTACGAATACTCCAACTCCCAAGATAGGTGGTTGTCACGTCGTTAGGGATATCCTTCACTTTTTGCCACTGAAGCCCAAGTGACAAAGGGGGTGACCCAGACCTATCCTAAAAGAAAAGACCTAAAGCAAATCACTAGATCAAATCCCAAATGTAGAATACGTAAGGTGAGTGCTTGAAACCCTAGATTCAAGGGATAAGCCACAAATTAAGGAATGCTTGAGTACAAGTGGTTTAGGATATTGGTAATGTTACTCAAGCCAAATGAAACAATGACTTATGGAATTTACAATTAGATCTAGGATCAATGTGTTTGTTCAATGGATCAAACCCAAGACCCTAGGGGGATTTAAATAGAAATATGGAAATTCCCCAAGGTGAGGTTGAGTAAGAGAATTAAGGCCTTCAACACACTTAGATGAAAGATTTGACAGTATGACAAAATCCAAGAAAAAACTGGAAACGAAAAAACACAGGAAACTAGACGACAGGATAGTGTGGGCACTCCTTCTAGGGATCAGTGCTGCTTTAGAGTGGGCATATGGAGTCCAAAAATGACGCCTAGGAGGGAGAAGGACTTGCTGATGGGATGCAACAAAACCTAGATCACCAAATTTGCAGATTCAAAGTGCAAATTGGTTCGGCGATTTTTCCTACTTTCTACTAATGGTTTTTTCAATAAAATTGGTGATGTGCAATGCATGGAAATTTGAAATGTTGAGAACTTACTTGAGAAACGTACCTGAACCTTGTAGATAAGCTCTTGGATGATGAAGAATGTCCTCTTTTCGATCAAGTGGGAGATTCGGGCAAGATTTTGATGAAATGAAGCTTTGCTCAGTGACCCTAGCGCCCCCTTCTACCTGTCACACAAAGGAAAACAATTAGCATGAAAAATAAACACGATTTGCAAGATAAAGAAAGTATAGGGATGAGAAATCATAAAAAAGTAACCACTCCCTGATAACCAAAACCGAGAACCAACAACAAAGTGAGTCTCCACACCAATGTGCCTTCCTCAAGTTCACCTCCAACCTGCAAATGAATGGGTGCAAGAAAAGATACAAAAACTATGCCAGATTTATCTCAATGCAGAAGAACAACAATACCAATCATCATCACATTCATCTATCTATCAAGAGACAAGTGTTGAATCCCAAAATAATCTCTTTATTAAAAGTTCCATTGCCAAAGGTCATGCTTTACAATGGGGGGGGGGGTGGTCTTGTCTTTATATAGATTTTGAGAGACATAAACCCTAACTCACTTTTGCATCCAACGGTTGAGATTATAACATCATCAACAGTGGAGATCAACTTAGCACAGATCAATACATGGATCACATTGACTAGGTCAAGGGGGGGCACTTTTTTCCAATGACACCTTGTCTAAGTCAAAATATAACATAACATAAGATATGATCATGATAGTACATCAAAAGGGAGTCACTAGGGGCTTAATTCACCCTAGGCCCCATTACAACCTCATATCATAAGATATAACACTGTAATACATCAAGTGGCCAAGTTGAGGGGTGCCCCTTGGGGGACGTCCTCATTGGCTAAGCCAAATAAAATAATACCGGACTGAATGCTGACTGAAACTGATGAAGAAGTGTCCAGGGAGCCATAATACATCAATTGAGTGAATTCCGTGCCATTTCCTTGACTTCCCTAGCCAAATTGATTTTTCTAGTGACTTCCTAGTTCTATTTTTGATGGTACAACTTCTAAAAATTATAAAAATCAATATATCTTCATTTAGGCTGAGAATTGGGGCTAATTGACTACATAGGAGTATTTGGAGATATAGAAGAATGGTACAAGTGACTACTCATACCCCTTAGAACACTGCAATTCTCTAGGAGAACCAAAATCATTGCAACAATAATATAATCTAGCCAATAATAAAGTGATAATAATCACAAAATGTGCAATCTGAGTCCAAAATCTGAAAACTGAAACCGCAGTATTAGTCTTGGGCATGTCTGAAGCAAATATAAGCATTGTTGTTGTTTGAGTCATTGCCTTGGAAACCGTGTTTGACTTGGTCAACTGGGTTGACCAGGTCAAAATACCCAAACTACAGGTGAGATGCTAAACCAAGATAAACATGCATGTATCTGAGGTAAGAAATGCTCCTATGGTGTATATTAAAACCCAACATTAATCATGTTATTCAAAATCATGGTGACAATACTAATAATAACAACCAATAAAATATACCTGTGTTTTTGAAGGATCATTAAATCTTCTGAGAGTCTCTTGTATATGCCATACATGCAAAGGTTTAAACAGTTTCCTAGTGCTGGGTGAAAGTGGAGAAAAAGGCTAAGGCAAAAGGGACTGACTTATAGTTGATTTTGACCAGATGAGCTCTCCGAATATTGACAAGTACACACAACCACAATGACAGATGCATGATAGATGAACAATAGAGAATGGTGGTGTCTCACAGGTGGATGAGTTGATCTGAAATGAGTCCATTCAACTATAACAACATGTTTACAGCTCACATCCAAGCTAATAATCAAGCTCCGTGAGGATCTTTTCTAGGACCCTTGCGTTGAGTACACAAGAAACTGTAGTGAAGAGGTCTTAAGGGACTCTTAGAATTAGCTATCCCTTACTCCATCTCACATCAAAACCCGCAGGCTCCGTGAGGAAATAATCATTACATTTCACAAATATGGCCAACAGTTTTTGGATTTAGCATTTATTTATCCACTGCTTTTCTTTGGCCTTTCACAATTTCATTTTATAGCCCTTTTTTGAGTTGTGTCTAAAGACACAGTTTGCATTTTTATTTGAGGGACTGCATTTCATAGTATATAGCATGCAACACACAATGTATGTAATGATGGTAGACATATTGCTTCAAGCTTTAGCTGACACTCTTCGGGCAACTAGAGGGAATATCCACAATCAGGACCAAACATCGGGGGAAGCCGACCATAGAGGTCAAGGCTTCAAAACGCAACTCACCGAAGCTCAGGAACCGACACCAACGGGTTCTCTTGGCCCAGAACGATCAAGGCTTCGACAATTTTTGTTCACAACTCGAAGCCGAGACACAAAACAACATGGGATCTATCATGCAAAGGCGTCAAAGTATGGAAAATGATCTTCAATCTCATAGGTCTCAGTCAATCACAAGTCATGGGAAGAAGAACAATTTTGGATGAACTGGATGGATGGGGGGTAGGTGATACATGGAACCAACAAAGCACTAGAGTTTAAAGGTTGTATAAAGCATGGCATAAACAATAGTCTTCAACATTAGACTCTTTAATTATTTCTTAGCACAGGTTTAAGCATCAGTATATATAAGTATAAGCATAGGTCACCATGATCATCCTAACATGACAAAACCTAGGTGTTTAACAAATATCACAAAGCATAAACTCACCAAGGAGCCATATACTTGTCTCACCATATACCTATCTCCATTTGATAAGCCCCCCTGTAACTGTGTACCACATCTGATATGCTGCTTTGCTCAAATGAACTAGGTCATCATTGAAATCCTCTCAATGGACAAGGAAATCTCAGTCCTGGCAAGGAAATACTGCTAAGCAAGGCTTTGAAATGGCTGAGGATGTAATGATCCATGCTAAAACCCCATGTGAATGAATAGTTTGGAAAAATAAAGAGATCAATCTGTATGTTGCATCATGGCAGCCCAACTGAAATGTATATGTGATAATAGATCCAACTCCTTCCAAAATACCCAAGTGGACAAGTGTGCCACTCTTTGTTCCAAGCCAAGGAAAATCAATTAGATCACCAAGAAATGAGCTACTACAAACGAAAGACACATGATAAGAGAAATGATTGATCATAAACAAAATCATTCCCTGTTTGAACCAAATCCGGAAGAGAAACAACAGTGGGTTTTCCCAAATGGTGCGCCCCTCCCAAACGATCTCTCTGCTTGTAGCAAAATATTAATCCACAAAAATAAGACAATTTTCTTCCTAAATATCTTTTAGTGCAAAGGAAATGTAGTTTCAATCACAATTGCCAACATTCGATCCACAATAACACAAGTACTTCTCACAAAGAATTTTCTCTAGTCCAATAGCCAAGAGCCAAAAATCTCTTTACAATGGTGGAGGCGTCTCTCTTAAATAGATTGACAGTGATGTCCACATTATAACATTATCAACAATGGAGATTTTTTAAATTTTACATTACATGGATCACACAAAAGATGGGGCACGTTTTTGCCCAAGGACACCGTGGGGAGGCAAAATACATCATAATGAAGGAATAGAACAATGTGGTACATGATGGGGTCACCTTAGGGGCATAAATCATCGTAGGTACCCACTTTAATACATAACATCAAGATATAACATTATAATACATCAAATGCCAAGGTGAGGGGTGCCTCTCATGGGGATATCCTTCCTAGATGAACCAAAATAATGCATGTGGACCCCATGCCGAGAAATAATGATGAAGAATGATCCATAGAGCCAAGATACATCATAAGAAATTATCCCAATTTCCAAGCCAATAATTAGCCAAATTGATTTTCTTGAAGGAGCCATAGTCACTTTTTAATGAATAAAAATATTGATAATCACTGCTGGAAAATAAAACTGCCAATTTCACCTCTTCCTTTGCCTAGAATCATGATTTGAGTGTGCCAATGGCATTAGAGGCCCCTAATCCAGTATTGATGACTACAAATACCTCATGAATCCATCTAGATATGTCTCTGGAAGCCAAAACCATGTCCAATAATAAAATATGGTCATAATAATCATAGTAATCCTGGATCATGACCAATAATCCTCAAACTGAGTATGGATATGCTGTACTAGATGCATATAGGTGACAAATAACCAATCTCGAACCACTGTAGTCATATATGCTCTGGAACTTGTGTTGACCAAGTCAAATATGAGAAAACTGATGCCTGAATTGTAATATAATCAATCCAATGTATACAAGGGATGAAAGGCAACTCTCCTATTCATATTATTAGCCAACTACAACAATAGCAACATGACAATGGTGATAGATCAATAAATCCAATAAAAATAAGAGCTCGCGTTAAAGTAAATAAATGATTTTTCATGAAGTCCTTTATACATTCTCACTTACAAACTTAGTCAAATTGTTATGATGGGTGAGGTGAATGAAATAAGGCTAGGATAAGGGGTTTTGACTTGTTAACCTCGACATAGTGATCTTTCAGACAACTGGGAAGAAGGGAATCCACTTAATCATATGAAGGGTAGAGGACAATAGGGAATGGGGGTGTCTCACATATGGGTAGAGTGCTTAGAAGGTTTCTAGTGTTGGAGTTTGTGCAACTTCAGAAGCTATTCTTATTGCCCTCCTTCAGGAGTTGAACTTGTTGTAATTATTCATCTAAACCCTAGAAAGAGCAATGTAATCCTTGGGGAGAAAAGCCAACAATAAAAGAATAAAATATAAAATTATTTATTGCACCCACAAGTGAAGTCTTTCCCAGTTATTTTCTGGGTGGAAAAACAGTATAAATAGAAGGCGCCCCTTCTCATTACAGGACACAAACAACAACGCAACAACTACACAATAGTTCGTAGTTTTCTGGGAAAGACAACAACTACACAGCAGCTCAGAAGTAGACTGATTTTCAGGGTTTCATATTTGGAAGGCATTTCCATATTTTTCTTGTTCTTTCTTCATTGTACTCTGATCTCAGAATTATCATCTCTAGACGAAGGTTGTTGGGTTTTTCCCAATTGGGTTTCCCAGGTGAAAAATACTTGTGTTATTGTTTTGTGCTTTGTCTATCTTCTAGTGATCCTTGTTATCACCCGCCTTGTAGTTGCCTGTGTGAGGTGGATCCAGGATGGATGGTAGAGGGGCAAACAACTAAGGAGGTGGAACCAAGACTGCCTAGACTCCCAAATGGATGGTTGTCACGCCAATCAAGGCAGCCTTCACTTTATGTTGTCTAAGTCCAAGACAACAATGGGGGAGACCCGGATCTACTCTCGACAGGAGAGATCAGACCTAGACATCAGAACAGATCAAATGTAGCCTTGAGATACGTAAGGTGCAAGGTAAATGGAAACCCTAGCTCTAGGGTTTAGGTACTAACAACTGATGGAGATGACCACTGTCTTGGGAAACGTAACTGTGACAGGGTGAGCAAGGACAGAGTTGGCACTGTCTAGTACCAAGGAGACAGACTCGGTGAAAGATCGGTAACTTGAGTTATCAATGAATGTTGGTAAAGAGAATGGGAGTAAGCTCAAGTCAGGGTTAGCGCTAGAGTTAGAGATCAGTGCCTTTAATGCATTGGGCAATGGAGTTAGCATCAACACAACGTTTCAGTGAACCCACCTGGGATACACCCTGATTTATGGACCCAGAAAACGATTTGGCCCGGAAGACTCAGGTTACAGGAATCCAGCAGGAGGAGGGCTAGCGCTAGGGCTTGGAGAAGCATATCTGCAGATCTGTTGCCACCAAGAGACTATCAGCTCAGCATTGGAAGATGACCCGATCTACAAACCCAAATCATAAAATCGCAAGAAAAATCAGATCTAGAAAAGTCCAAATCTGATGAGGGGGGCTAGGGGGTTGAAAACCAATTTTTCAGATCTAGGGCAACCTTGAAGGAACTAGCTCAGCGTTGGGGATGTTCTGGAGAGCTCAAGCCTTGATCTATTAGCCTAGCCTGTCAGATTTCAGAAAAAGTAATTCCGGAAAAGTCCAATTTTCAGTGAGGGCGCTAGGGCTGTTTCAGTAAAAAACTCAGATGTAGGTCAAACTGCCAATAATCTGGACAACGTTGAGGGTGATTTGGACTGTGTGGGACCCGATCTATCCGTCTGTGAAGTCAGAAATCAGAAAAAGTCAAAACCCTGGTAGGTCAAATTTTCAGTGGGGGGGTTATGCAGTTTTTCTGGCTAAAAATCAGATCTAGGTCAAACCAGCAGGAATTTGACTAGCGTTGTAGTAGATTTAGTGAAGGGGAGGCCTGATCTATGAAACCCAGAAAAGGTTTGGCCAAAAATCGGACAATTCCCAGATTTAGTGCTTTTTAGGGTTTTTAGTATTTTAGGAGTTTTTCAGAAAAATTGAAGTAAAGCAAGGTACAATGGAATAAGATCTGAAGAGAAGAGACTTACCTATTAGATCATACCTGGAAATGCTTATAGAAGTCTTTAACAGTGATGATCTTTGCTATCCCGATCAATTCTGGAAGATCCCAATGATTTCTGTGAAGGATGTAAGCCACAAGCCACCAATGCGCCCCCTATCCTGCATGAGCAAACGCCAACAATATCAGATTTGCCAATACAAGATAAAGAAACCAAATGCTACAAGAAAGTAAAACGAAGTAATCATAGATTACAATGAAACTAATGAAAACCCCCTGATCCAAGACGAAGAAAACTGAGTGAGTTGAGGTCCCCCTACACAAACGCTTCAGTCAAAACGCCCTCCTGTAGGCAAAATGATGATAGCAGAAAAATATAGATCTCACAAGAATTTCCATAATGCTAGGAAGCAGAAGACTATCCAATCACCATTTGAGAACATCAGATGCAAAGCAGATCCCGAAAATTTCCACAAAAAAAAGTTAGATTTCACAAGAATTTCCACAATGCTAGGAAGCAGAAGAGTCAAGACTATCCAATCACCATTTGAGAACATCAGATGCAAAGCAGATCCCGAAAATTTCCACAAAAAAAAGTTAGATCTCACAAGAATTTCCACAATGCTAGGAACCAGAAGACTATCCAATCACCATTTGAGAACATCAGATGCAGAGCAGATCCCGAAAATATCCACAAAAAAAAAGTCTTTCTATTATTCAGATCCAAGAGCCAAAGACCCTTTACAAATGAGAAGCTCTCTCCTTTAAATAGAAATGAGAGAACCACACTCATAACCGAATCTTAACCACTTTCAAAACGAGTGGCTAAGATTAAAAGATGAAATGTTCTAATCAATGGTTGAGATGAGTTCAACATACAACACATGGATCAATATAACCATAATTTACCAGAGTGGATTAAACTACCCAGAAAAAGGTAACCCACTCAACAAGAAATAAATGAAGCACATGGTGGGTCCAAGGAGTGTTTGACTAACTCCCTCTGGGTGTCCCCATGGCACAATAAAATAATATAATAAAATAATTCTTTGACTTTATGCCTTCTTGAGGAAATCGTGAGCCTTCCAAAAGCTCCAAAAATAATATAAAATTGCCCAAAAATAGGTGTGGGCCCAATCAGGTGCTGCAGCTGCTCGAGAAGGTGTGGAAGACATCACTCTCATCATTGTGACTCATCCCATGCCATTTCTTTACCTCAGTAACCAAAATCGATTTCTTCAATAGCCATTTAATCATTTTTAATCTGCGTCGAGAAACATGATTCTGCCAAAACAGCCTCCTAGGGTGCTTGCGTTGTCAAACTGAGCCCACCAGGCTCTTTGGGATGGGGGTACAATTAAACGAATAAGTGGTTGCACCCCCCTATGCCCATACAACGCCCTAGGAGATCCAACTAAAACATCTCCCTGCTCAAACATATCAACCTGTGAAGAAAAACTGCATTAGAGAGGCAGAATGAGCCTGATCATATCTACAAGTGCTCAGAACTGAAAAAAACCTGTCTCATTAGACTCAAAGAGTGCAAATCCATCTAAGGTGTATACTCATACCCCTCATAGGTCTCTATCTGATCATTAATCATATCCAATAAACAATATAACCATCTGTAACTGATCATACACCAATAATAACTCAGACTGTCATCCATCTGCTGCAAGTGAAAAAGGCTAAGACATGCTCTACAACTCATTCAAGTAACAATCACAACAAGTGGCATTCATTTCACTGGCGGTACATCAACCAATACAAATATAAGGCTTTATTTATTATTACTCAGACTTAGACTTTCAAGACTATATTCACTTCATAATTGTAGTCATTTTGCTAGTGAAGGGTGAAGGATGAAATTTACAAGGCTTAAGGCAAAGGATGACTTCCTACTCAACATCATGACACTTTGGATATGGAAAGGGAATACTCATTATAACCAATGTCGGACAAACAACAACACAAGGAATGGCAGTGCCTCACGAATGGGTGAGTTGTTTAGAGAGTGCTTATTCAACTTAGGCATCATGATTGCATCAAAATTGATCCAAGTTCATTAGGGCCATCATTTTATTCCATGGCCTTTTTGGCCTATATGACCCTTTGGGACTTTACCAGTGCTTAAAAGCATAGCTAATCGCAGCTTTCATCCGAGACATATTTTTATAAGGTCAGCATATTTTTAATCATTGCTTCTTGGACCTTTTCTTATACTCTTCAAAGAGTATTTTAGCATTTCATTGCTCTTGCCATTTTTACATATGTTAAAAAAAACACAGTTTTATAATTTTCATTTTTCATGGGCGCATATTCAATATTTTCAACACAGGTAGTACACGAGCTTTCAGTTTTAGCCAACAACATCTCAAGTGACCAGGGGGAATTTTGCACAGTGCCAAACATCGGGACAATCGACCATAATGATTTAGGCATACTATCCAACTTACCAAAGGCAGGTTTTGTCACCAACTCAGAGCCGAGACACAATAGAAACAGGGAGGCTTGTCCAACAAAGTTCTAGCGGGAAAAAAGGTCCTCCATGCCATAAGTCAAGAAGTCAGTCGGGTTGAAAACTAAACTGGAAGGTAATGGATGGGTGGAGATAGTGAATGATGGAGCCAACACTAGCAAGCCAAAACAATGGTGGGAATGACTACCTCTGTTCCCCCTAAGGAGGGTAAAACCAATGAGTATAAATCAAGAACTTCCAAGTCTAAGTAGGGACATCAATACATAGTACAAAATACATCCAAGTCCATATAATTATGACCGCCAGATCATGATACCACAAGTTAATACATGTCACAAAAATCAATATAAGAGCAATGATAACCATAACACAATATAAAAAGCTGAGTCATAATCATGCAATATAATCCATCTGAAACATCATCTGTCCAATGAGAAAGCACTGATATAAAACTGGGCATCAATAACTACTCTGTAATGACTAAATGGCTACATCGGTCCTCAAATCTGAGTGTCCTGAGACTCAGTCCTGACATGGGAGAGTACAATAGTCCACTAATACAATAATGATCCGTCAAAACTGCTCATCTCAGCATCTCATATGTAAGAGATCTGGCTGAAAAATGTACTATGTCTGAAAAATAGAATATGGCAGCCTGGCTACTATATATGTGATAACAATCCTATTGATAAATGCAATTAAGATATACTGCTATAATTTATAAGAAAATCTAACATGGTATCAGAGCAGTACTAGAAGAAGCCATTGCCGAAACTCTGTCGACAACCTGTCGAAACTAGGGTTTCATCTTTCAAGGTCTTCACTCAACCTTTTGGCAGAAAAAGAGCCTTGGGAATTTTGCTCTAAGGAAGGTGCATCTTTTTGTTGAAAGAGAATTGGATTCTGAGCATTTTCAGTTTTTGCCCTGTCACTGCTGCAGGAAATTAGGGCTTTTCACAGAAGTGTAATTTTTGAGTGAGCTCAACATAGGATTGTTCTCCTCCTCGAAATCGAAATTTAGAGACCAAGATCGAAATTTTTGGTTGGGTAAAACTCTGGGAAAGTCAAACCCTAATTTGACCCCGAACCAAAAAACCAACATTGTAGAAGATCAACTCCTGATCCAGATCTACAGTCAAGATGATTAGCATGAAATTGAAGATCATTTGGAAGGGGCTTCCAATTTCATCCCCTGGAAGTCTAGGGTTCTTCTACTAGAAGAAAATGACCTATTACAGTTTGTAAAGGCAAAGGTCCCAGAACCGGAAGTTGAAAAAGACAAACCTCGCTGGAGAAAAGATGATGCCAAAGCAAGGAGGAATTTAGTGGACTCAGTTAGAGATCACTTGGTTCCTCAGATATCAGAAAAGACGATGGCGAGGAGGATGTTCAAAACCCTAAAGAAGTTATTTAAACACCGTAGCTTCAATGTGACTCTCATCTTGAGGAATCAACTGTCGAACATGAAGATGACGAAGTCCGAGGATATTGCCTCATATTTCATGAGGATCACTGAGCTCCGGGACAAGCTAAAGTCCAGTGGAGAATCTTGAAGAAAAGGATCTTGTGATGACCACCTTAAATGGTCTCCCACCATCTTGGGAGTCTTTCATCCAGACTATAAGTGGTCGAACCAAGTTGCCCAAAATTGATAAGCTATGGGCAGAATGCATTCATGAAGAAACAAGAATTGCAGCATGCCAAAGACTTCATGGTACTCAACCTGAGGAAAATCAAGCGTTCGTATCATATACCAAGAAAGGCAAGGGAAGGGGAAGGAAGTCATACATTTACAAGTATCAAGACAAGAGATCAAGCCCTCCCCCAGATCAGAAGAAACAAAAGAAGGATCTATCTCAGATCCAATGTTACAGGTGCCAGAAATACAGTCATTATGCCAGTAGCTGTCGAAGTTCTCACAAAAGGAAGCATGAAGCTTCAATTGCTGATGTAGAAGAAGACCCTCCTCATAAGGAGCTAAGGAAGGATGATTGTTCGGAGTTCTTCTTCTAAGAAATGATATGAAGATCTAGATTGTGATGATCATCAAGCAAGCATATGAAGACTAGTGGACCCTAATAGTGGCAGCCCACCCACACAACTACGAAAGATAAGCATTTTATTTTACATGCTCTAGTAGATTAGATTTGGTTGTTTTTGAATATGTTCTACACAAATCTATATTTCAGGTAGTTAACAAGTAGGCTCATCTAGTATTTGTTATACACATGATTGTTTAAATAGCTTGTCATGCTGCACAACCCATCAAGGATGATAACTCCTTTATAACATACTTGGAGTAGTACACACTCTTAACGGTATGCTATAATGGAGACCATAAGCATCTAGATAATGGCCTTACATGTGTTGTGTCAAAGCATTGACTAAAATGTTGCCTACAGTATTTTGTTAATACATTGATTATGAAACATTGCTAACCATCTGACGGGATTTGACTGGTAGGGAGTGCCATGATCTATAAGGACAAGCGATCCCATTGATATACAGATGGAACGGAAGTAGAAAGCCTCTAGAAGCTCTTAGACCTAGAATAATCTCATGCAGAGATTTGGTGATCAGAAGCAGAAAGCTTCTACGGATGTCGGTCTATATGATGCTTCATTTACTCAACCAACTTTTGAGAGATAGAGGGAGTTATCCCTCAAAGACAAGGATTCTAGTCTATTACACATGATAGAAACCTAACGACACTGATGTTGTGATTCGAACAAGACAATTGAAGGATCCTTGATGAACTTGGTCGTCACTAGGATGGACAATTACTTTCCAATCTACATTCATGTGCTCAAGTTAGAACCTTCAGGAAAGAAGGGAACATTTGTGGGATATTGCAAGTCCTCAAAGGCTGACAGAATATACATCCCAGGATCGAGGCAAATCGAAGTCAGTCGCGATGTAACGTTTGAAGAAGAAATGGCTATCCGAAAAGGAAGAGGATCAGATATGGCGATCAATGACGATGAAGAGATGAGATCATCTCCCCTCCAAACATTAAGAGGGAGTTTGAAGAAATGAATAAATCGATTAGTTCCATTGATCTAGTTGAGCAAGATGGTGCTCCCACAGATATGGCAGTAAGTTGGAAAAGACCCAGATGGGCACGATAGATTCTGCAGAATGCAGAGGAGCATGAAGTTACGCATGGAGTAGACGGGAGCCTAGATTTGTTGCCAGAGGGCTCTCTCAGAAAGAGGGAGTCGATTATGATGAGACATTTGCTCCTATGGCTCAATATGCTTCCACCAGATCGGTTATTACTATTTCAGCTATGGGATGGAAGTTGTATCAGATGGATGCCAAGACAACCTTTCTCAATGATATTGTTGGCACATTATTGCTTAGGATTAGGAGTATGATAAAGGCAGAAGAAGATTTTCCTAGGTCAAGGAAATTACACCATGGATATGCTAAAGAGATTCAGAATGTTGGACTGCAAGTCCATAGCTACTCCAATGGATGCAAATTTGAAGAAGCTGGGGGATTCTGCTTCATATTCAAATTTGATTGATCCCACCATGTATTGCTAGTTGATTGGGTCCTTGATGTATCTGACGAACACCAGACCAGACATTTGTTTTGCTGTGAATGCTCTCAGTCAGTTCATGTGCGAACTGAGGCAGATTCACTAGATTGCTGCAAAACATGTACTCAGATACTTAAGTGGCACTATGGGATATGATCTACAATATGAATCAAATTGTGACTTAAGATTGCAAGGGTTTACAGACTCATATTGGTCCGGATGCACTACAGATAGGAAGAGCATTTCAGGATGTTGTTTTCAGTTTGAGTTTTGCAGTGATTTCGTAGTGCAATAGGAAGTAGAACTCAGTAGCTCTCAGTATTGCAGAGATCGAGTATATGGCTGCTAGTTCAGCAACCAGGGAAGCAGTTTGGCTTTGTAAACTTCTTGCAGGATTATTGGCCAGATTCCAGAGCCAACTGTGATTCACTGAGATAACCAGAGTTGTGTGCAAATGTCAGTGAATCCTGTATTTCATGACAAGCCGAAGCACACAGAGACTCAGTATCACTTCATACATGATATGGTGCAAAGAGGTGCGGTCGAGCTCCAGTATATTTCGACAGACGACCAAATTGCAGATATTAACACCAAGCCTCTTCCCAGGATGAAGCTTGAATACCTTCGCGAAAAACTTGGAGTAGAAGAGAACGTATCCCTCCTTGAGATGGAGAGATGACTGAGGGACATTTACCATACTTTCGCCCAGGTACCTCTACTCGTCCAAGTTCTCAGCCAGGTATAGGAGAAATCCCATCGGCAGATGAGACAGACAGGTAGTAGATGGTCGGGTTCACCCAGGTACCTCTACTCGTCCAGGTTCTCAGCCAGGTATGGGAGAAATCCCATCGCCAGATGAGACGGATAGGTAGTAGATCGTTGGGTTCATGCAGGTGCCTCTGCTCGTCCAGGTGCTCAGCCAGGTATGGGAGTAATCCTATCAGTAGATGAGTCAGACAGGTAGTAGATGGTTGTGTGATTGCATAGGTATCTCTACTTGTTCAGGTTCTCAGCCAGGTATGGGAGTACCCCATCGGCAGATGAGATGAACAGGTAGTAGATGGTCGTTCATGTGTGCTCATTCGGTATCTCTAGCCAGGTATGAAAGTATTCCATTGGTAGTAGAGACAGATAGGTAGCAGAAGATTCTCTCTCAGACATCCAGATAGAACAAATTTATAAAGACAACCTTTAGTATGCTTAGAGATGATGGAGACACTATAGATGTACAGATGAAGCCCAGATGATGATGATGCTGATGAAGATCGAAGAATACCTTCCTTGTTGAGAGTGAGTGTTGGAGTTTGTGCAACTTCACAAGCTATTCTTATTGTCGTCCTTCGGGAGTTGAACTTCTTGTAATTATTCATCTAAACCCTAGACAGAGCAATGCAATCCTTGGGGAGAAAAGCCTGCAATAAAAGAATAAATAAAATAATAAAATATAAAATAATTTATTGCACCCCCAAGTGAAGTCTTTCCCAGTTATTTTCTAGGCGGCAAAACAATATAAATAGAAGTCGCCCCTCCTCATTTCAGCACACAAACAACAACGCAACAGCTACACAACAGTTCACAATTTTCTGGTAAAGACAACAGCTACACAGCAGCTTAGAAGTAGACTGATTTTCAGGGTTTCATAGTTGGAAGGCATTTCCATATTTTTCTTTTTCTTTCTTAATTGTACTCTGATCTCAGAATTATCATCTCTAGACAAAGGTTGCTGGGTTTTTTCCAATTGGGTTTCCCAGGTGAAAAATACTTGTGTTATTGTTCTGTGCTTTGTCTATCTTCTAGTAATCCTATTGATAAATGCAATTAAGATATACTACTATAATTTATAAGAAAATCTAACATCCAGTAGTCTCTAACAGAGTTTCCTTTGACTTCAATCCAAGCTTGACTCAAGCTCCGTGAGGATCTTTTCGAGGACCCTTGCATTGAGTACACAAGCAACTGTAGTATATGAGATCCTAGGGGACACTTAGAATTAGCTGTCCCTTACTCCTCACATCATATCCCGTGGGCTCCATGAGGAATTTATTATTACAAAACATGGCCAACAATCTTTAGATTTAGAATTTATTTAACCAATGCTTTTAATTGGCCTTTGACTTCATTTGTAAGCCTCTTACGATTTTACATGTGCTATAAAGCTCAACTATTTGCAGCTTTCATCAAGGGTATTTTTGCATTTCGTTTCATTTCACATATAGATAGAGCATTTACATCAATGTTTGTATTGTTTGAAGTGATAACTTGCTTCAAGGACTAAAATAAACAATCTGGTGACACAAGCTACACATCCATCCACAATGCATCATATAAGCAGAAGGGAAGGAACCAGACCACACACTCCAGAGCCAGAGACACAATACAACATGGGGTCTATCCAACACAGGAGATCCAAGTGGGGGAAACGGTCTTCAATGTCACAAGTCAAGGTTCAAGTCAAGGGTCAAAATCAAATATGGAAGAAATGGATGGATGGAGAAAGTGAAAGGTGGTGCCAAAATAACAAGGTAAGACTAAGTCTGTATAAGGTAGGCAATACTAGTGAGCATATAAAAAGGTCTCAACACTCAGGATCATATATCTACTCACTATAAAAACTCTATGAGAGCAATTTAGTACAAAATCACCAATATCAGTTACCATGTCAGGTTAAATCTAATACGATGAGCATATAGTTTAATAGCACCCAAATACACATATATACCTGTCTGGCTAAGTATTGGTCTCTGACAAAACCAACTTTGACTGTATGGGCAAAGGAAACATATCAGCTAACTGCTCTGCTAAGTGAACCATGGCTACAACAAGTCCATGTCAAAGGATCACCCAAGGCTAAGTCCTGTCATGGAATACTGCTGCTGATCAAAAGAAATGGCTCCAGCTGGATGTACCACTGATGAACACTGGAAGAATATACTCAACACATCTGAGACTGGCACTGACTAGAAGAAAAATATAGTCTACTGCATCATGGTAGCTCCAGCTACAGTGTATGTGATAACAGTAGCCATAAAGACTACTTCCATCTATGGGACACCAATATTTACAAAATGCTTCCATAAAGACTCCAAAAGTTGTTATTGTTCTTTTTCCAAGAGATTCATATCATAATGCCGCATTGCCCTTCGACCCGTTTGAGAAATATTCGATCATATCATTTTCATAAAGGATGCTATTATCCCTGGAAAGGTAAGGTATGTGGAAATAAAAGTTTTGAAGTGGAGGAAATAGTAGTCAGAAACTGTCTAAGATTTTGCCTGTTACCTGCATTGCATCTTACTTATTTTGATAATCCTTAATAAGAAAATAAAACATCTTTTGCTGCAGCGAGTAGCGGATTTCTATATATTACTAGAATCCAGTAATTCTGAAGAAGCATTATTTTTTGTGTTCTTAAATGGCTTTTTTCTTGCTACATTAGTTGGTCTGTTGTTTGCTGACTATAAAAGAATTAAAGATATCCTAGTTGTCATTGCAGAAAATGTTGATTATAAGTTGTGTTGTTTTGTTACCATCGCTTTTAGCTTGGCACATAGATATCCAAGTTTAAGATCAAATTCTTAGATATTCAAAGCAGAGAGTGGGAGACTACGGAATTCTCTGTTCCTTTCTTTATTTGCCTGAGAGGCAGCTTCTGGTTGAATTCAGAGGCTTTTTTCTTCTGATTGAGTCTTTTTTATGTGATTCAGAAAGAAGTAGCACAGTTTACTTGTGAATGTGAACGCCACATTGGAACTCAATCAGGAGGGATGGATCAGGTAAGATACTACATTGGTATGCAAGCATTTTTGCCTTTCGTAATTTCTACATAAACTCCAATTACTAAGTAACAAAGTGAAACTGTTCGCTTTCAAATATCAGGCTTACTCATGAATAAAATTCCTACCCTGTCCCCTTTTGATGAAATAAATCTTTTGGTGAGGATGCATCATTTTTGAGAGATGATAAATTAATTTTATAAAAAATGGTAAAATCAGGATCGAATCTAATACAAAATGACAAGGGTGCTTGTTAAGGAAACAACAGGCAATCCATTTTATATCAAGCTTTTGGATTATCATTTCATCCTGAGGAAAAAAGGTTTATTTATACATCAAAGTTAAAGTCATCCATTTTGTGTTATGTATAATATCCAACATGTTTATTATTATGGATTTCATTTGTAGAATAATTGTATAAGATATTATTAGATATCAAAGCGTATGGGTATAATAGTAATATTAAAGCACATTGGTCAAGTACCTGAATATAGCATAGCAAATGAACGTGAATTAAAAAGGAATTCAAATATTTTCAAGAAACATGCTCACAATTACTCTGACATTTGCTGAATTGAAAATAAGAACACATTCTTATTGCCAAACTGCCTCTTTTCAATTTCATCATAGCTTGTGAAAGTGTCTTTAACATTAAATCCAATCTGGAGATGACAAAATACAAAATCTGTTATGCAAAGTAGTCTCACAATGGAATATGAGGAGACTGGAAGTCTTATACTCATACTGTGGAAAGAAAAATGTAGATATATTGCTTCTGAAAATAAGTAAGCTAGCACCATGGACAGATCCTTTGGACAAAATATGTTTACACAAGTGATATTACTGTTCTCAAGAGTATTCAACCAGTGTTCCACCGGGACGCAGGCTCTAGGGTGGGCAATGTGCCCCCTCTCTTCCCTACGCTTCCGGGACAGGGCACTTCTTGGGGAA
>LPNX010818339.1:565586-694908 GCA_001517045.1 Pseudotsuga menziesii | reverse complement strand
GGGGGGGGGGGGGGGGGGGCTTTAAGGTGTCCGCCCACACGTTACCCCCCAGGGGGGCTTTTGGGTGTCCCTCTAAAGCCTCCCTTGGGGGGATGCTCAGAATCCCCCTCCCAATTTTCATCTTTTACAATAAAAATAATTACAAATTAAGAGATTAAAAATTGTTAAAAAAATTAAGACATAATTAAACCAAAATTAAATTAAATCCTAGACTAACCTAAGAGTCTAACACCTTCCTAAAAGCTACCCTCTCACACCAATCAATGAAGCACACTCCTTGATGCTTATTTGAATTTTGATCATGATGTTGATTCATTTCAGCTACTTTTCATTGTTTCAGTTTTGACTCAACATAGTAGATACTAGATATTGATGACAGTCTTTGACTCTTTACTATTTAGTTTTTTTGAATATTTTTAATCTACTATTAGACTTTTCACCTTTGTCTATTTCAGTATTCTAACTTCTCTTTGTTAACTGTTCAATATTTATTTGACTATTTCAGACTTCAGGATTTGTTGCATTATCTTTTACAATGAATTTGGATATACATTGCGTAATGGTAATAGTTTTTAGTTTTTATATGGTAATAGTAAACATAATTCAATATCATTTACAAATTTGAAATTTGATATGGTGATAACTAATAGATGTACATTCCATAATGATGAAATTAGTTTTTAGTTTTACTTTTTACATGGTAATATTTATTGTTGGGATTTATAATTTTTATATTTTGAATTAATTTTTATAATTCTGATGTTCCCTTGTTTCCCCGAACTTTCCCTAAAATTTGTGGTGGCTTACACACGTTCCCCTTGTGCGTTTCCCCGCTCCTGTGCTTCCCTGTCCCGGAAACTCCGTGGAACATTGTATTTAAGTTTTTAACTATGAAGTTTCTCTTAATGGAGTTTAGGATTAACTGAATAGAAGGTCAAATTGGATGTGTTACCTCACAAATTAGCACCTTTTAGATTGGGTCATGAGGGACAGTGCTAAGATCGACAACTTTTAGGAGATGCACCCATCGTAACCTCAATGCACTCTCCTCTCGCTTTAGGCTTGCTTCTTTTGCCATCGGAGTCTTCCCAAATGCTGATATAAATAGACTTGTACGATATGCAACGAGAACACTTCTATCTGTACAAGACCCTATGTCACAGGGTTCGCCGATTTTGAACCTTGAAGTTCGAAATTCGGCGAACCTCAAGAAAAAACCAAAATTCGTTGAAGTTCGTGTTTAAGTTCGATCATGAAATTTACGGGTCTGTAGGTATGTCAAGGTGGCAGGTAAATTCGTCGATATTCAGGTTGGGATTCGGCCACAATCGTACCTTGTGAATAGGATCCGAAGATCAGGAACCGCGGAATCGATAGAATTTGAGGATTTCGCAGGTATCAAACACTTTATCCTTTGCAACAGACGGCTTGCAACGAGTCTGGGTGTTGTTTCGATTAAAATGAAAATGGAATTTGAGGCAGTTGAACTTCAAATACCAGTGAAAGTGAATCTGTCGGTGCACATTGTTTTGTCACTGACGGTGGTGAATATTTCGCATTTTTTAATTGATTTATTATTTAATAAATATAATATTGGAAATGAATTATAGTGTTAAAATAAATGGTAAATGTTTTTTATTTTTTTCTATATTATAAGTTAACTATTAATTAAAAATAAATTATATTTGATAAGTTATTATATTAAATATTAAATGTTTTAATATATAAATTAAAATTATTATATTAAATACTTAGTGTATGTACATTGTATACTAACTGACAAATGTTTTTTAAAATATAAATGTATCAATTGTATTTATCAAATATATTTATTATTTATAGAGTATAAAAATATATTATATAGGTTAATTTTATAAAATATTTAAAATTTGAAAATATGTATATTGGCGAACCTAATGTCGAACCTCATCCCGAACCTCATAAAAAAAATCGAATTTGAACCGAATTTCAAGATTGTCGAACATGAATTCGAACCCGAACCATGTGACATAGACAAGACCTTCCCAATAAGTTAGTAGACTAGTGCCTTAATGGAGTTGACAAGATCTTCAATAAATACTTAATGACTAGAAAGGTTTAGGAGCAATCAAAATTAGTGCTGATTGTATAATAAGATGAAACAATTTTTTGCAGTAAAAGCCATCAACATAAACTTATGAGAAAACCCATAATAAACCATAGAAACACCTCGAAAAGCACTTCTTGGCGATCTCCAACCAAAGGAGACTCAATCCCCCCTAGGGCGCACTTGCTTTGACTGATGGATGAGTAGATTTAGGACTGATTTGACCTTCAGATTTGTAATAACCTGTAGTGATGGCTGAAAGGCTAGATTTGGCACTTCAAAACCCCCCAAGGTCAACTACTTATGCTTAATGATGAATTACGGACCCTTTCCCAACTGTTAGGGGTTGTCTTCTGATGAAATTTGGACCTGCAAGAGCAATTCAATCAGACCTGTACTAGGGCTACAACCAACCCTAAAGGTTGATGTCACCTCCTCTAATGCTGACGCCACCCTAGATTAAGCCTCCACGAGTTGCAAAACACACTTTTGTGGGTTTTTTTTACTCTTTATGGATTTTCTTGCATAATATAAATATTGTAGAAATAAATAACCATGGTAAATTTAAGAATTTTGCAAATACATTTAATAATAAACTAGTACAACGATAAAAATAAATATTCTTAGATTTTTCCAAATATTTGATTTTAATGGTTTTTTTTAATATTTTTTCATTTTTTGGTATTTTTTCCAATATAGAGTACAAGGAATTTCGTAAAAAGAGAGTTTGGTGAAGATGAAAGAATTAGACTTGTTGCCGCCTTTAACACACCTCGAGGGAATTAGCGTTGCAGAAATCTTCAAGCCATTGGGTGCATCCTTGGGGGCAAGTCTTGAATTGAGATACTGTCACTCAACACTCAACTCCTTTGTCTATGCCAACTCCTAGCGAAACCAAGAAGGGTGGTCCCTATAAAAGAATCTAATGATTTTAAGCTAAGAAGCAAAAGATTAAATTAGTCTAGGAGTTTGAAATGAAATACTGAGACAAGACTTGCAATGATTTAGATAACTTTAACAACATATGAAATTTAAAGCATTCACAACACATTGATTAATTTAGCAGAAAGTAAAGATTGTAGACCAATGTCGTGGAGTCAAATAATTTTGTAAAGGGAAATGTTGTGCAAATGTATCTTAGTTATCATGGATGAGATGGATTAAGGGGAAAAGGGGATTGCCGATATACCCAAAAGTACTTTGGAATATGTCTGGATTTCAACTAATTTGGCTTTGCAATTGGACGTGTGGGCTAGATGGAGTCACGGAGGTGTGTCCAACACTACACCAAACGAGGGTGTAGCCTGATGGAGCCCCACGACCACTTTCTAGTTATTCCTGCTTCCTTTGCAAAATTTTCCCACAAATAGTGAAGCTTGAAAACGTCGGATTTTTGTTATGTTTTGGGAATTGATTTTATTAATGGTGAGTTTTTGTTAGATGTGGAAATTATTGAATGCACACTTCTGCTTTTGCTTATCTAAAAAATCAGGGCGAACCTGCGATGGGCAAGAGCATACGCGGAAATGGCAGATGTTTATTCCAATTTGAGATTTGTAGAAACAAAAGCAAATAAGTAAAATTGAACTACCTTAGAAAACTATACAACTTGTTAAGACAGAGCGTATGATTGTGTTACAAAAATTAAAGATAAAAGCTAGAAAAATTCACGCCACAAAAAAAAGGTGCAAATCCCCCAAGGGAGGATGGGGTGTGGGCACTTCGTTTCCCACCTGATCTCTTTATTATGGTATTTACAAAGCTTTAAAGAAGTCCTATTTCTCCTTATAAGATCGGGGGAAAGATGTTACAATTTATTGGAAAGGTAAAAGAGGGAAGATGAGGCTTTGAGGTAGCCTTAAATCGCCTGTATATGCCAAAATCATGCCCAAAAAGCCTAAAAAAAAGGGGCAATCTAATTAGTGTCAAAAAGTGCCCAAAATCACTTTAAAGATGACTTTGGATGAAGCTAAAAAAATGCAAAATGTTAAAGTTAGATCTAAGAAAGCAATATCTAAAGGAAACTGGCTTGTAAGACCAACCTCCTTTAGGATCTTGGATAGCCTATAAAAGGCAGCCAATGAAGCATTTTAAATTTGCAGGAATACAACTTTATGCTCAAAGGGAAACTACTTTATAAACAAGCTTAAGAATTTATTTTAAATGGACTTGTTAAAAAGTAGAACTAATTAAAAAATGATAGAACTTGATGCAACGTTTAGATCTAACATTACTAACTCATAAACTAGATCTAGGAATAATTTAACTTGAAGAGACTAGATCTTGAGATACAAACTAGCAAAGTAACCAGTAACCGAGAAAGTTTTACTTAAGAAGTGAAGAAAAGAGAGATAGAAAGATTGCTCCAAGCTTGGGAATCCTTTGAGTCGTGGAGTTTGTTGGTGGAAAGCAGAGGGACTATGCTCCTTAGAAGTGCTCGAAAATGGGAGGAGTCAAACAAGATCAACCGAATGTTCAATCCTAGATATCTGTATCAACTCATAAATCCTTGCACAAAGATATGGTTAAATGCAAGGGTGTTAACTACAAAGGAAACTTGGAAAACATGCATTTAAACAAAAATAACATATACGTATAGGAGATCTAATGCAACTAATCAATAAGAAATAATCAACCAAGAAATTTCTTACCCTACCGAGATTACTTCTTGTAGGCCCACAACAAACCAAACATGTACAACATGAACATTATAGATTACCTCATGAAATATTCAATATTCATCCACACACTTGAGCCATGCACCCCATGAGACTTGTTGAAAAGTGGCAACAAGGAAGGTCTTTTATCATCTGCATGTGTCCTTGCTTGATAGAAGACATAAAACAGGAATCTAGAGTGATCATTGCCTTTATCCAAAGTTTATACCTAGGAAAAGTGCATTATGTGATCTAATTTTAATTTGACTTAATGGAGGTACTTTTATAAAGTTCCAATGAAAAATAATTCAAGTGATGGCTGTTGCTTTTTCCTAAGCAGCATCGAGAGCCATTCTCTGGGAGAATGGAGGCACCTAGTCAGTTACCAGGAAATTAACCTAGTCTAGGACTGGGGCCTCAGCCTTGGGCTGAGCACCATTCTCTCGGAGAACGGAGGCACCTGGTCAAGTACCAAGAAATTAACCCAGTTTGGGACTGGGGCCTCATCTTGGGGCTGAGGGCCATTCTTTGGGAGAATGGAGGCACCTGGTCAGTTACCAAGAAATTAACCCAGTTTGGGACTGGGTCTGAGGGCCATTCTATGAATGGAGGCACCTGGTCAGTTACCACGAATTTAACCTAGTCCGGGACTAGGACCTCAGACTAGGGCTGAGGGCCATTCTCTGGGAGAATGGAGGCACTTGGTTAGTTACCAAGTATTTGACATTGAGTCATCTAATGTAGCTTGGGGCTGAGGCACTTGGTTAGTTACCAGGTCATTGCCATAAGTCCTAGACTTGGTCAGGGCAAGTGATGCACTCCTCTCCTTGATCTATGGGCTATGAGACCTTCTCTAGGAACTAGCTACCCCTGGTTGAGAGACCTAGCACCCGTACTTGGTGGCAACGAGGAGACCAAGATAAAGCATTTAATAATTCTCCTTATTTATGAAGATGCACTTTGAGTGAGCATGAAATCATGAGGACCCTGTAGAACTCTTGTGACAACTTGCTGTGGTCACAAAAACACTTGAAGGACTATGAAACCGTTGTCTTGGTCCAAGTGACCATCACATGAAGGACCAAGTGGCACAAGGAAAACACCAAAAAGACCTTTGAACCACAAAACATTAAAAGACAAGGGTCAAAGATGAAAAAGAAAGGAAGCCCTAATGTCAATGTCCTTATTACATGGAAGCATATTATTGTTTTGATGGAATATAAATAAAGAAGCATTCAACTCATTTCATTATCATCAAAGATCACTTGAATTCTCCCAAAGACAAAATTCGTGGCTAAGGTCTTCTCTTCTATCGCAACATTCGTTGAATGAGGAATTCGGTAGTTGAGGATCTCCCTTCTATTTGTTGGTGTTCACCTTTTTGTTTTCTTTTCTCCAACGTGGTAGCACTTGAGGCCTGAGGGTATGCGGTGTAGATTTTTCTTAAGTTTTCAGCCACCGGTTCCAAGTAAAAATTTGTCTCAGTTTATTTCAATCTCAGAAATTAAATTGCCGGAAATAAACATAAATTTTTCTAACTTAAAACACTGCTGTAAATTAAATCTTTCACTGACAGAAAGTAAATATTCACCACTCCATTCAAACACATAGTATTCAGAATTTTTAGCCAAATGGCCCTAGAAAAACCCACTAGGGGAAACCCAGTCAGAGAGAGAGAGTTTTTATTATTGCTTCGGGAAAAATCAGACATTCATCTTTACAGTCAAAATCAAACTTATCTCAACCAGCAGGCTGTCTCGTTTTCTGTGCATGAGCTGCCTTGATTTCTGTGCATTATTTCTTCCTCAAAACAGTGCCAAATCAGTAGTCACATCAGCCTCAATTTCTGTGCTAAATAATTAATATCCAGATCTTGATTTTCGTGCCCACATTAGCAGAAAATCCGTACAGTACGGACAACATTAAATGCTGCCGTACACCTCAAAAATCGTGCCTAGAAAATGCTGCCTGCTACCTTGAAATGAGTGCCTGTACTTCTCGTTTTCTGTGCCAAAAGTGTGCCTTGAAAATTGTGCAACAAACAGTACAGTACAAAATCTGTACACCCTTGAAAACCGTGCAACAATAAATGAGCTGTACCTTGTCTTGAAAACCGTGCCAGCAAGAAATGCTGTCTGTACTCCCTTTTTTGCAGCAATAAATGGTGGCTGTCTTGAAATTCGTGCCCACCAAAATCTCTTCAGCAAGCTTCCTCGAAATTCGTGCCCTTGCTCTCCTTCAGCTCTCTCTCGTTTTCTTCTTCTCATAAGAATGAAAATGTTTTGTCTTTTGCTTGCTTTTTGCTTCTCAACCCTAGGTAGGTGAAGAGATCTTAATCCAATGGCTAGGAATGGATTAGATCAATGGTGGAAATTAAATGCACACTTTTTATTTCTAAAAAGTTAATTTCCCTCACTCACTTAAATTGATCAAAAAGTGACTTTAATGTCCTAAAGTCACATTAAATGCTTTTTAAGTCATTTAATGCAAGTTCACTTTATTTCCCTTCACTAGGTGACTAAAGGCTAAAGTCACCTAGGGGAACACTTCCCTAGGTACAAAACTAACACTCCCTCTTACCGAGGAAGGTGTTCTGCACCACTCCCAACTTGTCTCTGAAGAAGACAAACTTGCCCCTCCCCAAAGACTTCGTCAGAATGTCTGCTACCTGCTTATTTGTGGAAATGTACTGAAGCATCATTGCTCCTCTCTGAACATAGGCTCGGATGAAATGATACCTGATCTCAATGTGCTTTGACCTGTCATGGAAAACCAGATTTTTAGAGAGCTAGATGCAACTCTGATTGTTACAGTAAATCACCGTAGGCCTAAGCTCCTGACCAAATAGATTCACCAGCAACTTGCGAAGCCACAAGGCCTCGCAGTTGGCCAAACTAGCTGCCATATACTCAGCCTCTGCAGTACTCAATGCAACAGACTTCTGCTTCCGACTGAACCACGACACTGCCGCCGAGCCCAAACTGAAACAACATCCGGAAGTGCTCTTCCGGTCTGCCACACTGCCTGCCCAATCTGAATATTTATAGCCAACCAATCTGATCCCCTCTGACCTCCTGTAGTCCAAACCAAAATCCACTGTCCTTGAAAGATAGCGCAACACATGTTTTGCAGCAACCCAATGCACACTCCTAGGCTCAACTGTGAACTGGCTAAGAGTGTTCACTGCAAAACACATATCTGGCCGAGTGTTGACCAAATACATCAATAATCTGATAAGCTGACGGTATAAAGTAGGATCGACCAACTCTTCCTTAGAAGCATGAAGCTTCTTCCAGTTGGTGATCATAGGTGTCGACATAGGCCTGCAATCCTCCATCCTAAATCTCCTCAAAATATCAACCGCATACTTTCCCTGCCCCAGGAAAATATGTCTAGGCTCCTGCCAAACCTCCAATCCCAAAAAATAATGCATCAACCCAGTATCAGTCATCTCGTACTTTGCTGTGAGATCCTTCTTGCAAGCTGCAATGGGTCTCTCTCTCCCTGTGATAAACAAGTCATCAACATATAGCAGAAGAACAAGCGAATCATCTCCAACCATGATGAAGTAGAGATTCAGATCTGCTTCACTCTTCTGAAACCCCATACTCAACAAGTAAGAATCAATCCTGGAGTACCAAGCTCTTGGAGCTTGCTTTAGCTCGTAAAGGGCCTTCTTCAACCTGCAAACATGAGACTCTCTCTCATGTATCGCAAAGCCCTGAGGCTGCTTAATGTAAATCTCCTTCTGTATGATCCCATTGAGAAATGCGATCTTCACATCCATCTGATGGATCTTCCAACCCATTTTCGCTGCAATGGAGATCAAGCTCCTGATAGAAGTATATCGAGCAACCGACGCAAAAGTCTCATCATAATCAATGCCCTCAATTTGTGAAAACCCCTGCGCTACAAACCTGGCTTTGTACTTCTCCACATTCCTATCTGACGAATGCTTCAGCTTGTAAAGCCAACGAGAAGTCACCAATGACTTCCCCTTAGGTCTCGAAACAATCTCCCATACATCATTCTTCATGATGGAATGGTACTCATCCATCATGGCATCTCTCCATACCGAATGCTGGGAGGCCTCCTCAAAAGTGGAAGGCTCAGAATCTCGTGTACAAGCCACCAACACCATGCCCAATCTGTCAGGCATCTTGATGGCTCTTATCCTCGGGTGTCCCAGCCTTTAAGGCATCCTTCAAGGTCTCTCGAAGCCACTTAAGCTTCTTCTTCCTTGAAGGTTCTTCCCACACTGGCCTGTCCTCATCTGAAGAACTACCAGAGCTAGAAACCCCAGTCACCTGTGAACCTGAAGTTGGTGTGCCAACACCAGGTGTACCCTATAATCTTGATCTTGATCCCGATCCCTTGTAAGGTGTACCTGTAATAGTAGACCCATCACTTGTCCCCGTAGACCCTGCTGGCCTAACCACTGAACCTGGTGAATCTGTGCCAACACTCTGTATTCCTGTAACCCTGAAAACCTGTGATCCTGACTGCTGCGTAGATGGAACCTGTGCCACAACCTGAGGTGCAGGGACCTGTTGCTCTCCCTGCTTTGACTCTCTCGACTTCTCGAAGGCTCGCTCCTCCTCAAACTTCACATCCCTCCTCACCACCACTTTCCTCTAAGAGGGAAGGTAAATACGGAAAGCCTTCACAGTCGCATCATAGCCCACAAAGATGCTCTTCTTTGTAGTGGGCTCCAACTTTGTCCTCTTCTTTGAAGGGACATGCGAGTAAGTCAGACTACCAAATATACGAAAATGGCCTACTTTAGGCTTCTTGCTTGAAAAACACTCCTCAGGTGTCATGTTCTCGACTGCACGATGGGAACTCCTGTTCTCAAGGTATACAACAGTGCTGCAAGCCTCAGCCCAGAGAAAGAAAGGAAGTGACTGGTCATGTATCATAGCCCGGGCTGCTCCAACAATGGACCTGTTCTTCCTCTCTGCTACTCCATTCTACTCCGTAGTATACAGAACTGTCAATTGTCTCCTGATCCCTTCATGTCTGCAAAATCCATCAAACTCCTTGGAGGTATACTCACCCCCGTTATCCGATCTCAAGACTCGGATCTTCCTCCTTGTTTGGTTCTCCACAAGAGCTTTGAACTCTTGGAACCTCTGCAAGACTTCCTCAGACTTCTTGCTCTTTAGAAAGTAGATCCAGGTCTTCCTGGAATGGTCATCAATGAAAGTCACATAATACTCGTATCCTCTCAAGGACACAAAAGACACAGGTCCGCATAAGTCTGAATGTATCAAGTCAAGAGTACCAGCTGACCTGCTATCACTGCTTGAAAAAGCAGTCTTGGTGTACTTTCCCAAAGCACACCCCCTGCACACATGGCTCTGCCCTGTGCTAAACTCCGGTAAACCTATCACCATGTGTCTCAACAACCCAAAGGTTGGATGATGTAAGTGAGCCATCCTCCTATGCCAAAGCTCACACAACTCACTGCTGCTGCTATGTGCTAAAGCATGCTGTGGCTGGAACAAGAGCCTATACAGTTTCCCACATCTCGCTCCAATGGCAACTGAAGCAGATGGTCCTGCAGTCTTGGGAAACATATGCACGTGTCCATCTAGGAAAGACACCCCAAGACCCTGATCCTCGATCATGGAAACTGACACTAGGTTCTTCTTCAGCCCAGGTACATACAATACATCCCGCAATACCATGGGACTCATGGACTCCCTCTGAAATGTAATGGTCCCATGGCCAACTGCACTGACTACTGAGTCATCTCGCAACACAACCTCCACATCTGTCTCTTCTTGTGAAAGCTCGGAGAACATCTCATGAGCACCTGTCATGTGACTCGAGGCTCCGCTATCTATGTAACACGTGCTGGAAGTAGATGCTTTGTAAGAATGGTCAGTCACATAGGAAAACTCCCTCTGTCTGTCAACATCCGCACTGGTGAGAATGGATGCTCTCTCTCTCTCAATATGCCCACTGCATAGTGAAAACTCACTCAAAAATCGTGCTGCAAAATCATCGATCTCAGTTGAAGCGGCTGTCTACTGCTTCTTCTTCTTCTTGTTCGGACACGCAGTAGTATAGTGTCCCGTCTTCTGACATGCAAAGCACTTCACAGTGCTCATATCCTTCTTCTGCCCATCCTGTTGCTGCTTGGCCCCACCCTTCTTGGGACCCTTCTTGCTCTTCTTCTTCCCTTTCACTGTCAATGCCACATCCTCCTCATCTCCTCTACTAGTAGAACCACTGCACTGCAAGAAACCCCTGCGAGTCTCCTCCTGAACAAAGTCATCACAGACCCTGTCCCAAGATGGTAAGTTCTCTCTGGCCACCAACCCCTGAACAAACACAGTCCAAGGTGCAGTCACCCCATTCAGAGTTGTCCGCATAACTCAGGACCAGTAACCACCACCCCCACAGCTGCAAGCTCATCTCTCACCTGAGAGATCCTAGTAAGATAGGCCATACACACCTCTCCTTTGACCATCTTGATGTTTTTTAGCTTCTCCCTAAGCACCATTTTTCTGTTTTCATTAGTACTCTCAAACAAATCGGTCAAAGCAGTCCACATTTCATGTGCATGATCCTTCACTGAAATGTGAGGAATAACATGGTCTTTAATAGCATCTAAGATTATCTTCATGGTTTTAATATCTTTCTTATTAAAGACTGCAAGTAACACTGCATCAGTAGAAGTGGGAATAGTAATGGGATTTGATGTAGTGTTTCTAACCACTTCCTCCCACATCTCATTCTCTTTCAGCACAAGTAAAATGCGGGCTTTCCATGAGACAAAGTTCACTGCCCCATCCAACCTATCCTCAGTTCTCAACCCCATGGAAGTCATGACTCATTTTTCTCAAAGAACAAGTTTCAGCAAAATGTACTACTATCACAAAGGTTTTTCTGAATTTTGGAGATGACTGTTTCACTGCTAAAATTTAATTTTCTGCCACAACCCGCTCTGATACCATGTAGATTTTTCTTAAGTTTTCAGCCACCGGAAAATTTGTCTCAGTTTATTTCAATCTCAGAAATTAAATTGCCGGAAATAAACATAAATTTTTCTAACTTAAAACACTGCTGTAAATTAAATCTTTCACAGACAGAAAGTAAATATTCAGCACCCGATTCAAACACACAGTACTCAGAATTTTCAGCCAAATGGCCCTAGAAAACCAGTCACAGAGAGAGAGAGTTTTTATTATTGCTTCAGGAAAAATCAGACATTCATTTTTACAGTCAAAATCAAACTTATCTCAACCAGCATGCTATCTCGATTTCCGTGCATGAGCTGCCTTGATTTCTGTGCATTATTTTTTCCTCGAAAACAGTGCCAAACCAGCAGTCACATCAACCTTGATTTCTGTGCTAAATAATTAATATTCAGACCTTGATTTTTGTGCCCACATTAGCAGAAAATCTGTACAGTACGAACAGCATTAAATGCTGCCGTACACCTCGAAAATCGTGCCTGGAAAATGCTGCCTGTTACCTCGAAATGAATGCCTGTACTTCTTGTTTTCTGTGCCAAAATCGTGCTTTGAAAGCTGTGCAGTAAACCATACAGTACGGAATCCGTACACCCGCGAAAAATGTGCAGCAATTAATGAGCCGTACCCTGTCTCAAAAATTGTGCCAGCAACAAATGCTGTCCGTACTCCTCGTTTTCTGCGCAGCAATAAATGGTGGCTGTCTTGAAATTCGTGCCCACCAAAATCTCTTCAGCAAGCTTTCTCGAAATTCGTGCCCTTGCTCTCCTTCAGCTCTCTCTCGTTTTCTTCGTCTCACAAGAATGAAAATGTTTTGCCTTTTGCTTGCTTTTTGCTTCTCAACCCTAGGTAGGTGAAGAGATCTTAATTCAATGGCTAGGAATGAATTCGATCAATGGTGGAAATTAAATGCACACTTTTTATTTCTAAAAATTTAGTTTCCCTCACCCACGTAAATTTATCAAATAGTGACTTTAATGTCCTAAAGTCACATTAAATGCTTTTTAAGTCATTTAGTGCAAGTTCACTTTATTTCCCTTCACTAGGTGACTAAAGGCTAAAGTCACCTAGGGGAACACTTCCCTAGGTACAAAATTAACATGCGGAATATTAAATCAGTGTACATATTTTGTCTGATGTTGTACTACTTGCCAAGTACCAACAAAGGTTTACATGGGAGTTCAACTAGGTGACCTTGCTTGTATTCTTTCCATGTATGCTTCCCAGCCACGGTTTTACCTGCTGAATGACTGATCCATGTGTTCATAAACACCTGAAAATGTCTCTAGCCTAAGAAATTCTCTAAAAATTTTGGTGTGTGTTGGCACATGAAAGAGGTTTGATACCACTTGTAGTGTACTTATGTAGCAGAAACAATGAAATATGAGCATTATTAGAAGAAATATAAAATGCAGAAACTAAAATTGGAAGAACACGAGTATAGAACTTGCAGAATATTAACCCTTATATCGATAATCTAGAAAGAGCAAACTTCACGGGCCTTTTTGAGAGGGCAACGCCAAATCGAGCAGAGATCCAATACAATGAAAGTACTTGACAAAACATTGCACAGCTTCCTACTTCTATAAATACTAAATAGTTTCTCACTAGCCAAACCCTAACTACTTGCGGTGCCATCATTATTGAGTACCAACCATTTAGTGGATCTTATTTAATAAAAATGAGCTTTTTAGATTGTGTAACCACACACAACTACCTAATAGGCCTTATTGAAAGAAGATGGCCTCATACATTAATTAACTAACTCCTAACAACGGAGGTTAGGGTAGGGTCCTAACAAGCACCATGGGCTTCCTTCTTAGCCGTGGCCTGTATCTTCCTCTCCATTGTCCTGCTCATCCAAGGTGAATAACATTGACGAAGGCAATGTATTTGCTTTCCAGCTGTTTCAGTTTTTCAAAATAGGATTAGCTTCTTGCTTTCTAATATTAGAGGCAACATTTCCTTAACATGCCAATATAGGTCAACTACTTGGCATACTTAGAATCTCTTCCTTTGGAATGATCTAGGCCAGGGAAGACCTTGCCAACCTCCTCATCCACCAGAATCTAGGGTTTGAGCTCTCTTCCGCTTGACACTTGATTCTATCAGCTCCACTTGTTTGTTCCTTGGTGTTCTCTAAGTGACGAAGCTGCTAACCTCTATGAATGGCGACAATCTCCACTTCTTTTGTTCTGATCTTGGGGCTTTGAGAGACCTCTTCTTTTCCTTCTGTGCCTTTGGTGGCCTGTCCCATCTCTTGCAATCCTCCTCCCCCATATTCTTTTCCAGAGCTTCATATGCTAGTTGGGGTAGGGTGTATTTGAGTCTTCCCTCCTGCCACAACACCAAACATCTTTGTGTTCTCTCTCTTCTTTGCCCACTCAAATTGCGCTCTCTTCTATTCTTGCTCAAACTGTGCTTTCTCCTCCAGCCAGCTAGGGTGGTAACTAGTAAAAATAAGGCTTAATATTTTGCATTTGAAATTTCAGTTTAAATAATTGAGCAGTAAACAATTTTACAACACGCATGTGTTTTTTAACCGGCTTGTATTTTTTTGTACCTAGTGTTTTTTCTATATTTATTTTCAAATAAAAACAGAATAAGCCCTAGAGAATGTTATTCTCTTTAGTTTAACCTGAATACTTTTAGCTTTCCAAGTGAATGAATGCATTATTCTTTAATTTAACTGCTGCGGGACAAGCAATGGGAGCTCTTACTGGTAACTGTTAAGTTTTTTAGTACACGAAATTTAAAATTCATGTCATTTTCTTCAAATTCAGCTGAGGCGACATAAGATGCTTTGCTTGCATCTAAATTGGTGGTGGTTGCAGCAGTGGCAGGTGCAGCCTGTTGGCCCTTCCTTTCTACAGTGTCCATTGTTTCTCTCCTCCATCTAAGTCACTTTTCCAAGAATATCTAGTACAGTATCAAAACATTTGTAGATGCAGTTAGCAGGAAAATTGTTCGAAACAAGTCTATTTCTTCTCCAAACTGCCTCTCAATTTCGCAATAATTTCAACATATACGATATTTAGATGGGGTTCTGCATAAAATATACTTAAGGAATTCCACCTAAGGCTGTAAATATTTAATCAACATAAACATATTTCAGCCAGTAGATATTCTGCAAATCCTAACCTGATGTGAACGCCCAAATATTTGGTCTTTCTTAACAGGGTGAAATGTTGCACGTTCTCAGAGTCCTTTTCTCTGTCCTTGATTTGTTTTTGTTATTTAATATTATATATATAGAATGACGCATCCTAATTATATCAGCTGTATTAGTGTGCAAAGTATATGAAAGTGTCTAAGAACTTTATCCAATGAGTTAGATGCCTAATCTATAATGTTAATCATATCAGCAATGCGATGGTTTTGTAAGAATTTTATTTTATATTCAGTATATACTAAACATTGACAAGTAGAGTCTGGACTATGGTATATAAAAGGTTAGTGATCCCTCTGATTTATGCGTGGAGGTGTTGACATTTTCATTTTTACACAGGCAATTTCAGTAATGGCAAAGCCAGGGTTTGCTGAATTGATCGACTTCAATCCAATTCAAGCAAGTGATGTACAGTTACCTTCTGGTGGAACATTTGTCGTTGCAAACTCTCTTGCTGAATCACAGAAAGCAGTGACTGCTGCAACAAACTACAATAACAGAGTTGTAGAATGCCGTCTGGCTGCTGTAAGTTATAAATTAGAAACAAGTACATGCACCTTTGTATGTAAATTCTCTAGCAATTTTATTAAATTTGGCATTTTTGAATATTTATGTTAATCTGTGTGCTGATGTTGTATTTGCAGTCATTTTGTTATGGGGGTGTGTTTCTTTTGTAAGAGAAAAGGGTTTGACAATTTACTTGTCGCATAATCACTCTCTTAGCTATATGCAAAGTATTCAACTTATGCATGTCTGTATCTGCCTTCCATGATTCAATTTTGGCACATAAATATATTTATGCAGATGTCTCCTAGAAATATGTAATTGTTTTGGCGAATATATTACACGGTCCATAAAACAACGTATCAGATTTATTGGGGAAAATGTTGGCAAACATTGATAATATATCAGCGAACTTAAAAAAAAAATATTCATTTTTTTTTCAATTTTTTAAACATCTAAAGTAACAAGAACATTAAATAAACACATTGCCTCATGAATATGGAAAGAAAACCTATATATAAGATGTATAGGGCATCTAGTGATACATCACACATTAAAAATTAATTATGTCCTGAATCACCAAAAAATATAATCAATGTATCTCGTGATTCTGATCATCATGAGACATAGATTATAATACATAATACATATACAATGAATTCAAGTAAATAAACTATTGATTCTCTCTACCCCTTTTACGGGCAAAGGTAATCGCTCTGGTAATGGCTCTTCCTCTAGAGCGAGAAGGCCTTGGCGATCGTGGGGGTCGTACTAGACTCTGACGTCCTCTAGAAGAATACCCTGGAAATGGATGTACTCTAGATGAATAATGTAGAGGTAGGCCCTGATCAAGTCCTCTACCATTGGGCCTATCTTCCTCTGATTTTGAATGTCGCTATGAAATTGGTGGCTCCGATAGTGGAACACTCCCAGACTTCTTGATCTCCTCTGCCTCCTTGTCCTATGTATCATCCTCTAACCAATTAGGGGCTGCCTCCATAACAGGTTCCATAGACTCTACCCTCCTTGCAATAGTGGTGTCAATCCCATCCAATGAGATGGCATTCATGTTAGGTTTTTTCTCAATCTGCTTCACCCACAGTCTGAGATTGTAGTAGACGTAGACCAGATCATTTAGACGTTGGGTATCCCACTTGTTTGAGGATCATAAATTATAATACATAAATTAAACTGTAAAGGGACATAAATTACGATTTATAATGAATTTAAAATTTAATTTGAAATTCTGTAACCTGTTGCGCTTCATGGTGTGTATTTTTTAAAATAACTCCATTTGCACTCACAACCAAGAGAGCTACATGTTTGGGTAAGCACCCGAATGTCAAGATTTTGTAGAGGAGGTACTCTTGAGCCATAGCTTTCCCACCAAGTATCTACAATGATTCAAAGAAACATAAGTGCAGACATTGAAATTCAAAAAAAAGTAAGAAGAGAAATTGAAATTTGAAACAAGGTGAAACATAGCACAATACCCGGCAATCTTTCTTTTGGAAGGGAATGAAGACTGGTATCCAGAAATATGTGGCTGAATGTGATACTTGTCAAAGGCAGAAGTTCGAAGCGGTGGCTCCTCTCGGTCTCCTACCACCCCTTCATATTCCAACCCAAAAATGGTTTGAGGTATCCATGGATTTTATCACCGGCCTTCCTACATCAGAAGGAAAGAATAGTATATTTGTGGTCGTTGACATACTAACAAAATCTGCTCATTTCATTAGTATTTCATCCAAAGCAAAAGCAAGCCAAGTCGCAGATAGTTATGTATATAATATATTTAAGCTCCATGGGTTTCCCAAGATTATTGTTAGTGACAGGGACCCCAAATTTACCAACAACTTCTGCAAAGAATTGTTCCACCAAGTTGGGACTTCATTAACTATGAGTACCTCGTACCAGCCCCAGACAGATGGACAAATGGAAGTAGTAAACAAATGCCTTGAAGGATACCCAAGGAATTTTGTGAACGACCGACAAACTCAATGGGTACAATGGCTACACCTTGCAGAATGGTGGTACAATAGTACATATCATACATCAACAAAAATGTTAGCTTTTGAAGTCTTATATGGGTATCCACCTGCTACAGCAAGAGAATATGTCATCAACAATTTCAAAGTTCCAGCAACAAGAGATTACCTAGCGATATTCGATCAGGTTATGCGCATTTTGAAGAACCATCTCAAACAAGCAATAAACCGCATGAAACAACAAGCAGACTAAAAAAGAACCGATCAAGATTTTTAAGTGGGCGATTGGGTGTTTTTTCGCCTTCAACCGTACAAACAAACTTCACTAAAAATTCCAAAAATCATAAACTTGCACCCAAGTTCGATGGCCCATATCAAGTTCGAAAGCAAGTGGGACACGTGGCCTATGTTTTAGACATCCCAAATAAAGGAAAAATACATGACGTCTTCCATGTGTCATGCCTACAAAAGAAATTGGGCCCTGCCACTCACATACAAACTAAATTGCCTATGTAGATGATGAAGGAAAATTAGTGCTGGAACTAGAATGCATTTTGGAAATTAAAACCAGAACACTTCCCTCCAGATCAGTCAATGAATACCTTATCAAGTGGAGAAACTTACCAGATGATGAAGCTACATGGGAGAATGAAGATTTTTGTTTGCACTACCCATTCTTATCAATACTTCGTGGACGAAGTATTCCAGAGAGGGATGACTTGTAATAAAACTTAATAGTTTAGTAACTTAGTAATTTGTTATTTATTAATTAACGGCTTGATAGGTCACATCATTTAATGGTGACCCTTGATTTGTATAAAACCACATTGTACTCCTTGTAAAAAGCATGAAAATCAATAAATAAATATATCTTTTGGAGTTTTCATTCCACTACGTCATTCAGAATTTAATAGGCCTCCAAACTCTCTACGCCTAATTGGTTTCCATGATAAAAAGCAAGTTTGATATAATAAAGTCTGAGACATGATGCATCTATAAAACTTTATGTTATCTTGCAGAATTATTGAAAAATTGCTTGTGATTAGTAGTGATGATTTGTGATAAACTTTAAAATCTATTTGTTGTGGCTTGTATCTCATTTAAACATGAAACTTATTTCTTTAACTCCAAACTAAGTTTCATTTGGGATTTGGATTTTGATGCTTATAAAATGGAGTTGGGAATATTGTCTCTTTGTGATATGCAAGCTGGCCATATTTTTTCGCAAAGTGAGGTTTGAAAGTACATCATGATTGAGTCTCAATCATATCTACCTTTCTGTATTGATGGCCATAACATTGGTTTAAATTTTTATATGTTTGATTTACAATGCTTTCTGTCACGAAAGAATAGCCAAGCAGGTTAGTTGTCTCTGCAATCCCTGTCGGGTGGATGATGGAAAAGTTATCTCATCCACATATAAAAAACTGGAGACAATAATATGAATACACCTCTCAAATCTTAGTGAGGTTCCATAAGCTCGGGTAGCCTTTTTAAATCTGATGTATTTCGTAAGTCTGGCAGACTCAATACATTTTGGTATGGTCATGTTAGGTCATAACAGTATTGCCACTGGAAATTTCAGTTGATGACCATCAATTTTAATCAGTTGCCTATGATAGCAGAAATTAAAGTTCATACTAATTACAAACAAAGAATTGTTTTGTGATGTATGGATTGATTTTCTCCATGGTTACCCGTCAATTAATGTTCTAGTATTTTATTATCTTGATTTGAGAAATAATCATCTCAACTATATTTGTGAAAATGCCCACAGTTGTGATTTGAATTGATGGATACATAAATGCATTACTTGTACAAATCATTGATGTTTGCTACTATTACTGATGACATGATCTCTTCTATATTCAAAGTTATTAAGCTATCTTAAATGATATTTTATTTTCTTCCCCATCATGCAGATTGTTCTAGCTATAAAACTTGGAATGGAAGCACAGGAGGCTGCTTCAAATATTAAAACTCTTTGTGATGTTGAGGGTATGTGTGTATCATTTGCCAATACTCATGGTTCGTCAGACCCACTCCTTGCTGTTGAGGTATGTAACCTTTTCATTTATCTAATCAGTCTTTGTTGTTTCAACTTCAGTTCTGATTAATAATATACTTGTTCTGTTGTCAAGAATTGGTGATTAGGTTGCAATAAGTTTGTAGGATCTAAAGGATTAATGTATCAATGGAATATCTTTAATTCATTGTAATGGTTTATATTTTCCAAGATCAAGGACTTTTACTTGATTATCTTGTATAATGCATTTTCAAAAGAATATCCTGTAATCTATTCCAATCCTTTGATAACTTTCAATTGAATAAATTGTTATAAAAGGCTTTGGTTGTTGAAAAGTGGATAATATACCAAACTTGTATATTTCTATTTGCTACTCCTATGTTGAGGAGACCAATTGAATTTGTAATCAACCACTGCACTATTTAGTATTTACTCCATCAATCCCACCTCTGATGTAATGAATATAAAATACACCAATAAACATAACATAATAATAATGGTAACATTAATTTAATTAAGAAACACAACCTAACTTAGGGACATAACCTTTAGCCTTTGTGACTAGTGGACGCTTATAAAGTATACTGTAACAAGGTTCAATGTGTAACTCATTCATTCATTATCAATGATATATATTTAAGGATGATGGAAGGACCAAAAGACTAGTGCCAATCCAAATAAAGGTAAATGGAGTCAACAGACCAATCCAGGAGGGCAATGCCATGAATGGTTATGGAAAGAAGGACCATTAAAGCATGGCACATTGAAACCCTAACATGCTGAAAAATGAATGTAGAAATTATATTAGGAGGTCGCAAACAGTGCCACAGCAAAATGTTGCTAATTAAGGTGAGTTATACATGAAATATTACAAGCAACAACTCTAAAAATATGATAGGAGCAAGTTAATACGTTCATGCATAAGACATCAAAGGGAAATAGAAGAAATACTTCACATAAAACCCTTCCAATGAGGTAAATGTACACTTATCATATGGCCCTATAAGAACAAGCTCTTGCTATTCTACACTTCATTAACTCTATTTAGAAATAGGAACATGAGTGTCTCATTGATCAGAGAAGAAACCCTTACACTTCAATATGCACCAAGAAAGATATATCCATTAAGCTCCAAGGAAAGAAAACTCCACAAATCCAACCATGAGAGATGAAGAAGAGAGCGAAGCCTTCTATAAATTTAAGCTCCTCTTTCTTCTACAATAAAATGACAATATTTCTAGATCGATCCTAGGATGGAGTAAAACAAATACAGAATACTACAACTACTCTAACAACATCCATGAAATATGGTTGTCAAAGCCACATGTACAAGCCTCCAATAAAGAATGAAAAGGGTGTTGTTGATGCTCAAAATGACACGGTTAAGACAACAACATAGTGAACACCCTTGGAGGGCTGATCAAGGGGAGGATGGGGATGGAAGCCTGGGTTGCGTTTAGAGCCCTTGGATAGCTAAAATTCACAAGGTTAATCAATGGCATTAAGTTCATGAACAAATAAAAATGAAATTGGATAAATTCTAATAAATGCAACAATGCTTTCAAGACAGGATTGTTACTTGATTGATGAAACTAAATGCAACCGACCTAACCAAGCAAAATATTAATAGAACTAAGAAAATGCATTGTGTGATTAATTTATAAAGCTTTAGTTATCAGTACAAAAATGAAACCATAATTAATACTTTTCTAGAGCCTAAGCAATTTGAAATAGTTGCTTACAATGCACAAAAGGAAATGTTCAATTTCATTTAATTTAGAAACTCAAATAGCATGTAAAGTCGAAGTTCTATTTATGAAATCAAGAATTACATGAGCATGAACTTTGTGCTTTGTTGAATTTTAGCATTAGCATGTATTCTTTAATTTTTGCAGACTGTAAGATAGATAACAAAAGACAAGTGCAGAGATAATCAAAAGATAAACACACATGAACACTAGGCGATTTCACGGGGAAACCTTTGAAGGACAAAAACCCCAAAAACATTAGTAATTCATCCCTTAAATGAGATGACTGAGTTTGTAGAAGAAGAAGAAGGTTTGTGTCAGAATTCTGAGATGAATGTTACACAAATTCTTCCAAACCCTAGCAGGCTTGGACAGGGTTTACAAACCCTAGAAACCCAAGTTTTCTTCTTCTGCCCAGATTTACTTTTGTTGTCCAAATTTGCAGACTATGTTTGCTGATCGAATATGCTGCCCGAGTTTGCAGACAATGTTTGCCCAAAAATATTTCCACTGCCTAAAGTTCACCTGCTGGAGCTGCCCGAAATTTTGTACTGCTGCCCGAACCCTGTTTAGGGCTGCCCGAGTTATTTTCCTTCTGCCTGAAGTCTCTTTCTTGCTTCCCGGATTGTGTTGGTACCTGCCCGAAGTCCTTGCTGGCTGCCTGGAACTCTTCTGCAGCTACCCGAGTCTTCCTTCCTGCCCAGACTTTTCTGCTGCTGCCCAAACCATCTTTCCTCCTGCTCGGACAGATCTGTGGCTGTCCATGAACTGAACAGGGCTGCCCAGATTGCTATGCTATTGCCCGAGCTGTAGTATGCTGCTCGGAAGCCTACCCGTAATTATTGTGGGAAGTTTTAGGGCTGCCTGGAAGATGCCCTAGGCTTGCCCTACTTTTGCTCTTGCTGGCCGTGAGTGGAAGTAGGGATACCCTAGCAGTTTAGGGTATCTGCTGTTTACTTGTGCATGAAGAGGTGATGCCCTAGCTAGCCAAAACCGCCATGCTAGGGCGCAAGAATAGTGATCACCAATCACTGTAGAAAACCAACGAATTCTTCAGCCTTCAAGGGAGCAATCAAGTGTTGATGATGAAGTGTGTACAAATGAAATGGAATTGATCTTCTTTTATAGGCTTTTAGTCACTTGGATGTGGACCTTACTTAAAAGAATAAAATAATAGGATTTTATTCCTTTACTTTTTGTCATCTGACTTTTACCTTTAGTGGTACTAAAGGCCTTTTTGTATTTTCACTTTGACTTCTTAGTGGTCTAGGGGTCCCTATGTATTTTTGACTTTTACCTTGTAGTCTTCTTCAAGTGCTCTGTGGTCAATGCACGTGGTCATGGGGGTCCTTCATACCCACTCAAAGTACATCATCATAAATAGGGAGAATTACTAATGCTTTTATCTCAAACTCCTTGTGCCACCAAGATCGGGTACTAGGTGTCTTAACGAAGGGTAGCTAATCCTTGGAGAAGGTCACAAATCCCACAGTTCGAGGGTAGGAGTGCCTCACATGCCTAGACCTGACCTAGGGCTTATAGTGATCTCCTGGTAACTGACTAGGTGCCTCCATTTTCTAGGAGAATGGCCCTCATCCCTAGGATGAGTCCCCTAGTCCTAGACTAGTTCATCTTCTTGGTAACTGACCAGGTGCTTCCATTCAAAGAATGGCCACTCAGCTCTAGACTGAGTTCCCCCAGTGCTGGATTGGTTCCACATCCTGGTAACTAACTAGATGTCTCCATTCAAAGAATGGCTGCTCAGCTCTAGGCTGAGTTCCCCCAGTGCTGGACTGGTTCCACATCCTGGTGACTGACCAGATGTCTCCATTCAAAGAATGGCTACTCAGCTCTAAGCTGAATTCCCCAAGTGCTAAATTGGTTCCACATCCTGGTGACTGACCAGATGTCTCCATTCAAAGAATGGCTACTCAGCTCTAAGCTGAGTTCCCCAAGTGCTAAATTGGTTCCACATCCTGGTGACTGACCAGGTGTCTCCATTCTCCAAGAGAATGGCTCTCGATGCTGCGTAGGAAAAATCAACACACTTTAGTTGTGGATATAAAATTGCAGCGATAATTTGTATTCCTTTCACATCTAAGTAGATCGGAAAAGAGTCTATTAGTGTGCAAAAGAAAAGTTTTCATTTCATTCATATCTGCAATTTTTAATGCAAGTAAAATTCAGAATATGTTAATGTGAAAAATATCGGTTGTTAATGCAATAATATATTAAATTCAATTCACTTTGAGGACTGGTTGTTCGCTGAAAATTTACTGGATAAATTAAACTAACTGTATAAAATGAAAAATAGTTCAAAACATAATATGACAACTACTTCTGTTTGAAAAACATGACGTTAGAAAGCATGGCCACTAATGGTAAAAAAATCAGAATTTGTACAAGCTGTTAGCAAGCAGAAAGTAAAAAAATAATGATCTTTACACTCCATATGTACACATGTTACAATTTGTAGAATGTAAAAAATACAAAATGACAGCAGAGCTGGAAAACAAGATGGAGGAAAACACAGATATGCCCAAAAATAGTTTTTATTAAATATGAAATTATGATAGTCATCAGTACAATAGGCTGTGGCCGGTTCAACCCCTGAGAAAGGGAGGTTTCCGAGACCCTATGCAATTCTCAACACTCAGATTCATCTAGGTGAAACTGAGACAACGGGAAGACCCCCCCCGCTCAGATTGTTATGCAGTAACCTGCGTACATGAAAACATCAGTAGAAAAAAATATACAGGAGAAAACAAAATTCATGCAAGTAAACAAAACGTACCTCTGGCAGAAGGACACTCTGCCTTCACCCTAATGGATGGACCTGGACTGTATCCTTACCTTCAATCGCTGCCTGTTAGACTCATGGACAATTGAGTATGAAGGGAAAAATGACAAAAGTGGAAAAGCTAGCAGTACCCACCTCTTACCTCCGATGCGAGATGATGTTTGTGGCAACTTTTCCCAGCTTTTAAAGGCTACAGTTAGGCAAATGAAGTGTTCCGCTACCGTGAGGGGAGCCAAAGAGTTTTGGGCAACTCTCGTGAGGTTTTAATTTTGCCAATTAATGTTTTATCTTCTCATGTGCGTCCGAATGTGGAAGGTGGACTGCAAGTAACTGATGTCCACCTTCCTCATAAGAGATGAAATAATATCTCATTAGGAAGCATGAATGCCATGTCCAGTACATTATTTGGTGTTTTTGCTGCCTTTGATATTCTCAACATGCTCAGCATGTTTGAAATACTGGACTTCATGATACACAGAGGCTCCTGGACTTACATCGGAATGCGTGGAATCAATGGAGAACTTGATATGTTTGAGGTAAAGCTACCTTTTACTAGGGACAAGATTGTGTTGCAGCCACTGAATCCAGAAAAACAGAGCTTCGTTTCCATTCATCGATTTTGTATCCGGTGTATTCGAAAGCATGAATTTGCATGGGACACAGAATAATAAAAAACAGGCCTCATACCTCATGCCTTCTCAACAGAGATAACACCACCTTTCTTTTGATATGTTCTTTCTTTTGCAGACCTGTAAATAGTATGCCTCATAAATTGCAACAACTAATAAGATCCCCTCCCACTTCCTCGTGGTTGTAGAACAACGACATCTCATGCATAGACAATCCCATGGAGCCGTGCAATATGTAATGTTCCGTTTTTATAAAAAGAGAACAACTGAGGACTAATAGCACTAGGAGGAGAAAGGTACATCAATTCAGTATTATGAAGTCATCAGTGTAGTAAAAAGGCCATAAGAGTTCATATCATAAAGCATGCAGAGCATGCAGGCCTTATTTTAGTGTTAAAGTCAACATGCAATTAGAATTGCATGCATGCAAAAGTGAAGCGTAAACCCTAAAAGTGACATGCAAACCCTAAAAGTACATGCTATTCTATTTAAGAAGGGTTATTGGACAAAAGAGATATCTATTGTTATTGTTGATTGATTTTGGAGTTTTGAGTAGTAGCACAGCGTGCAACCGCGACGATTGGGGTTGGAGACGGTGTCTTAAGCTAGCGAGGGTTCGGCAGTGAGATATATGCCCTAGTCTCTTATTGGGATAGATCATCCAGGTTTATCCATTGTATCCATCATATACTATTGTATTCGGAGATCCAACACATTCCAAAGGGTTATAAGCAGATCCACGTTTTGTAGCCGAAAGTAGTAGGGAAAACACAGAAGGATTCGGTGGGACCACAAAACCTAATCTTTCCTCCGCATGTCAGCTTCCTCTTTCTCAGCAGGCCTATCCTACGGTATGCAGTGATTATCAACCATCAGTTTGCTCACCTGGAGCAACTATCAGCCAATCAGATCAGTTGGGGGCGTGAGCAGCAGAACTGCTAATCAATTCGCTAAGGCACTTAGAGGCAACCAAACCTCCTCATGTGCCAGGCCATCTCTTCAGCATTAGCAGACGGACAAGCTCAGAAATTTTAAGCCCGAACGGACCTCTCCTCCTACAAAAACGTCACCTTCAGTCTGGAGGGTTTTTACGGTATTGTGAGGTAGTAACACCGGAGGAAAAGAGCATTATTAGACCACCCATCCGGATCCTTATGCATGCGGCTATCTTTGGAGTCACTATCAGCCAGAATATCAGTGGTAAGTGTTAATTTCTCTCTGCAAAACCCTAACCCTAATTCAACTATATTTTAGGGCATTTTTGCATGGCGAGTTTGCATGCACAATTATTTTGCAAATTTGTATGAGTTTGAGTTTGCGAGTCAGCACTATCATAGAACATTAGAGAATATCAATATTTGGGATATTACACAATACAACTGGTTTTGCATCTTATGGCAATGCGTATCTGATTTGTAGCTAATGAAACCACTGTAGCTATAATGTTCCTTTTGGTTACCTAGAGAAGCAAAAGTTTTGTGATTTAGGCTAAGCAAAACGAGGTATTCTCCACCATCTTTCAACCGAACTAGATTGGGATATTAGAAACAATGTTTACTACATATACTAACTAGCTTCGACCTCTTATGAATGTGTGTCTAGTTTTGGTGCTTTTCCTTACGTGTGCCATCTTTGCAATTTTCTTTTAAAATGCTACGTTATTTTTCCTGGAGGAACTATCCCTCATGGCAGGATTGTGTCCCTTCATGCATTTTCTTTGCTCGATCTACCAAACATTACCATCTCGGGCCTGTGCATTCTCTTGCCCATCTTTACTGTGTTGTAAGAACACTTGGCGTTGTCAAAAAATGCCTCGATCCCATTCTTTCTTACTCCCATTCTTTCTTATTCATGTCAATGGTAGTCTTCCACCTGCCTGTCCACTCCATGCATATCAGGCTTGGTGGATTGGATGCACCCTTTGCTAACCCTGTCTATACTGCTAGCACCTGCTAGTTGTCTGCGTTACTCATTTTGAGTTTGGCGTTTCCCTCCAGGTGTGGGTGCATGCGTTTTTTACCACAGTTATTCCCTCTGTGCTTACAATTTGTCAATACATTTTTTGTGAGATTCTTCTTCCATCTCTTTGATTGCAATAACGTGGACGCCCTCCTTTGGTGCCTTTTAGTTTTTCATCATGGTTGCCAATACAACGCCTCGCCTGCAGAGTTGGAATGCACTCAGTCTGCCAACCGTGTGTATTCCTTTTAGAACATATAGGTCTGCATTTTTAATTATATTCTCTATGTGTTGTGAAGTGAGTGTGGCACCAACCAATTATCCTATGCCAAATTCATATCCCCTTGTATTTGTCATGTAAACCTTGCCATGTGAAACAACCTCCATCCGAATTATTCAATTTTACTTGGAACCTGACCTTAATTCAATTTGGCCCTCCATAATCAACCGTTTTTGTTATTTATTTATTCATATGAATCAAAGGCGTAGGAAAAAATAAGGAATTCGAGGGAGTATAAAATATAGGGTCCTCTTGATTGTTTTCTTAATGGGAGATTTATGATCTCAATTCATTCGGGGCATGACAATACATAACGAGGAAACTCCTTTGGTTGCTTTATAAAGTTTCATCATAACCAATGGGATAAGGAGTAATATGGAGGAGACAAAAGTCTTGGGAAAAATGATTTTGATTTTTTATTATTTAGAATTAAAAGGAAAGAAAACTATGTTGCAGGAAACGTGGGCCCCAACCCCATTTCTAGCGTTTCCCCATTTCAAAACTTGGAAACGTGAACCGTACGACCTGGAAATGCATTTTTGTATGAATGAAACATGTTTTCGAGATGGAAATGCGTTTCGTCCGTACGGGAATGCGTTTCTGATACGGCTACATTCAATTAGGTCATGTTTCCAAAAACAATGTTGCCATGGAGTAGGTGTTTTTGGTGATATTAATGGTAATGTTAAATTCTTAAAGTAAAAGTGACATTCTCCTTATCTTTTATTTTCCAATAAAAGATAAGGAGAATGTCACTTTTACTTAAATTTTTAACATTACCATTAGTTGTTTCAGGATGTTTGAGAGTGGTTCCAACCTCATCGGACTTCATATGCAAAAAGTAGAATTTTAGATCCCATTCAAAATTCAGTAGACTAGTTTTCAGGATTTCAGTATTGCAAAGTTTCCACTAGATTCTATCATGTATGAGGGGATATGGAATTGGCATTTAATCAAGCAGATCAACCCCTATTTGTATCTTGATGTTGGTGGTGTTGATTGTTGAACTCCTCTGTCATGACATTAATAACAATATACTCTTCACTCAAACAAAATCACTTATTAAGCATGGGATCTTTTTTCTACCTTATTTTAACGATTGGATTAGGAAGTTTCATCAAAATTGTAGGGTGTTGAGCTATTGACTAATGCCCTTGGAGGTTCAAGTTTAAAATCCTTGGAGGATCAAGTTTAAAATTCGAGTTAGAGACAAAGGCTAGAGCCTAGAGGAGGGAGGCATAGGTTGTTATTGATAAATAGGATCTCAATATAGGCAATGATTTGTCCACATGTATGATTTATGATTTATATTTCACATTTATTTATTTTAAATAAAAAATGTTCTTGCTCATATATATATATATATATATCGCGTTTCCCCGTTTCCAAAATTTTGGGGGGTCACGTTTCTCCCGTTTCCCTATTTCCACGTTACGTCCTCGTTTCCTTGTTTCATGCAACTTAGGAAGAAAAGGTTAGGTGAGTAAGGGTTAGGGAAAATGAATTAATTCATGAATTAAACGGAACAAGACTTTAACAAAGGAATATTTTCATCGGGAATAAAAGGGAAATAAAGAAAAGGGATTTGTATTAAGGTGGGGGAAGAAGATGAAAAGATCCTCTTCCCATTTATTATTTTTTTGAAAAAGGGTTTTAGAAAGGCTAGTCATTAAAGTATAGGGAAGGGGTTTTTAAAGGGCAAGAATGTTAAGGGGAAGGGAAAATGAAGGGTTTTAGTTAAAATTAGGATATGTGGGATAAGGAAAAGTTGGTAGAAAAGTATATTAGGGAAAATAGGTTTTAGGAAATAAAGATCTTTATTAGTTTTGTAAGGTGGATCATAAAAATGTGAACTCAAAAGCAAAGGGAGGGGAAATCCTTCTGTCAAAAGAATGGAAGACATGCATTTTTGCAATGAGACTCGAGGGGAAATATTTTTCAAATTTTGGACCTTGGACATAATGAGACGACGCTAGTAGGCATGATTGAAGAATTTATGGATGGATGTAAACTTCATGAATTTTAGCTGACAAAACATGATAAATCTTTACTTGCCAAAACTTTGACAGATTGCTGAAAGGGTCAAACGGATTTAGTTTTGGCCAAACAAAATATGGGCATGACCGGTGCACTGAGATGAATGCAATGGTATTGACTATATGAGATGATGATGGCCATACGAAAAGACGACAAATCTCCATGATACGACATTGACTAGTCTCGACGGAATGAGCTTGCAAAGTTTACTCGGTTTGCCTTTGGTGTCATGCTTCGATGACTTCGGAAGCATGTCGATGTTGAGCATCAACAGGTGCCTCCATGAAATCAGGGAACAAATAACAAGTAGAAACCAAAGATCTAGCCTCTAGAGGCTCTCCAAAAGGTAGTGCTCCAAGAGGAAGGCCTCCAAATCAATCGCTGAACCCTAGATCTAGGGTTTGACCCCCTCTATCTCCTCCATAACCAAATCATCCTCCTAAAATCATGCAAGTAGCCCATCCAAAGTGGAATGCTACATCAAAAATGTGCAATAGACACTCTCTAAGGTGAACGATCCTTCAAAAATGGCATGAAATGATAAGTAGGACACCTCCAACGGTGAACACTCCATTGAATAAGGCTCCAAAAAGGTGAACACTCCATGAATCAAGCATAGGATGATGTGTAAGTATAGTTTCCCAACCAAAATGTCCCACTAATGCAGGAGATTATGCAAACAACCTACCTTCTCTAAGCATGATGAGAGAGATAAGTCAAGTGAAATCATACCGCTAGTGAAGCCACCTTAGCATATCATTCATAATAGGGCTTCTTCTTTTGTCTTGGTAATAGTCCAAGATAAAATCACATCAATGATGGATTGAGTAGTCGTCATTACTTTTATCCAAAAATGGGGCTAGAACAATGGAAAAGATCATGAGCATGGGTGCGTTTATATCCCTGCCAATAAGAGGGGCCCTTTTCATAAGCACCCTTTATCCAAGCTTGGATAGGGGTCAGGTATAAACTGCCATCATCATAACCCTGCTCACTGATCTTTGTTTGTTGCCGCAAATGACCCTCAAAACCAACAAGGAACCCTGCATAATGAGGTTGTACTATTCTTGATTCCAGCACGACTTTGCAAGGGTAAAGAATGGAAGCAGATGTTGATAGGGAATCATCCCGTTGATTCTGAGCTCGAGGAATCACTTGTAAAGATAAGGCGCTGAAATTTTCTGTGGCTATTGCATTCCTGTACCTTTTCAACCTTTGATTTTTACATGCAAACTTTCCTTTGATTGCACCCATACTTGACTGAGATTTGGCCCCATTGAGGTTTATCCTCCAAAAGTAGTTAGGTGCAGGTCATGCTTCCTTATGGATACTTGATATTAATGTAAATTTTCCTTCAAAGCTCAAACTAGGGCTAAAATAGTATATTCAGATTGTTTACTGAAATAACCACACATAAAGTTCTTTACTAGTATGCAGCGGAAACATTCCAACATCACATCACAATATAGACACTATTATTTTGGGTATGGAAACCCCTGGAAAAACCCAAGATGGGAAAATCAGTGCAACGGTTAGATATGGAACTTTTACAACCAGCAGGTAAAATACACCCAACCTGGTAAACTGAAAACCTCAGCAAAATTACCGAGCAACCCAACAGCAAGGCATTGCTGCTCTGCGCAGCTGTACCACCCTGCGTCAGCAGTACAACCTATTGTATGAATTTCGTACGATTGCTGACATCATCAGTACAGATCCGTACGATTTGTACGACAGTTGTACGGTGCCTTACTGCGTGTCACGTTGCCCCTCTGTGCGATCTGTATAGTCTCTTGCTTAGTCTTGGTGAACCTGCCATGCAACAACTCCTTCATCTTTTTTGGAAACTCCTCTGTTTGACTTCTCCCTGCCTGTATCCTATCTGTGTATGTACTTGTGTGTGTACGTGTCCTCTCCACCAAATCTCCTTTTGACTTTATTGGCTAAGCGAAAACCCTAACCCTCTCTATGGATATATGGATGAGATCCTCCAGTGAGAATCGATGGTCAAGATTAGATTAGCCATTCACTTAAATATTTCACTTTTCACTTAATAAAGTGATTCCATTAAAGTGAAAATCAAATTACAATAATTAAAGTATTTTCGTAAGTTAAAACTTAGGAAAATTACTTTAATAGATTTGGCTTCTAGTTTAATGTCTGTCTAGCATGCAAGGACACATGCAATGCTAGAAGACCTTCCTCGTTGCTGCTTTTTAACATATTAGAGTAACCATCTAAAACATGAATACATCCCCTCTCTAGGTATTACTTCATTGGTGTTACAACACAAACTAGCATGTGAGATTAAAGCCCAAAAGAGCAAGCTAGCCTATGAGAAACTAAGAGGGAAGAAACTATCACCTTACCAACCCTCTTCTACACTTTTGGTTGGCTCTCCTCCAGCACAAGGGGGCTTTCCCTATCTTGGGATTGCTAGAGCTTAGGCTTTAGGTGCAAGGGGAAGTAGGAGAGTGGCTCTAGCAAAACAAACAGTTGTAGTATGGGTTTTAAAAAGATGATGATGTGTGGATTAAGCCTACTGCCAAGTCCATTGGGCAAGGAGCCAAGGATAATCATGAGAGGGTGCTATTGTATGTGATTGTGTAGCCCTAATCAAGGAGAAATACCATTTTATCTTGATGTCCTAAAAACCAGAAATTACTTTTGGAGGAATCCTAATCAAGGAATACCTCTAAACATGCATGAGGATGAGTGTACTATTGAGAAATATAAATTGCAGCTAATCTGAATCAATGAAGAAGATACATAGATGTATTTTCCAGCAATAGACACAAGGAATATAAAGGGGAAATAAACCACAGTTGAATTTCCCCTTAACAGTAGCATGATTATTTTAATGAGGAATCTCGCTACCTATGTTATAGGCCTTCATGACATATTTGATGCGAAATATTTAAGCCTTTAGTATTCAACAAGTTTATTAAATTAAAACACATTATACCTCACTCAAAGTTGTTCTTATCTTGCATTGCCTTCAAGATCTTCAACAATAGCACAGTAGGGGAGAGCTCCCTGTTACAACTTGATTTAGCACTTGAGTGGAAAAGTCCCAACCCACTACTGCTAAAAAAGAACAACTTCGGAAGAAAGCACTACTATCACCTTAGTGCTAACATTCCTCTTTTTGACCAGCTCTCAAGGTCAATGTGTAGAAATATTGACAAAAAATCAAACTTTTGCCAAACACTTAGTTAAACCCAGATTTCAGACTTTAACTGTCATTAAGTAAAAATACTTCACATGCATAAAACCCAACAACCAGAAGTTGAAACACGGAAAAAACTAAGTTTGTAGCAGTGGAAATACACATAAAAACGTTAGACTGATAAACCCATAAAACAAAAGAATTTTGGTCAATGTGACCCTGGAAAAACCCCACCCCGGGGAAAACCAGTCCAAGAGAATTTTATTGCAGCATTTATCAGGCATAAAAATAATTTATAGCAACATTTATTTCAGCATTAATGACTGTACCAAATTTCTTGAATTTTGTGTCCACCTCGATTTCCGTGCCCAACAGACTGTACAGATTTCTATGCTTGAATTTTTCTTCATTTCTTGAAAATCGTGCCCAGAATTTTATTTCTCGAAATCTGTGCCATTGCTGTACCGTACAGAACAGTACAACTCAGCAGAAACTAAATGCCTTTGAAAATTGCCTAGCTCCTTGGGATTCATGCCCTCCTGAGAATTTTTTTTTTCTCCTTGGGATTTGTGCCCACTTGAGAAAAATTGCAGCTCCCTCTCTCTCTGCAAATAACTCAGCCAAATGCTCACTCTTGGGAATGCTTTCCTTCAACTTGTCTTGCACACCCTAGGCTCTCTCTTATAACTTGAGAGTGGCTTTTCACCTTCCCAATCCCTAAATCCAAAGGCCAAGATTAAATCTTGCCTTTTCAAGATCAAGGGTTGAGAAACTTTCCCCCCAAAAGCGGTTACATTTAATTTTAAGACTCTCAAAGATACAACCTACATGCAAGCTAGCAAAACCAAAGCATATATCAAGCAAAGAGATTTTCTTATACTTGAAATTAGGACACGTGCCAAACACCTATTTCACACCAAAGCGTGAAAAGGATGTGTTTCCTATTGATATGGGTTTGGGCAACAATGTTGAGTTAGCATTAGCCAACTTGGATCTTAATGAGGCAATACTAGAATTGGTCACTCTTGATGACGATGATCCTCTTAGTAGATGTGCCAAGGAGGGGGGTCCTTTTGCTATTGTAAAAGACCAAGATGGGGCTGTTTTATGTAGAAGTGTTGGTTTATCGGTGCTCCAGAATCGTTGGTCGGTCATGGTTGGTCCTCTTGCTCCTCATTTCAAGGTGTATTGGTCTTGTGTCCATGCTGACTACACCTTGATGGGCTCTAACTCCTCATCATGTTGGGCATTTATGCCCTGGATTGGTATTGTTGCACTTTGGGGTGACTCCATTATGACACATTGCTTAGGAGCTTCTAGCCCTTGGCCCTTGGTCATTCAGTGACATTGATACAATTATCTTATCTTATCTTACTCATGATTTCATGCCTTGTAAAGGTGATAGCGCTCATAAGGGTTGTCACATCCACTCTAACACACCTCAATTATACCCATTTGGACCTTATTTTATTATATTACCTCCTCTTGTTCATCTTATAAAAAGTGCAAATCGTCCACCATAAAAAGAAAGTTTTGAAGGTTGTATCATTCATGAAGGAAGGCGTTGATCATTCAAGAAGGAAGGTGTTGAGGGCAACAGACAATTTGTTGGGGTTAGACGTGTTAAAGATAGTGCAGCTGCGAGACCCATTCTCAGTGAGGTTTGTACCCTAGTCAGTTAACTAGGGTTCTTGGTTAGTGAAGTAAGAAAAGTAAGTTCCTAGAAGGTACCCTAGGGCCCCTAGCAGTCTCCTGGGGTTCTTGGTCTGGGACCAAGCAGGTTGATGCCATGGTAAAGTCCCTAGGATGTGGCTAGGGCCCTTATATGTCTCTAGTGTATTCTGGTTTGGGACTAGATAGTTTCTTGGTCACAAGGACCAAGCAAATCCTACAGGTTGACACAGAGACTTCCTGGTCTGGGACCAACAGATTCTTGGTCTAGGACCTAGTGGTTCCTGCAGGTACATACCTATTTAGTTAACCAGGTGCATCCTAGTTAATTGACCAAGATGATGATGTGTGATGTCCTCTTCTCCTAAACGGTTATTGCTAGGTTGTTTCTTAAGGGGCTTTCCACCCCTTGATGATGTCACTAGCACTTCACCTTTAGGAGCAGTTTGGAGGACTAGAGGATCACATCATCCAGTTTGAACCTTCCTTATATGGTGATGATAAAACTCATAGTTATTGTATGGAACACATGTGGACAATATACCTTGAGAGAGAAAGATTAAAGTCCTTGTTCTTGTGGGTAAAAGGGTTGTTTCCCCACCTTGATGGTACACCTTAATCTTGTAGGTGAAGGGGTTGTCTTCCTACCTTGTGGTGATCCCTCTAATTGACTTATGGTCTTATGTTTCTCTATTGGTCCTAGTGCCCTTCTTGTTTGCGGTACCTTGACCCTTTTTCTATGATGACTTAACTTTATTGTTTTTGTTTTGTATGACCATTTGACCATTAGTACCCTATCCTAAGTCAACCTAACGTTATTTTATGTTTTGATTGGTAAATCTCCCAAAAGTTAGGGGTGGTTGAGTGATCCTTCTAGAAGGCTTGTCAAGATTATAAATTAAGTCCAAAACTTCATTTATAAAAGTGTCTTGACGAGAGAGAAGTTTAGATCTGATTCTTTGTTTGCTCTAGGGTTTGCTATTGTTAGTTCTACTTGATGTATAGGGTATGTTGCTGCATTTTTACTTGACGTCTAGGGTTTTGTGCTTGAAGTCAATAATTCTGAGGTGCTAGAACCTGTCTCTGATCTTTCCCAAGCTGCTTGAGCCGGGCTGTACCTTCTGCTGCTGTTTTGAGTGAGGTTGTGACCTTCATAATGTTGGTTGAGCTGGGTCGTACCCTCTGCTGTTGTTTTAAGTGGGGCAGTAACCTTCTTATTGCTGGTTGAGCTGGGTCGTACCTCGATGCTGTTTGAGCAAGCTGTGACCTCTTGCTGCTGTTAGAGTGAGGTCGTGACTACTTACCGCTATTGGACTAGGGTTGTGACTCTTGTTTGTTGCCCATATTTGAAACCGTGACCTCTTACTGCTGTTATAGTTGGGTCATGAGTCGTGACCCTCCTACTGCTATGATACTCAAGCCGTGATTGGTTTGGGTGCCCTAGGCTGGGCCGTGACCTGTTTGTATGCTACAAACCTGGGCTGTGACTTATTTGGGCATCTCAAACTCAGGCTGTGACTTATTTGGGTGCCTCAGACTCGGATTGTAACCTGTTTGGATGCCCTAGGCTTGGCTGTGACCTGATTGTATGCTACAAACTTGGGTTGTGACTTATTTGGGTGCCTCAGACTCAGACTGTGACATGTTTGGGTGCCCTGGACTGCGTCATGACCTGTTTATATGCCACAAACCATGGCTGTGACTTATTTCGGTGCCTCAGACTTAGACTGTGACTTGTTTGGGTGCCCTAGGCTGGGCCGGGAACTTTTGTATGCTACAGACCTGGGTTGTGACTTGTTGGGTGCCTCAGATTAAGACCGTGATCCCATTTAAGTCGATCAAGACATCTAACTACTAACTAAGGTCTAGTTGTTTGTGGACTGTCATCATTTCTGATTTGCTGCTATTTGGGTTTTTCCATCCTTGTTGACTGGCTTACCTTGTTTGCTACTGTACTTGACTAAAACCACTATACTTTATCCTCTCTCTCAGCTTGTCCTTGTTCTGTTGGTGACTTGTCTTCAAAAGACAAGGTCCGATCCGAATGATATCCGAGTATAAGGAATGTCTAAACCAACATTATTCTATTTTCTTTACTGCTACTATTTATTAGAATTGCTCATTAGTTTGTTTTTATAGTACTGTTGTTACTGATTATCTTCTTGTACCTTGCATCTCAATGACCAACTTTAACGCATTGATCATTGAAGAGTGTTAAAGTTGAAAGAGACTAAAATTATGTTTTAAATTGTATTACAACTGTACTGTTCTATATCTAGCATTGATTTAGATTTTATTTTATGCATTAAAGTACAGATATTTTTATTTTTCTATCTCAAACCCTAACCTAACTGAATTTTCAACAAAAAGGGGCATGACGTCCTCCTTCCAAGCTCAACTTATCACTTTGTTGAAGCTATCATCACTTATTTATCATTATTTTATGTTTTATGTGGTTTAAGACTCAGATTGTGGGTGACAAACCCTAAAAGTTGATTTTAACTAAAAATTATATAGGGTGGCCTAGAAGAGGGAAATAATTGACTTTTTTCCCTATAAATATACCACCCTCCTCTCATTTTAAGCAAGATCATGGGATCAAATATGACTGAAATTTTATTCCTACTTGTGTATATGAGATGTTAAGTGGTGCATACCTCTCTTCTTGTCAATTTCTAGGGTTTTGAGGGTAGTTTTTGGTGTTTGAGGCTTCTTTGCAATCTTTCTTGGCTAATTCAAGGAGGAAGGATTATAGGGTTTGCTTTCTATTCTTCTTTTCTCCATTAAATGTGGTAAGATCTTGAACCTCTTGTCTTGCATTACTGGTTTATCCAAAGTAGGAGTATTTTAGGGTTTCATCCATGCTAGTTTAATCTTGTTGGTGAGGGATTTCTTTGGAAGAATGCCTCTTGTTTTGGGCCTTGGCATCTTGTTTGTCCTAATTAGGTCAAGTGCTAATATAACCGAGGGTTCCTTAGCCTTGCCTTAATTCATTAAGCATTTAATTATCAATTCTTAGGAGAACACTAGCCTCGATTTTTCTCATTGCCCTAGGGATAAGACCTAGTTCTAGTTCCCTCTTTTCTTTTTCAAAATTACAATGTTCTATGTATTATATTTAAAAAATACATTAAAATCAAATATATAGAAAAGCCTTAAAAATCAAATATTTAAAAAGCCCTAAAAATCAATTATATATCAAATAAACCAAAAACATTTGCATTCTTGAAGATTCTAATCCATTAAATTGATGCACCCCCTTGGTTTTATGGTCAATCTTGACGGGCGCCACCTTTTTGTGGCTAATTTGAGAGATCTACAGTTCTTGTGCAAACACTAGTATGCTTTTTTTTTTTTAGATCTGATTTGATAGGTATAGCCATCTAAATTCGTCTTTGAAGAATCTTACAAGTTGAAGACAAGGTCTATTATCAACCTTGATCAATTAGGGTTTCATTATGGTGATAATGGGTGCATCACCTGATTAGTTGCCACTCTTAGCAATGGCCTTCGTGCCCTCTTGGGAGGGTGCTAGTTTGAGCAGTAACATTTTGGTGCCATTGTTGGGGAATTCAAAGGGATATGATAGTCCATTCATGATGTGCTCCTTGGTCGAGTTCATTCATTTCCAAAGAGGTCGACAAGCATAACATTTTGGTCCTCGGAAGTTGAGGTAAGTTCTTGTTTTTGTATTTTGGTAAGATTATTGTTGAGCAATAACTTGGTAGGCCTTGTTTGACGACTCCACTTGAAGGAAATACAACAAAAAGGCACACTTCAAGACAAATCCTTCAACTATTTATGACATTTCTAGGTGTAAAGGTGGCCACATCCATTAGTTGTGAAGAAAAGTTCATGTTGGTGGCTCCACACATTTTGGCATCGATAAAAGAGATGATATGGCATTTTTGGATGCACGATTGGTTTGATCCATTAGATTTCTTGTGGATCTTAGGGTATCCTAATCAATTCCATGATGATGGTTGGGAGAAATGTATACCGAAATTCCATGTATATAACGATTCAGTTGACGTGCATATTGCTTCATTTTAGAAGCTCTTTTAAAATTAAATGTGGTCCATGAAGATGTTAAGATAAAGATGTTCCAGTTGTCTCTTGATTTGTGGAACGATGATGTAGAAAATTGGTATGATGGGCTTCCTAACAAAGGAATTCATTCGCTTAAAGAATTTCTTAGGGTTCTTTGTGAGAGATGGGATCCTAGTCTCATGGAGGATCTTGACCATTTGATTGAGGAAGACACTTCTAGCCCATTGCTGGAGGATGAAGATATTGTCAAGGAATGCCATGACAAAGAAGACATCTGGAGCCTTGAGATTGAAGAGGAAGCACGCTGCACATGAAGGACCCAAAGCTTTGATTGAAGAAAGTGATGAAGAAATCATTATCTCTCCTTCTCACTGTTTGGGAGATTCCAATGATATCTTGGGCATTTTGTAAGAAAATGACATGATCCCTTTGCATGATGAAAATGACGATGATTATTGGAGATTTCTTTAGCCTCTCATCTATGACTCTTCAAGGGATGTGAGTGTTATATTTGAGCCTTTGGGTTACACGTGTTCCAAGGAAGATGTTCATTATCATTTCCCACCTTGTGGAAGTGAAAACGTTCTCAATTTGGATCAGCCAAAGTTGGATTTTTATGTAGAAGGTTTTGTCCAAAATATTCGTGAACATCAAGAAGAAAATAAAGGAGCTCTTTTTGGGGAGCCATTGGCCGTTAAAGAGGATATTGAAAAAATGGTTCATGAAGGTGTGGTTGATGCGTCTCCTTCTTCTCCTTATGATGAGGACTTGGTGAGTCTTCCTCTCTTCTTTGCTCTTGATGATGATTCTTTTTTTTGTTTGTTGGCAAAGTGGTGGAACCCCCCTGACTAGCAGGGTTGCCATTGGCTAAGAAACCACGAACCAGGGGCATCTAAGCCGTCAAAATCACCTGGGGATCGCACCCAGCCTGGACTGCACCAACCCTTAACATGGTTGGATTTTTGGTATCCAACGAGATTAGAACCGGTGACCTTTCAGCTTAGGGGGCGTCTTAACCATACCCCACCACCAACTGTTCTATATCTCACGGATCACTGGTGATGATTCTTTTGCGGATAATAGGTTTAAGGATTCTTGTTGTTGAAGACGGTTGCCATAGATACGATGATGTGCATTTTCTCAATGTTGATCATGATATGGGTAGGAAAGATTGGATATTTGTTGGAGAGCCCATATATGACTTTTCTAAAGTGGGAAGTGTAAATTTTGAGGACTGATTCTTGATGAAATCTCTCAGAATTTGGTTCAGCCATGCTTGCTCACCATTGATGATGATATAAGTTGGCATATGGAGGCTTCTATTGCAGATTTTGAACAACCAGGTTTCCCCTCTCCTAGGGTGGATCTCAACCATCATCTTCAGCCATGTTTCTCAGGGATTAATGTAGGTTTTGGATGGCAAGAAAGTGGTTTTATTGCAGGTTTAGAGCAGCAAAGTGTGCCCTTTCCTAGGGCATATTTGAGGCCTCTTTTCAACCGCATCATTCAGGGCTTCTTGCTGGATTTAGGAAACAGAGTTTGAAGAGCAGGTTCATCTTGAAGGAAGTTTGTACTTGAGCCCTATCCAAGCTTGGATAGAGGGGGCATGTGAAAGGGGCCCTTCTTCTTGGCAGGAATTTAAAGGCATCTAGGGTCGTGATCTTTTCCTTTACACTACCATTTCGTCACAAGGTTCTATTATGCATATGAGTTCATTAGTAATTAAAGACACACCTGGAGAGCGAATTCTCTTGTGAGAAGATCTCTCTCTCTCACATTCTTCCACTGTGACACTACGGTGTAGTGCTGTGCAATCCAATTAAATTCCAAAGCCTATATATATATATTTGTGATACATTAAAAAAGATTGAATCAACCATAAATGGAGGAAATTGATAGTCACTGCAATGTCCAAAGCGTTTGTTTTCTGTCCTGCATTCTTAGTATACATGGTTCCAGTTAGATCCTTCAACAATGAAAGATTACAAACCAGGAAGTTGTTTGTGAAAATTAATATTGAAGGAGCAATACCTTTTTGATGGGATCCATTACTATATTAATGAAATAGATGTGGGTAGTTTAACATTTTTGATATGATCATTGTCTGATATTGTTTACAGAAATGCTTGTAATTAGTTGTTAACCTGTTTACATTAAGTAAAGATTGAATGTGAGGAGTGGATTATTCTAAATTTGAGAAATTAGATATATAAATTTATTTTTGAGGGGCATGAGCATTCAGTTTGGAGTATGATAAAGAAACATGACATGCTGTATTCATTTTGTCTTTCAGGAATTTTTACATGAAGTGCCTTATACGTCAGAGGAGATTGAGAAAGTCACTGAAAAAAGTCTCGAAGCAATCATGGCAGGCTCACCATCATCCTTGGTTGTACTTGCAGCTGCTACACATTTTAAATTATTTCAGGTATAAATTAGGGAATATCATTGAAATATTGAGAAAAATGAGAGCTTGCATGCAAAAGGAAGTTAACTGTTGCTTGGTATTCCATTCTTTAGCTTTCTTCATTTATTCACACAGTTGCTGAAAAGGGTTAATTGTCCTTGTAGCCGTTAGGTATGAGGACATGCTTGTAAGGATTTCACATCTTCTCTTTGTAGTAGTGTTTCCCACTTTACCATTATAAATGATGGATTTTTTAATTATGATTTCTGATTTTAAAAGCTTAATAGCACCTGAAACCTGCCAGTGGGAGAGGCTCAGAAAGTGATCTAAATGATAAATAACTTGAACCAGAAAGTGTTCTAAAGTGTTGGCTACAATAACATGTTAAGAACAGCCCGAGCGCTTAAGAACATGTTTCCTCCTAGGAGGTCATAGGTTCAAATCTGGAGGGGGGTAGGGTATGTACACTTCTGTAGACTTTAGCAGTTACATTGCTGCGCAGAGGGGGGTCCCTTGTCCCATAAACAAGGGGGTCTCATACACCAAATTGGTCTCTGGCTTGCCTGTGACCTTAAAAATAGATAATAATAATGATAATAAAATAATAATAATAATAATAATAATAATAATAATAATTATTATTATTATTAACATGAAGCATAAATTGTGAGAAAATAAAATGCATATGAATGAATAAATCTGGACCTAGGTGATATGAAAATAATTTAGTTGAATTATTGAAGTGTATAAAAATGTGATTAGGTGTCTAAATAATTACTGAATATATAACAGAACCAAGAAAAGTTATATTCATATTTAGAAGTGCAGTTTAATCTGGTATAGATCGGCATTCATGCTTATTGATCAAGGGCTGAACAGCACCATTAAGTTGCGGGATGAAGAATTTTTGATATAGATCAAGTTTATTCTTTTGGTGCTGCATGATTGCATGGACGAGGATGTCATTCATTTATCTGGGTTGTACGGCTCTTCTATTTATAAAGCATGAAGATTATTCCTGAACAATTTTAGTTTTGCTGGTCTGGAAAGCCAGCTTGATTATATGGCTTCATTATTAACTTGATTTCTTTTGCAAGATACTTCTCTTTAATAACCTCTGACTATAATGATCTCGAGTTTTGTGCCTACCAGTAAAATTATTGACAAAAAATGATCCTAAATTCTACTTCTGAAGTACATTCAACTCCCTGAAGTTGATTTGAATTTTTGTTGCTATGATAGCATTTTGATAGCTTGTTGAGTGTGATATCTGTTGGTTTGCTAGCTCCAGTTTGCAATATTTTTTTCTAGAGGTAACGGTCTGATTGCCTGCTTCTAAATTGAGTGCACTTTATTGTGCAGAGGGCATCTCATGTTTACTCAGAAGCAAAACGCGTTCATTTATTTCGGGAAACTGTGATGTCAAATCTAAGGTGTGTATTGTGACCAAAACAGTTTCATGTTTTCTTTTACCTTTTGTTCATTTACCATCTGAGATTTTTAAAAGAAAATTTAGTATATGTAATCACAGAGTAATAGGAAGCTAGGAACAAGAGTGTTATGTAGCGAATAACACTAAACCTTCTAAAATTATCTAAAAAATTGTGCTGTTTGTTTATGAAGCTTCAGACAAAGTGTCCAGAGAGGCCAGTGTTATATCAACTTCGTGGTATTTTAAAATGGTGTGCAGTTATTATTTGTTATTGGGCACTATGCCCACATAGAATTTAGGAGCTTCTGTGTACTGAATGCTAATACACACATATTTGTTTCATTTAGATGTTTTATAGTGTGTGTTCTTACTGCTTTAGTGAGTAATCTTGGAAACCAGGGAAGTTTGCATTTGGTAAATCATCGGGGAAGTTTGCATTTAATCATTGTCAGTCCACTGCTTTTTCTTGACCATGTTGTGTACGTGTTCATGCACTGTTTTGAGGAGCTGGAAGAATAGTCACTGAGAGATAACTTTGTCATCATGTATGAATTATTAAATGAGATTGTGGATTTTGGTTACCCTCGAAGCTATGATCCTCATCCAATTTATCAAAAGTAACGATTATTGGCTATAGCTTCACAATGAAAAGATTCATGATTTACTCTATAGTTGTAATGGAGTGGAACAAGTACAACTGTACAGATGGTGCTAGCTCAGTATTTTGTAGATAAGATGAGAGAAGATAATTTTATTAATGTCCAACAAATGACCACAAAAGTAGGTCAATGGGACTGTGCTTGTTAAAGATAGTGCAGCTGCGAGACCCATTCTCAGGGAGGATGGTACCCTAGTCAGTTAACTAGGGTAGAGTAAGACCCTAGAAGGTACCTTGGGGCCCTCAAGAGTCTCTCGGGGTTCTTGATCTGGGACCAAGCAGGTTGATGCCATGGCAAAGTCCCTAACATATGGTTAGGGCCCCTATATGCCTCTAGGGTATTCTGGTCTGGGACCAAACAGTTTATTGGACATGATGTCCAAGCAGATCCTGCAGGTTGAGACAGAGACTTCTTGGTCTGGGATCAGGCAGATTCTTGGTCTAGGACCAAGCAGTTCCTACAGGTACATTCTTGGTCAGTTAACCAGGAAGTTGTTAGATTTTTCTTAAGATTATAGCAGTATATCTTAATTGCATTTATCAATATGACCACTAGAAGATAGACAAAGCACAAAACAATAACACAAGTATTTTTCACCTGGGAAACCCAAATGGGAGAAAACCCAGTAACCTTCGTCTAAAGATAATAATTATGAGATTAGAGTACAATGAAGAAAGAAAAAGAGAAATATGGAAATTCTTTCCAAAGATGGAAACCCTGAAAACGATCTTCTTCTGCAGTGTATGTGGACTTCTCTCTCTCCCAGAAAAATGCGCACTTCTCTGAGCTGCTGTGTGTAATAATGAGGGGCGCCTCCTATTTATACTGTTTTCCCACTAAGAATTTAACTGGGGCCGACTTCACTTGGGGGAGCAATATAATTTTATTTTATTTCTTTTATTGTTGGCTTTTCACCCTAAGGTTGACATTGTTCTTTCTAGGGTTTGTATGAATGATTACAACAAGTTCAACTCCTGAAGTAGGACAATAAGAATAGCTTCTAAAGTGTGATGTTCTCCCTCCTATTCGGTTATTGCTAGGTTGCTTCTCAAGGGACTGGCCACCCCTTGATGATGTCACTAGCACCTAACCCTTAGGAACAGTACTGAGGATCAAAGGATCACATCATCCAGGTTGGATCTTCTTCCTTATACTGTGATGATAAAAATATGTATGGAACACATGTGACAATATACCTCGAGAGAGAAAAGATTAATGTCCTTGGTCTTGTTGGTCCTTTGGGTAAAAGGGGTTGTTTGTCCACCTTTATGCTACACGTTGATCTTGTGGGTATGGGGGTTGTCTTAACCATAGTTTTAAAAATCGGAATCGGACTCGGAATCGGTCGAGGGTCAACTCGGAATCGGAATCGGAATCGGTAATGAATCGGTCATAAATTGGCCAATTTGAATTTAATGAATCGGTTTGCTAAAAAATACATCAAATATTTAAATTTTAAAGAAAAACAACATTTTCAAGATTATAATCCGTGATTCCAAGGCATTGAAGATAAAATAACCAAAATCTGCTCATGTATATACCATATAAGAGTCAATATATCAAAATGGCACGAAGTGTACTGTAATATGGAGTTTGTGACTGTACTCTGTGCAATACATAAATGATAATACATGTAACATATCTAGGATACTAGAACAAAATACATAATCCATGAGGCCTAGGCGACTAGGCCCTATATAGTAAAGGCTATATGGCCTAGAGAGTCCAAAAAACATGCTACATAATCAACTACATAAATGATAATACATCATCAATGATCATCATCAAACTCAGCACCATTGCTAGAACTAGAACTAGAAGAAGAACCAGAAGGACTAGCAAATGCATCATGATCTGGCTCAGTCTCGGGCTCCTCAGGATCAAAGTCATCTGCTAATGAAGTAGTAGTACTGGCTGAATGTCGACGTCGTCGACGACTATAAGTATGAGGTCTTGATCAGATAGTGCCTGCCATGCCTGGCACTACTCTCTCAGCATCTACACCTGTATGAACTGATGGCATCGACAATAAAGGATCTGTATCCAACGGAACATTCAGCAAGTTCTCCAGCTCAACATCTAAGTCATCACCAAACTTTGGCGATTGGGTCTCCACTACCCATTCTGAGTTTGGATCTATATCATCCAACACAATGGGATCCGTATCAGGTCTTTTGCTCATCAATTGGTTGCGCCTGAGTTGGAGGTTGTACTACACAAAGACTAGATCGTTTAACCGTTTTTGCTCTAAACGGTTTCTCTTCTTTGTGTGAATCCGCTCAAACAAAGACCAATTGTGCTCACACCCAAAAGAGCTGCAGGTTTGACCCAGGACCCGAATTGCAAACCTTTGCAATAGTTTAGTATGGTTACCAAATGCCTGCCACCATTGTGCTGCAAATGTGAAGAGTCAAGGTAGTTAATAACTTAATTCAACAATTTAAACTTAATTCAAGGTAGTTAATATCTTTAAACTTTAAAAACATAAGTTAATCAAACAATGGAAATGTTTACCTGGTTGGCCTTCCTCTCTTGAAATCTTAGCAACATTATTGGCAAAGGTACCTGTGGCGGCGGTGAAAGAGTTGATCTGTCGATTTATCTCCAATTGGTCTGCCTCATTTGGGACCATGCGCTCAAGGCAAGAATACAATTCATTTGCTACCTCCCCAGTTGGATCTGGATCAATATGCGCTCTATATTGATACCTTGGGTTAAGAAAATACCCAGCTGCATGTATAGGGCGATGGAGTTGATTGTTCCATCTCCTATCAATGATCTCCCAAATAGGCCCATACTTGGCCACTCTATCTTTGTATGCTGCCTTTATCTGCTCCTTTGCTTGATCCATAGCTTCATAAATGTAGCCCATGGCCAATTTTTCCCCATCAACCAACCACAACACCTTAACAAGTGGCTCAGTAATTGCCACAACCTCTGCTGCTCTTTTCCAAAATGAAGAGCTTTTAATTCTTTTCTTGGTGTCTTTTCCATCTCGTTTGAGGGCCCATTGGGATGAATTCCATTCATCACTTGAAAACATTTTCTCCAAGTTCTGTGCTTGGGAAATGAGAGATTGCAATGTAAGGAAGTGAGTTGCAATTCTAGTAACCGCAGGCCTAACAAGCTCCCTGCCCTGTGTGTCTCCTCATCAAGCTCAATACCCAACCGTGGTTGTAGATGTATTTGGTGATGCTTTTGGCATGCTCTATAGTGTCCTTGATCCAATCCTGTTTGCATATGTCCTCAAGCATGAGGTCTATGCAATGTGCCGCACATGGAGTCCAGAATATGGTTTTATGTTTTTCCTCTAACATCTTACCAGCAAGAACATAGTTAGAGGCATTATCTGTGATGATTTGTACAACATTACTTGCCCCCACCTCCTCAACAATGTCATCGAAAAGACGAGATAATAGATTTGCATCTTTCACCTGATCAGATGCATCACTTGATCTCAAAAACATGGTTCCTCGTGGGCAAGAGACAAGAAAGTTTATGAGAGTACGACCCTTTCGATCGGTCCATCCATTTGACATGATAGTGCATCTTGTTCTGACCCATGACTATTTGAAGTCCTTCAAGTATTCTTCTATTGACACTATCTCTTTTTGCAAAAGAGATCCCCTCAAGTCATGCATACAAGGGCCTTTGAAGCCCTTACCAGCAGCTATAACAACATCCCACATAGGTTGGTAATAAGAAGAGCGTGCAGCATTGAAGGGGAGATCAACATCATACCACCATCTAGCTATGTACTCATAGGCAACTTCTTTGTATTTCTTCTTCCAATGGTCATCTAAGGTGGGCTGAACATGTGTTGGAGGCATATGAGAAGCATTGGCACTAGTAGAGGATGTAAAATAGCTTTGAATGCCACCCTTCTTTTTTGATTTACCCTTCTCTTGTGTAGTATCGGAGGGTGCAACATACCCAAAATGATCCCTAAGATTGGTAGAAGGGATAGATGAAGAGCCTTCAATTGAACCCGGAGCATAGGTCCCACCTATCATTTTAGCAAGCATCCTCTTCTTTCCTACTTCTTTCTCTATCTCTTTTTGCCTAGCCTTAGTCTCTTCAAACTTCTTAAAATATTCTTGCATATCAGCTCTAATTTGCCCAATGACATCTAGTGAAGCTTCACATGCCTTCACTTTCCCTTTAATGGAAGCCAAGTGTTGTTTAAGCCTGTAAATTCCACCACCTTTAATCAACTTCTTGCAATACTTGCAATACATAACCCCATCAACAACATCTGCATGGGCCCATGCCGGATCTTTTGCTTTTGGGGCCATTTCGGAATCCGGATAGGATGAAAGTTGAAACAACAATGAGCATTATTTCCTCAAAAAAACATAATAAAAAAACAACATTAATTCCTCAAAAAAAAGTCTAAGTTCTAACATGGATCATCATAGTAGCTACATTTTTTAAATTTCATTGAGAACTGAGAACTTTTAAATGCATTGTTATTTGATCATAATAGCCACATTTTTTTAATTTCAAAGTTTGAAAGGGTTATGGCAAAAAATGGCATATATGTTATCTTTAAGTTTGTTTTTTGGAGAATCAAGGCCTATTTGAAAAAGAATTTGGGAGAATCATGGCCAATTTGTCATATATGTTATCTTTAAGTTTTCTTGAAAGAATAGTCAAGGGTCGTGTGGCAAAAAACTGACAAGAATTGTCATATAGAAAATTATTTATTGGTATGGAAATTAAAGATCGGTTAGCCACAAAAACATGCATAAATGTAACCAAGTTAGTACAATGATGGAATATGGTTATTTAAAGTTTTGCCATTTACTCACTTGTTTGCCATTGTGTGACTGTCCAGACTCCACAGTGCTGCGGCCTGCCCACTCCAAACTTCAAAGCTCTACTGTTAAGCCACTGTCCACAGTGTTGTCCACTCCACAGTCCACACCTCGAAAATAAAATGAGTCAAACAGTAAACCCCGTCCAAGTCCTTGGCACTTGCTCCACGTTTCAACTTTCAAACAAATAAAACGATTCTCGACCGGTCTAAGTTCTTTTTTGTAGTTGTGCACTGTTGGGTAGTTAGGTTAGGGAATGGGATAGGTTAGGAGTCAGGACCTAGGTTAGGGAACCGTATAGGTTAGTAAAAAAAAAATAAAAATAAAAACTAAAAAATAAAAAAAATGTGACTTTTTCCAAACTGGACCGGTCAGGCTCGAACTCGGCCGGTTGGACCGGTTAGTTACCGAACTGGACCGGTTTGGTACCAAACTAGCCGATTCGGTAACTAACCAGTCCTCGATCCGGTTAACCTGCCGGTTTGACCTGGTTTGGTTCCGAACCGGTGAACCGGCCGGTTCCGAAACCGATTTGGCCAGTTTTTCAAACTATGGGACTCTTAACTTCTTATTGTGACCCGTTTGATTGACTTTTGGTCCTTTATCTTTTACTTGGCCCTAGCGTCCTTATTATGTGTACCTTTGGTATGATGACTTTTATCTTATTGTTTTTATTTTTGTTATTTATGTGACCATTTGACCTATGGTACCTTATACTAAGCCAACATAATTATTATTTTTAACCGCCCTTAAAGCTAGGGTGTTGAGAGAGATCCTTCTAGAAGTTCTTCTAAGTTTTAAATACAAGTCTCATCCCTCATTGTCCTTCAAGAAACATCTCAACTTTGATTTAGTTGTGACGCCTTTGGTGCTAGGGCTTCCATGAGAGTTGCTGTAACTTGCTCTGGTTGTCATGAGGGTGTCGAACGTTACCTTGAACTTGATCAAGGATGTCGTGACCTGTGTTGGGGTTGTTAATTCAACGTGAGCCTGTTTAATGGACTGCACTTTCACTGTGGGTCTGCTTTATGGACTATACCTTCACGATCACACTGCTGTAGGGTGTCGTGTGCTAGTCTTGTTGAGATGTGACTCTGCTGAGCCTGCACAAGGGTGCTGTGAGCATATTTGGCTGAGTCGTGACCTATTGTACTTGATTTGTAGACCATGTGGTGTATCTCTTGATTGGGCCATGAATTTGTTTGTGCTCTAGGGCTGGGCCATAAAGTTGGGCTGTAAATCTGTTTGTGCCCTAGAGGTGGGCCGTGGGGCTGTTTGTGATCTTCAGCTAGGGCGTGACTATCATGACTGTGTACCCTGCTAGGCCATGACTTGATCCGTAGAGTGTGTACCCTGTTAGGCCGTGACCTAATCCGTGGACTGTTTATCTTGCTAGGCCGTGACTTGATTCGTGGACTGTGTACCTTGTTAGGCTGTGATCTGATCTATGGACTGTGTTTCCTGCTAGGCCATGACCTGATCAGGGAACTGTGTATCCTGCTAGGTCGTTACCTACCTTATCCGTGGATTGTGTATTCTGTTCGACCGTGATCTTATGTACTTGATCCGTGGACTGTGTGTCCTTCCAAGACTTCACTATAACTGTGGGTTTTCTCTGTGTTTATAGCCCTTGGGTTGGCCATGATTGAGACTGCTTTCTCCCAGCAGACTATGGTTGTTTTGAATACCCTTGGGTTGTGACTTGCTAGAAGCCCCTAGGGCTAATTTGTGACTGTGGTATCTTCTCCTAGCTGAGTTGTAACTATGTATGTCCTTTAGGGATGGATTGTCACTTTATTTGCTACTGTATGTATTTACCTACTGCACTCTCTTTCTCTCAATGTACGTCATCCGTTCCTTTTGGCAGTGTTATCACCAACCTTGTAGTTGCCTATATGAGATGGATCCAGGATGGATGGTAGAGGGACAAACAACTAAGGAGGTGGAACCAAGATTGCCTCGTCTCCCAAATGGATGGTTGTCACGCCAATCGAGGTAGCCTTCACTTTATGTTATCTTATCCCAGATAACAATGGGGGAGACCCGATAGGAGAGATCAGAACTAAACACCAGATCAGATGAAATGGACTTGAGGTACGTAAGGTGTAAGGTGATGGTAACCCTAGATCTATGGATGACGTCACTAGGTGAACCAAAGCTTTGGATCAGGGTTTAGGAGATATGAGATTTGATCCTAGCAAGGACACAAGTGACCTATGAGGAAAATACTAGATTTGGGGTTAAGGTACTAGCAAGAAGTGAAGATATCCACTGCCTTGGGAAACGTGACCAATGCAGAATAGGTGAGAATAGGATTGGGGCTACCTAGTACCAAGGGGTAGACTCGAATGAAGGTATGACAGTATCAAAGTATCCGAGTCAGCAGGAGAGATCAAAACGCAAGGGAAAAAGGCAAAAGCAGGGGTAGCGCTAGGGTTGGAGATCAGTGCCTTTCAGATCTAGGGAAATGGAGTCATTTTCTGCCCAGCGTTGAAGGAGACCCACTTGGGTATGGACCCGATCTACAAACCCAAAAAGTGGTTTTGCCGGAAAAGATCAAATTTCAAGAAAAGAGGGCAACATGGAAGGTAGCGCTAGGGTTTGAAGATCAGTGTTTTTCAGATCTAGGGAAATAGAGTCACTTCTAGCTCAGCGTTGAGGAAGACCCACTTAGGGCATGACCTGATCTACGAAACCCATAAATGGTTTGCCGAGAACTCAAGCGGATTGAGCCATAATATTCTTAGGTTTTTCATATTTAGGGTTTTGAGAATAAAAATGGAAGTACAAATGCCAATGGATTTAGATCGTGGAAGAGAAGCACTAACCTGTAGATCTTACCTGGAAAACCTTGTAGATGCCTTGATGATGATGATCCCTACTATCTCGATCAATTTGAGAAGATTTGAGTGAGTTGTATGCCCAATGTTTTGCCCCAAGAAGCCACTGCGCCCTCTCTCATGCACAACAAATGTCAACCATATCAGATTTGTTGCATCATGAGAAAAAAAAAATGCTACAGAAAAATAGCAAGATGAAATCATAGATCGCATTGATGCTAATGAAAAACCCCTGATACCAAACGCATCCAAGCCAAGCAAGTTGAGGAATCCCTGCAAAAATGTCCAAGTTGAAGTCGCCCTCCTATAGACAAGACAATGTTTCCCGAAAATATATAGATCTCTCAACAAATACCCAAATGCTAGGAAGCAAATCACCATCGAAGAACACCAGATGCAAAGGAGATCCAAAAATATCCGCAAGAAAAGTTTTTCTATTACCCGGGTCCCGGATCCACGAGCCAAAGACCACTTAGAAATGAGAAGCTCTCTCCTTTAAATAGGAATGAGAGAACCAAAATCTTAACCACTTTTCAAATGGGTGGCTAAGCTTAAAAGATACAAATGTTCTAATCAACGGTTGAGATGAGCTCAACATAGAATACATGGATCAATACCATAATATAATATAAAAGTGGACTAAATCACCCTAGGAGAGGGGATCCCACTCAACAAAAAATAAATGAAGCACATGGTGGGTCCAGGGAGTGTTAACTAACTCCCTTTGGGTGTCCCCATGGCACAATAAAAATAATATAATTTTTTAACTGTGGAATTGTGCCTCCTTGAGGAAATCGTGAGCCTCCAAAAGCTCCAGAAAATAATATAATATGCTTGAGAAATAGGTGTGGGCCCATCCAAGTGCTGCAACTGTTGGAGAAGAAGTGGAAGACATCACCCTCATCATCAGAACTCATCCCATGCCATTTCCTTGCCTCAGCAGCCCAAATCGAAATCTTCAGTAGCCATTTTAATTATTTTTTATCCGCCTCAAGAAACGTTATATGCCAGAAACTGCCTCCTAGGGTGCCTACGTTATCCAACTGAGCCCACCAGGATCTCTGGGAGGGGGGTAATATGGTACAAACAAGTGGCTGGACCCCCCATGCCTCACACAACGCCCTAGGAGATCCAAGAAAAATATCTCCCTGCTCAGACAGGGCATCCAGTATAGTAAAACTGAACCAGAAGGGTAAACTGAGCCTAATAATTTCTGCAAGTGCCCGGAATTGAAAACAAGCTATCTCACTGGACTCAGAGAGTCCAAATCCATCTAAGGTGTATATTCATACCCCCTCTAGTTCTCTGCATGATCATCTACAATATCTAGATAGACAAAATAATAATTTGTAAATGACCATATAACCAACAATACAACTCAAGCTAGCATCCATCTGCTGCAAGTGTTCATAGGTCAAGACATGCTCTACAAATCATTCAAAATAACACTTATAATAAGTAGTAATCATTTCATTGACGATCTATCAACCAAATATAAAGGATTTCATTTATTAACTATAACGCAGACTAGACTTTCAAGACCATACTCACTTCATAGTTGTAATCAATTTGCTTGTGAAGGGTGAGGGGTAAAATTCACAAGGCTAGGCCAAAAGGGTGACTACCAACTTGACATTGTGACACTTTGGATAAGGAAAGGGGATACTCACTCTAGCATATGCAGACAAGCAACAACAAAGGGGATGGCAATGTCTCACAAATGTGTGAGTTACTTTAGAGGTGCTTATTCACCTTGACAAATGCTCACAATCCAACTCAATACAAGTAAGGTCAACTATCCTTAGATATAACTTTAGGAACCGTTGCTTTTTAGGGCCTTTGATTTTCCATAGCCTTGGTCCATGTTTTCATTGCACAGATTTTTATTATTTAGGCTTTATGCATTCATGTATGTTGAAAAACACTACTTTTCATGAATGTATTAAGATATTCATTTCATTGTACTTCAAAGCCAATTTCATTAGGCTAGCCTTGCATTCATGTATGTTTAAAAACACTACTTTTCATGAATGGGCCTTTTCATAAGATATTCATTTCATTTCCAAATACGTTGTATTGATGGTAGTGCTACTTGTTTCAGGTTAGCCAACACAACCTAGGCAACTCAAAGCCGAGACACGAATAACAAGGAGGCTTGTCCAACAAAGGCTCTAGTGGGGAAAGGTCCTCCATGCCATAAGTCAAGTAGTAGGTTGGGTTAAGAACATAACTGGAAGGTAATGGATGGGTGGAGAAAATGAATAATGAAACCAACACTAGCAAGCCAAAGTATGGTGAGAATGACCACCTCTATTCTCCCTAAGGAGGGTAAAAAAAATGAGTATAGATCAAGAACTTCCAGGTCTGGGTAGGGACATCAATACATAATAACAATACATCCACGTCCACATATTTATATGATCGCTAGATCATGACACTAAATGCTAATACATTTCACAAGAATGAATATAAGAGTGATTATAACCATAACACATGATAATATAAGCCGAGTCATACACATGTAAATAATCCATCTGAACCAACATCAGTCCAATAAGAAAACACTGATAAAACTCTGGGCACCAATAACTGCTCTGTAAATAGCTAAAATGACTACATCAGTCTCCAAATCTGAGTGTCCTAAGACTCAGTCATGGCATGGGAGAGTACTATAGTCCATCAATCAAATCATGATCCATCATAGATGCTCATCTCAACATCTCATATGTAGGGGAACTGGCTGAACAGTGTACTAAAATCTGAAAAACATAATATGGTAGGCTGGTTGGTAACGCTGGTTACTATATATGTGATAACAGGCAGCTTGTCCTTACAGTGACAAGAAATGATTCCAAAAATGTCTGAGTATAAGGTAGATCCAAACTAGATCTCAACTAAATTTTATTACTTGCTGTTCATTAGTCTGTTCTACTGCTGTTATATTTTTTATTGTTTATGAGCTTTTGTCTTTTGCATCTTACGGACCAACTTTAGCACAGGGACCATTGAGGAGTGCTAAAGATGAAAGAGACGAAAATTATGTTCTATTTTGTCTTACTGGTGTACTGGTTTGCAACTAGCACTATGTTGGAATTTTATTCAGTCTTACTACTGTTTTGTATCTTGAAATTTATCTTGTGTTACTACTGCTATCCTTTTACTTTGTTTAAGTAATTGACTGAATTGGTGTGCAAAGTTGTTATTTTTTGAAAAACCCTAATCTAACCCAAAACTTTAACATGGTATTAGAGCTTAGTGTTTGTACATAACTTTGTTGTGCAGTCTAACAGAGACTACAATGGTCCTAAGATAAGGGTTTAGGGATTGTCAAACTAATAATAAGGGTTTGAACTTTATTTTGGCCATCAAAGTGTTAAAGATTTGATATTTACATTGACTAGATTTAAAATCAATGATAGCTGAACAAAGAGATATGTTTATATCAACAATATTGACAAGTGTTATTTCAGAAAATGGATTTGATAGATTGTGGACATGATGATCCCTTGAAGAGGTAGGTTAGTTATAACCAACAAATGATAAGTAAGAAAGATTACTTAACTTGTATCGTAACTACTGTTGTCGCCCAAAACTGGCATGCGTGTGCTGAAGCCCAAAAGGTGAGCGCACCAGCTCAGCGACAATTCTCTCTTGAGAGGCCAATGTCACCACACCCCTCTCTCCTTGCTTCAGGTTGGCTCTTCTCCAACACTAGGGGGGTTTCCCTAAGGTAGGATCGCTAAGGTAGGTGCAATGAAGGGCAAGGTGATTTGAAGAGGTTGCCTTATAGAAACGTTTGTAATAAAAAAGGAAAAGGATTTTTGCTCGAGTGATGGGAAGGCAGGGTGGAACAGTCCTCGAGGGAAGGCCAGTGTCTGTATCAGAAGGGAGGATGGAGTCAAAAGGGGACTTAGGGAGACTTTACGTTTCACAGAAGTGGGGTTATACTCGTACGTTCCATAATCAAAGGCAAGGAGATGGAATTGTAACTGACTACTATCCATTACTCCTAAGACCTTCATAAACATAACGTCGACAATCAAGTTGACAACTCCAAATGATTGCCCAATGGGCTAGGTTATAGCATTCTATGCTACGTTTACTCTACAACTCATGAAAAACAAAAAAAACCATGACAGAGATGCTCAATATATCCAAGAACCCAACATGATTTTTTCTATTCAACTCTGGGGAAAAATCCTCCTAGCCATTTTCCGTCTTTTCAAAGAAAGAGCCCATGCTCTTTATAAGCCCAAAGACTTATTGTTTTTCAAAAAGTGAAAATAGAATAATAATAAAAAATAAAAAGGTTAAAGTGAATCTAGGATCCACTTTTTACTCACCTAGCAAATACATTGCTAAATCAAATTATTAAAAGAACTCCAACTTTAACTATCTGTGCCAATTTTGGTTAGCGACCCAAAAACGGAAAATCTAGATATTAGCGGCTCCAATATCAACAAACTCGACTCTATGCATATGGCTGCTAATAACTCATGACCTGGCACTCTAGGAATAAAATGATGCCTTGTGAAAAACTCCACGCGATCAGTGCCAATCTCCATACCACTGCCAGCTAATGGACATGAAATCGCAAACCGGTGTACTCGGCTGCCAATTGAAAACGTAGGCTGCTCCACTACGAGAAAACTGTAAACACTGACATGTGCTGTGAATGTGGATGCTATAACCAAACCGTGAACAACTGCAAGAATTCCACGTATACCTCCAGCTCCAAAGACTCGCCGCGACATGAGGGTACACCCACACGACTATCAGTCAACACAACTGTGGCATTCCATCAAAATATCTGTGACTTTATGCATAGGCCATGCTAATGCCAAATCTCCAAGCTCGTTTAAAGATGAGAGATGTGTTGTGCCATCTCTCCCACTGATTTTATTGAATGATTTACTGGCGGTTACAATAAATGCCGAGCAAGATTGACTATGTTCTCATTTAATTTTATGCACATGGCTTGACTGTTAGAGAAACACGGCCCCGAGCCCATCTCCATTCTCTAGCTGTCACGAAAAAATGTGTTTAACTTGGAGATAACCGAGCATGCTATTATTCTTTGCAATTAGCTGAAATCAACCTCCATCGGCTGCCGGTAGAAAAGACAAGTTGCTGCCTCAATCGACTACAATAAAATAGCATTAGACTAAACCTAATGGTTTCATGTTATGATATTTGTCTGTCCTTGTCATTTGCAATTTCATTTGTATCGATAGCATTTCCCTCTATTGCATTTCCAGAAAGCAAAATCCTTCCAGTTCGTGAGCTGTCAGACTGAACCATATCTTCTTTCCAGCCCAACTGGCAAGTCCTCTGTTCCCACGGTGATGACCGTTTCTTCTCAGCTAGTGATGTTGCTTTTGCCCTCTCTCTAGCTTCTTCACATGTTTCCATTCCTACAGTACATTTTTCTGCTTCTTTTTGATACTGAGAAGCCGACTTTTTGGATTCAACTAGTCCCATATCAGCTCGTTGTTGATTTTCCACTGTTACAGTTTCTTGTAATTTCAACTCCCCTGCCAGAAGATTTGTATAATTCTTTTCCATATCCTCATTGACCTCCGGGTCACAATCATTATTGCAGCCTCTTGCATTGACAGTAAATCTCAAAAATACCATATTCATAAATCCTCAGTGTGCCAAGTGTATCAATATTATCCCGGCTTGTATATCCACATTTCATCTCTATAAACCCATATTCTTCTTTAACATCTGACATGTTAGCTAAATCATTATATAGTCCAGTTCTTTCACAGATCTCAGTAGGCCCACCAAGTTCCTCTTCCATCACTCTGATAGTAGACATCTTTGCCTGAGACTCTCCACTGCCCACTCCACCATTCTCTTTCTCATTTCCATCTCCAGCACTCTTACATTCATTTCCTTCATGCTCATCAACATTATTCATATTCCTGTTGTAAACAATGTCCCAACCACTCAAAATGGAGATGCATTTGGAGGGGTAACAGTTATGCTGCCTTATAATTGATCATTTTTGTGCAAAAGAGTTTTTTTTAAGACTTATTGATGGATGGGACAAGACTTTGCTAGCATAAGGAAGTTAGAGGTCATGATCATGATCATATAACTAGTTTGGATTATGTTGTACTAACAAGTGTGATGATGCATGATGATGCTTAACCATTGTTTGTGATGCATTGTTACGCTGCACCTGTACCCAACACACCTTTAGGTGTACCTCAATGAGAGGGCCATTTTTTTTCGACTAGGAGGGGTGTTATTGAGCAATGGTGGTCATGGCTGGGCCCTTTGGTCCATCCTTTAGGAGTACTATGGCTTAATGGCGCTGCTGGCTGACCTTTGTTGGGGTTTTTAACCTCAGGGTAGGTGTCCGGGGCTCCTAAGGGTTGACCACTGGGTCACATGGCTCCATATCTTATTTATGTGCTCTGGTTACCTTTGCTTCAGCTACGAGACATCTGTCTCTCTTCACAACCACTTTGGACACCCTCCTGGCCCTTTAGTTAGTGGGCACCTGCTCTCCCTGGCCTTATCTCCTTAGAGGAAGCCATTCTCCTTGCCAGGCCTTTTTCATGCTTTGAGGAGGGTGTTGAGGGATATTACAACATTCTAGGGGTTAGATGGGGTATAACGTCCTCCCTCTAGCTCACTCCAACCTTTTGTTCGGAGTGATTCGCTTATTTGAGCGTATTTTGGCACTCGGGGGTACAAATACCCCAGGTAGCCTACCTTGAGCCTACCTTAGGCCATATCTTATTATTATTTTCTTTTAGTTTTAATTTGACATTTTATAATTTCAAATTGACATGTTTTAAGGCATGTAGGCCTGGATGTTTTGTAAAAAGTGAGTGTGAGATCATATGAATAGATCTCCTCACTTTCATTTTAGCGGCAGAACTTACGGGATAATACACTATGCACTTGTTTTACCCTTGCTAGGGCTCTTTGGAGAAATATGCCCCTCTTGATGAGGTTTTTTTGGGGATAATGCAAGCTGTTTCTGGTATATCTTTGGTGAAGTTCTTTGCTTGGTGATGTTTTGATATGTTGGCTAAACACGAGCACGAAGAGGTCAGGCTTTCCATCTCTTTGTTTGAATGGTGGTTGATGATGCATGGTCAAGTCTAAGTGGTAGCGCTAGTGCTGCACTTTTTCCTTGGATACGCCATTACCATCATTTTGGTCACCTTAGCAAGCTGAAGCATCTCTCCTTGTGAGGGTGCTCTAGGGTTTCTCCCTAGTTTTTCTAGGATAGTTGTTTACGCTAGTAGCTCTTCCTCACTAGGTTAGCCATTCTCCCTAGAAGCCCTAGGCTGGGTAGGGCTTGGGCTAGGGTAGATTTCCCTTGGTTTTCACCCTTTTCTTCTTCAAAAACCTAGCCTAGGGTTAGTTTTAGAGTGGTTTTAGGTTAGTCTAAGGTAGTTCTTAGGTTAGTTAGCGTTAGTTTAGGACTATTGGGACTATCCTAACCCTAGTTTAGTTCTCTCACCTATCCTAGCGTCCTCCATCTCCCTCCCCAAAACCTTCGCTAAGCTCATCTCCTTTCCTCGCTTCCCTCTCCTAGTCCTTAACTTACCCTCGCCCCCCTTCTTACTACCCTCTCTAACCTTCGCAAGCCCTAAAACCCTCGATGCTCCTCTTTCCACCCTCGGAGCTCCCCTTTCTTCCTCTTTGCACCCTCGGGTCTGCTTTAAGGGCAGCCCTAGAATTGCTTCTACCTTTGGATCTGTTGCTAGCAGCAGTCCTCTTCCCTTCGCTGCCTTTGCAGCCTCTTCCCTGTCCTCGGTCTCAACCTGTTCTTACCTTGGTTGCCAACTTAAACGGCCCAAGCAACCTTTCCTTTAACCTACAGGGCTGCCTTTTACAGTGGCAACCCTCTGCTTTGCTACATTGCCTTCCTTCTGACCTACACATGAACAAATACAAGGTTAGTAAAATGCTGGTATAAATTACTAATATGGGTTATCATTTAGGATCGGGCAGATTGCATCCTTTTTCTATTAGTCACACAATCTGCAATACAAAATATACATACAGTAATCTACTTGGTTTACAGTAGAAGCAATCACTTGGTTAACTTATTTATGCTATTATTGTTGATAATGCATGTGATACTACTGGCACTTATGCTGCCATACTGATACTTGTCACTGATGCAAATCTTACTACTGCTGTCACAAATATCTTAGTGAAGGACTGATATAGCTGCTGCTTGGAATTGTTTGGAATACCATTTAGACTGGGCTAGGTGAATACATTGTTCTTCCAAACACATTTACTTCAGACTTGGTTGTTGGTTAGTCAATGCAAAGTTAGTTAAATGAACATACTTGTATGCAATATGAAATCATGTCAAACTTTCTAATGCTACTATAATGCTCGAGTAAATGACCAAATGCTTACATGTTGTACTGAAATGGTGTCATAACTATTTAATTCATGCTCGTACTGATGTACTTATGGTTTTGTGCAACGATTAATGCTTATACTAGAATAATACTTGCCTTTGTGTTTTGTTGTTTACATAGTGGGATAAGATTGATCTTTGCCCACCTATTTCGACTAGGTGGCAACTCCATGTACATGAAGGTGTACATAGTTGTACAAATTGTACCTTGGAAAAATCTGAGGTTTTTTCGCTTCTGCAGGGCAATTGCCCCTTTGTAAAACGAAATGTCCGCTCCCTTGCGTGGGAAAATTAATGTAATTATATGTGCTAGTGTGGGTCATATGATATGGATGCCACACCATGGAACTGGTTGTTAGGGAAGTCCCCTCATCGAGTGTTTTTTCCCTTTCCAATTAATCTTGTTGAGTAAACGATTTTAATTGGTTTGGTTTTTCACTCAAAATCCTCCAAAGTGGTGATGGGCGTTCTACCAGTCAAGTCCATGGGGTGGCCAAGGGTTCAAAATGTTATTCATGACCATGCTAGACATTTGTATAGAGTCTTGCGGAGTTTCGTTGTGTTGTTGTATTTTTTTATTTTTTCTAGTTAATTAATTTCACCCCTTGGTGGTTAATTAACTCAATTTTGATGTAATAATGTAATTGCTCAAGCACTGGCATTTTGTAATAGGGGCTATGAATGCAAGGTAAATTGTTATGAAATCCCCTAAGCCACTGCTTCGAGTCCCATGTCATTTTGACAGGTGGTTGAGGAGATAGACCATTTTTGACTAAGCAAGGTCTATTTTTCCTAGGGAATTAATTAATTTCCCTAAGTCAAAAATTCATATTATTTGATTTTGAAGGAAAAAATCAAATAATGCCATGGTAATTTTGTTTGGGGGTTGCTAAGCCTAGGAAAATTTATTTCAAATTTTTCCACCCCCCCATGGCCAAGATATGATTTTTTCAAATTATTTTTAATTTTTCCTAAGTCAAACTTGGAAAAATTTAAAAATATTAATTTGAAAAATTAAATCTAAGGTGGATAAAATTTTAACCTAAGTCTAAAGGTTAAGTGTATCTTTTTGGAACAAATGCCTAAAGTCAAAGCCAAGTTTGGAGGCCATTAAGTGGCCAAACCACCATCTTTGGAGGCATCACATGTGGAATGGTCTAAACCCTCACTAAAGGGGGCGTATGCATATAGTGGAGGCGCTAGCCAAACTTGGAGGTGGGCGCTACAATAGAGATGGGCGCTACACATATATAGTGGGGCGCTAAAGATAGAAGAGGCGCCTAGCTAAAGATGGGCGCTACCAAATCTAGAGGAGGACGCCCCCACATGTGGAGGCGCTAGCTAAAAAGGAGGGCGTTTCATGCTTAAAGGAAGGGTGCTAGTTATGGAGGGTGCCACACATGGAGTAGTGGAGCGCTACATTTGGAGGAGACGCCCAGTTTAGTGGTGGGCGCTAAAGATAGAGGGAGGCGCCTATCTCTTGGGCCCACAAAACTCATCTTAATGGGGGTGCTAGTCAAAACCCTAAATCTAAGGGTGATGATGCATTGTCACATGGATCAAGCACTCAGGCCATAGATTGAAAATTAATCTAAGGGTGTAGATTGATTGAGAAGAATGTAAAGTCAAATACCTAGATCTAGTGGTAGAGATTTAACCTAGATCTAGGTCTAATCTTGGCCGTTGATCTTCAAGGGGTTGGGGTCTTCCTCAACTATATAATGAGGGTCTCACTCCGTCATTTGACATGATCTCTCATGCTATTGTTATGCTGCCGGAATATTTGCCCACTCTTCTCTCATATTCTTTTTGCTATTGTAATGTTCTTGCCCTTGTTGGGCTTAATACAAGTAATCTTTGGAGGAATTTTTGGTGGCTCTTTTCTACATTGCATGCTTTTTTGTAAGGTAACCTGCTTTGTATTTGTTTTAGTTGCATTTGTATTATCTTAGATAGCTCTCCACAAAGTATTTTGTGGAGAGACTTGTAGGTAGAAGTATTTCTATCAGCATTTGTGAGTAGATTGGTAAGATTCTACAAAGTATTTTGTAGGGTTTATTTATGTGCTCACCTCTTTGCTTACATTTTGCAGCTCTTATAAGTGTATTTGCAGGGATCTAGAACAAAGGAGCCCTTTCTCCATTGATTAAAACTCTGTTTTTCATTTTCGCACTTTTGTTCACAAGGGTTTTAAAACTCAGTTTTTATCACTGTAAAGTGATAAAAACCTTGGTTTTAAGGCCCTAACCCATAGTATGTTAGTTAAATGTTTCAGATTTACTGTTTAGGCATCATTTAGGTGGCTGGAAACTCAGTTTTCAGCCCTCTAAACATTATATTTCTGTTATTTTTACACTCAGATTTTTGCTGTAAATTAGTGATTTTTGGGCACTAATTTTTTTTTGATAATTTTTTTAGTGTTTACTGTGATTTTCAGCGAACATAGCTTGCCAGTTTGTGACAGGTTTTACACAGGTGAAGGGGACGTGCTGCCCGAATTGGCCTAGAAATACCTCAACCTTCAAACAGTTTCCAAAAGGGGTTCAAACCCTCACCTTTCTCTCTTCTTTCTGATATTTGTAAACCCCAACGAGAAGTTCTCTTGGGGTATTCTGCAAAAGTTAAATAATCACTTGTAACTTATATGTAAATAGATTAGGAAGTAGAGTAGGAAGTAGAATACTAGTTGCTTAGATTTCTGTTTATGCAGGTTTTTTTGTTTACCCACCTATCTTTGTGACAGACCACCATCTCTGTCACAGAGATTGAAGTGAGGTTAGTTTACTTAGTTTTATTTTTCTGTTACCCACCTATCTCTGTTACAGACTACCATCTCTGTAACAGAGATTGTTGTGAGGTTAGCTTAAGCATAATTTTTATTTCTGTTTACCCACTATCTCTGTGACAGACCACCATCTCTGTCACAGAGATTGCTGTGCGGTTTAGCATTGCTGTAGCTAGTTACAGTTTCTTTCAGGTTTCAATAAGTTTTATTTTCTGTAAAAGGGTAATCATACAACCCATCTATCCTGTGTATCTTCTATCCACTTGTCATCTCCCTTTAAGGACTTCAAGTTGGATATGAAAAGCAGGAGAAGTGGGGGCTTAGGTAATTAGAACAACACTTTCCTTTTTGCTACAATTTCAACACATTTTATTTTCCAAGTCCAAGATCAAGTACCGGCACCTCCCATAAGGGATACCGCTTGGTTGATCTTGTTGATAGCTTAAAATAAACTTTGCATGCTAATCACCAAATATAAAAATTTACCCTCTAAAATTAACCAACAAAAACTTTAGTATTTCCTGTTCCTCTACTCGGTTATCACCCTTCGGGGTACTCACGAGATACGACAGGGGATAGAGAAGTCTTAGTTTAATAGGCATCCATCTAGTAATTTTCTTGTTGATTAAAACAGTGACCTCGGAGGCGACTTGGGGTAGTAGACCGTGGGGGGTCTCTAGGCGTTTTACGTCCTCCTTGTTGAGCACCAGGCCATTGGGGTTTGACCTGTGAGCTACGAGTGGGCTTTGCTCCCACTTTGTTGAGCGCAACAGCATTCCCTCTTTGACTTGAGAAGTACTAGATTGGGGTAGACACACCACCGGTTCGAAAACTAGATTTCAAGAGGAAAAACCTTAATAAAATTTATTAAAATTTACCAAGAGACATTGCAAAACGTCCTACAAACACAAGTCACTACTGTTTATCCTTGCCTTGCTATTCAAGGTTTTACTACAAGCACTTTCACATTTTATTTCACTGCAAGCTTTTCACTTTTCAGTTACAAGTTTTTTCCTTTCAGTTTCGCAAACTCTTGTGGTGGCATTTTTAGTTCATTTGATTAAGTAATCGTACTGTTTAGTAACCTGTAGATCTTGTCTAATAAGCTTAATAATTGTTCCATTTATTCAATCTATTATAATTGTGGATATTGTTAATACTGGTTAACTGCTCATTCATTTTTGTTTATATTGCTCATAGTATTTCATTTGTCCATATTGTGACTTGCTGGTTAATTAACTTAGATTTAAATTTCATTTGTAAATTTGTAAAGTTGTAATTTACCCTTAGACTCCATTTGTTAATAGGCACTAGTCTTCATTTATCTCAAGGTTTGCTTGTCATTAAAATGAATTCTTTGTATTTGCATGATTCTTGTCATTCCTTAGATAGTATAAAGTCTTAGCCTCACCATCTTAATAAAAGATCCCTTTAGTTAATTTGTAGTTAATTAATAAATCTGGAACTTAGTTTTCCTGTAGGGACTACACCCCTTGGCTCTGTTGGGATCTTGCCTAAACGGAGGAGTTGTGGACTGTGGTGACAGTGGTACCCAGCTCTCGCTTGCCCCCAAGGACACACATAGCAGGTTGTGACTTTCCTATGTCTTAAAGTGTGAATTAGGCGACTCCACAAAGAATTCATCCCACCCCATCAATCAGGTATGCTGTTGTTTCATTTAGTACTTTGGTGAGATTTGCTTAACTAACTTGGTAGGTCGCTCCTGGCGACTCCAGTTGAAGAAAAATAAAAGAAGTGCTTTATAAAGACAAGGAAGCTTGATGATATGGCATCCAATTATGAACTGGGGATGGATATATTGGATTTTTCATGCATTCTGGGATTTCCACACAACTATGTCGTTCAAGATGGCAGAAAGACACTTTTCCCATTATTCCATCAGTATAAGTATTATGTAGCAACACATGTGCAGGCATTCATGCAATTCCTCCGAGCAAGCAACATTATACACGAAGACATCACAATGAGGCTCTTTCTGTTATCTCTTCACTTAGAAGACAAATTGTCTGTTAGGAATTGGTGAGGGTTTTCCTCGCAAATTTTTTTCTTCAATCAAGCAGTTCATCGATGCATTCATCGTGGATTAGGATTACGGTATCGAAGAACATGAAAGAAAGGCTACAATCGACCATATATGGAATGAAACCTCTGGAAATGGCCAAGAATAGGAAGAAGTCAATTCGAATCACCTGTTTCAGTTTAAAGACCCTGATAATCCGACTGCTACAGAAATGGAAATAGGTTTCACTTCTCATGATTTATCAAAATTTTAAGGATATTTAGATGAGTTACTAGAAATATTTTGGCATGCCTTCAAGGGTAACCATGATAATGTCACGACTCACGCATCATGTGGAATGGTTTATGACTTTGGCTTCAGAATATGGTATTAAAGAAGAAGAAGATGTTTACATGCGATCATTTGTCCTTCACCTGGGAGGAAAGGCTCTTGCTTGGTTTGTGGGGCTAGGAAAAGGAATGATATCATCCTTTGTAGAATTGGTGGAAACATTTTGTAGCCACTGGGATTCTGAGCGACATGATAAATGGATAGCTCATGTCAAGCATGCAAGGGACTTGTTCAGTAAGGAAACCCAAAACTAGGATCAGGTCAAAGCAACCATTGTTCAAGGTCTAACTGATGATATTTCAAGCACAGTAGATGGAGCTCCTCATCCAAACGAATATGATTGTGGTCCTACATATGAAGATCCAGAAGTCCTAGCTAAAGAAGCTGAAGAATCGAAGGATAGGGTGAGTTTTCCCTTCCAACATAAAACGACTTCTTATGACATATCAGATCTCTGGGAACATAATGACGGAAATTTTGAGGACGACGGTTATTGGACATTTATAGGTCCACCTTTTGTACGATTGCTCGTGACTAGGTAGCATTGTCTCCATACATTGTAACAATAAAGAACAACTTGATGAAGTTACTTAGGTTGAGCCAGAATTTAACACTATTTGGGGTGAAGAACTTTCAGTTACCTTAACCAGGGATATTGAAGATATGATTTATGAAGACCTTGTTGAAAGAGATATGATTATTTTTTCTCCTTATGAGGCTAATGATGAAGAATGGCTAAACCCTTTTGCCACTATGATTCAAGATGAAACATTGCCAGACACTGCAAATAGTTGACATATGAAGATGGTTCATTATGATGAAAAGTTCGAAAATTTGGGACCCTGTATCTCTGGTGATTCTTCCATGATTTATCCGTCATATTTATCCAGCATCAGGGAAGCATGTTACACAGAAGATCCTTTTGCAAATATTCAGCCTAGGGTGGGCCTAGATTATTAGTCTCTGTTGTGTTCCTCAAGAAGCATTGAAGAAGTTGCTAAGCCTGCTATATCCTATGTCAGTGAGTGCTTAATGATGCATTTCAACAAGACCGAGGTTGGTAGGTGGACAGGTATGATTTTCATTCCTCAGTTTTATAGTGTTTATTGTTTATCTTTTAATTTGAAGCATTAAGGTATGAATTATATAGCAGGCAATTTCAAAGTTTCAAGGATTATTGGGGTTACTAACATGATTGAGAAAAAGATTAGCGATGTGCTTGTATACCCAAAGAAACGCATGAGTAAATGTAGAGACAGGTTGCGACTCACATATGAAGATTTGCGAGGTTTGACTCTACAAATAGACTCCCAAGTTTAGGATTTATGGGCGAGTTTCAGGAATAATTTTTTCTTAGAAGACATGTATGATGAAGGTGTCCCATACATAAGTCCACGAGAAGTATGGATCAACGAAGCTTGTCAAAGCAATGCTTCTCCGTGGCACTGATTTCAAGTATTCCAGGTTCTTAAGAAGGTTCAGTTTTCTGCACTCATCAAGATAAAGATCCTGGTACAAACTCAACATATCATTAATGAGGTATTGTCATGGATTACACTAAAGGACAAAGGTAAGACATCGGGTATGAATTACTTACTCCGATGGTTACATTGGTGGTATGATTTCACCTAACATATTTTGACTACCATGTTTAGATTAGGTAGGGTTAGTTGCATTAGGCACACTAAGGGTGTGTGCATAGGGGAAGATCAAACAACAGCTTTCGATGCACCATTAGAGATATCCCATGAGGCTAATGACACTAGCACACATGTTGGATAGATTGATAACACATGTGAAGCAGTCTTTCGATCAACACATGTTGAGGAGTCAACATCTTATGATGCCTATGACAAGTTAGGTGTGGTTGCACCTAAGTATGATGAGGATGTAGCTTTTTGAGGTTGATGTCATTTCTCAAGAGGAAGATAGGGAAGAAGCAGAATTGGGAAAGTGTGAGGATGGAAACAAATCGACAACTTGGTAGAGGACTGTTTCCATGAGCCACATCATTTGACAAGACAATTGAAGGTAAACAAAGAAAAGATTAGGACAACCATAAAACATTTTGATGACACTAATGCATTAGTGATAGTTTGTTGTTGGAGAGCTTTAGGGATAGATTATAGTTTGAGGGGAGAGCCCTCCCTTGTAGATTTGCAAGTACTTAGAGAAGCAGTGGTGATGATGAAAGCTGACTACCTACACCTGCTTTTCGACATAGATCATCTTCTCATGCTTGATGGGATGTACCATGGTGCGCTGCAAGGGAAAGAAGAGGAAGTTGACAGACTTACTTATGAGCTAGAGATTATCCAGGATGCTTTGAAGAGTATGCAAAAGGCCCTTCAAGAATCAGAGATGCAGGTTGAGCAATTTTGTTGGGAACTTCCTTCATCTTGTACATCAGACAGTTAGTCATACATGACAGACATATCATAGGAGGATGTTAGTGACACATATGAGGAGCCTCCTCCAATGATTGAGCATGAGGAGCATTTTGATTTTATGGTGTTTGAGGAGAGTTTGGACACCCAGAGTTTGGACCATGCACTTGTTTTGCATTATGGGGATCATGAGCCGCCTTTGTTGGAGAGGCCACTCAAGGCTCCAGGATTCGCTACGAAGGAGATATTCAAGCACATTCCTTGTGGGAAGGCTACAAGGAAACATATACATCCATGGATTGGGTGGACTGGTATATGGCAAATATCGAGACACATTGCGGTACAGGTTTAGTTGACATCGTGGAGCGCGAGGTACAGTAGCACATATAGGATATCAGATGGTACAGGAGACAATAGTAGTATGCAACAGTAAACAGGAGTACAGGTAGGCACACAATGGTGTACATTGAAGTTTTAGAGTGTTTCCTCTGGGGAGACCTTCTGCCAGAGTCCTTCAACATACTAGTTATTTGAGGTTGCCCAGGACTGGTGAGTGGGTGGGTGAGCCTCAGGATGCAACATATCTATTGGTGTTCAATCTTCATTTGAGATATCACTAGAGAAGGGACATGGAGCAGGGTACTCATAAGGTACTCATAGGCCTGCTTCCAAATTTCATTATGACTTCTTGGTCATGTCCGTAGGGTTGACTAACACACTAGCTACTTCTCAGTCGCATATACATTTGCTGAGATACCTACTGTTGTTATACAACAAGACTTGGGAGGTTCAGCTGTGTCAGTTAGATGCGACTAGTGGCATTTTGGCCACGAGAAAGGTCCTTCATTCGGACCATGAGATTGGTGTACATGATGCATAGGAGGAGATCCAGGATGTATTGGATCGGTTCACAAAGATTGTAGATGACAGAGAACGAGATGCCATTTTTCTGTACAGAGTTAGTGCATGCTTAGTCCCTGAGTCCTCACTTAGGGAGAGGATGATGAGGGCTAGGCGTGGCCCATATTTGGTAGGGAATTCTCAGAACTTCCATTACTATGAGACACCGTAGGTGGTTGAGCTATTTTCCAGAGAGGTGCTTAGATCCCATGGGTTACTTGAGCACATTGATCGTGATTGGGATAGCAGATTCCTTGATGCAGTTTGGTAGGAGTTGAACAAATTAGTAGGGTCAGAGTTGATTACTAGTACTTGGTTTCTACCATAGGCTTTCATTGGGACTTAAATGGTTATGAACATGGCATAGCAACAATTAGTAGGAGATGGTTTTGATGGACTTCCTATTTGGTGGTGGGATCCAGGCATTTATCCAAGTGATGGTTTGCTTTAGATTGTAAGGGTGATCAACAGAGTTGTGACGGTGATCAAACTGCTATATTTTTGGCATGTCACTAGAAGAGAGGTTGATACTTCTTCTTTATGGAAGAGTAAGATTTATTTTCTGGTATTCAGGATTGAGTCTGCAATGTAGTTGATACAGATGAGACGACCAGTCTTTTCTCTCCGGAGTTTATTCCTGGGGTGTTTAGGCCTGGATGTATGGAGGGGTGGTCTTTTGAGGAGTCTGTGCAACTTATGGATGCTCAGCAGGGGCAGTAAGATAGATCTTGTGTTAGCACTTGATAGACCAACACTATGGGTTGATAGGCTAGTTTGGGATCTTGGTGACTTTACCTAGCTGCCTATGTAGACCATCATCCATGGTGGTAGGTTCAATCCTTATAGGTATTTCAGCTGGGAGTTCTAGGCGAGGAGGATGTAGATGAGGTTGGATGATGATCAGAGTAGCTGAATGTTAGCATGGTGGTCCCTTTTTGAGAGTAGCTTGGGCCCCTCAGATTGCAGTGCTATACAATTTAGTAGTTGTCATAGTGGTAAGAACCAATTTCTGCTTTAACGAGTTTGGTTCCATAGTGGAGCACTTTGATGAGTATTTCTACTTATCGCCAATTTGTAGGAGTATTCTTATGTCAGTATCTCGCCAAAGCATGTATTGAGCGGAGGATGCTTCACCTCTTTTCGATTGGTTTGGGACCCTGGTATTATTTCCAGTTTCAGTTTGGTTCAGCCAGGTTATGGTGGCATTGCTTGAGGACAAGCAATCTTTGGGAAGGGAGGACTATGATGTCCCCTTCCATTGATCAGGAGGAGAGGATGATCGAGTAGCCTATTTGACTTCCATAGGCTATAGTCAGTTAGCTTAGAAAAAGTGATTATTTTCTAAAAGTGACTGCATGCTGCTAGGTGGTATTGGATGACCCATGATATTGCCCATGGTATGGATTTTTAAAAGAAGATAAATGGAGAGAAGCATCTTAATTGGAGATATGTTGATTTCACTTGATCTCTTGTGTTAGCCTAATGAACCAACGTTTTTGTTAGGGTTTGAAAAAGCCCTTCCATCCATTGTGGTTTAATTTAGGTGGTGAGATATCCACCCTAGCTAGACAAGGGAGAGGATCCATCCAAGGTCTTTACTTGAGCTTCATCTTTTGGTTTGGCATCATTTTGGGAGAGTGACTAGTTAGTAGTAGAAGAGCCGTGGCATATTCCCGGTGTTTGATTTGCTTATTTGGTGTTTTTAGCTGCCATATCCGCGATTAGAGCTTGTAATCTGAGTTTCATTCCTAATATAAATGCCAAGGATGTCTCTTTTATTTCATGTGTAAAGCATTTGATGAAATATTTTATTGAATAGGTTGAACAAGTTATAGATCAATGTAATTTACAAGTGTTTGTCAAAATCACACAACCAAACTACCGAGTTGCCTATATTTGCGTTGGAAACACTACAATTTCTTCCCCAATCCACCTTGAGAATGAATGAGGAAGGGCTACTCTTAAATGGAGAGTTAGCTCAACTTCCTTTACAATAAAATAATAGTTCTCTCCTAGATCCACAATTTACTCAACAAACTCTCCAGAAGTGGTTATATCTGCTTTTTTCTCTAAGCAGAACAATAAAATAATGCTAGATCATAACCAATTCATGTTGTTGAGTCGATAATGAATAAAATATATGGTGGTAATGCAAAGCGTTCTTCAATGCGGATGTCTCCAAGAAATATGCTCTTGAAAGGAAAATGCATCTCTCCAAGTGAAACGTGCACCCTCCTAAGTGGCAAATGTGGATAAAATGTAGTGTGACTCTTTAAACGACAATTTTGAAGTTGCCAACTTCCTCAATATTTATCTTATTTTCTATTAGAACCATTTTTTCCAAAATCCCATGGCTACTTTACATCTAATGGCATTGAGTTGGCAAAATTTTGGGCACTTTGTCAAAACATAACTGCTCCTGAAGCTAGGATGCCCCTTCAAAAGGCTCAAGATGATGCCCACATGCCAAAAATAATTTTCTAAGCTAGGACAACACCTCCAAAGGCTCAATACCCAAGTGCCTACTCATCAATACATGTGCAAAGGCTAGATCCATGGAATAAGGAGCACACCAATAAAGATAGTGGTATGAAATCAAGTGCAAGGCCCCCCACAATACTCAACTAACCTCATGAAGGGGTGACCTCCTTTCTTTAAGCATTAAACTTTAAAGTAAAACCATGCATCAAAATGTGTAGCAAGAGAGAAGTTCAAGTGGAGTACTCTACTAGAAATGATGATCAACCAAGCTAAGATGCCATCCAAGTGCCAAGAATCAAGGGTGCCCTAGAATAAGATGAGTGTATGCTTGAAAGTATGTGCTAGAAGGGAGGGTACTCCAAGAAAAACCAACCATACATCATCCCCAAGTGTGAAACATGTCAAATGGGCTACAATGTTCTAATAGAAAGGCCTCCAAATACCATCATCAACATGCATATAAGCCTAGCACTCTATCAAAAATGATAATCCATGCCATGAAGATGCCAAATTAAAACAAATATGCTAGGGCGCTGCATCAAGGGGTTATCAATGTGTCATGAGAAAGTACTATATGAATGAAATGCACCACTATTTCCTTTGGGCATTTAACTAGAGGCCTTAAACCCACATAACCACATCAATAATCTTGCTTCCAAACATCCCATATGCATTACTTCATTAAGGAGAAACCATTAACGCTTTAAGACTTAGTGAGACATCAAGTTGATGGGTTCCCTTCCATTAATGCACAAAGTGTTAGATAATTGTACAAATGCTAAGCAAAAATACCCCAAGCATTCCAATATCACCAAGAGGAAAGCATATCAAGATCTAAAACATCATGGAGAGATCACATCCAATAGCTACTAGCACCAATCCATCACCCAATCAATCAAAGGAGAGCAACAACCCTAGGCCAAAGCATCCAATGAATCATGCTGCGAGCTCAATCTTTGTGATTAATACGAGGGCTAACCGACACTAACAATCAAGAATACGACATGAACTAACCATGCAGCAACCAAGTGACAGTCATGATTAGAGCATGAGGAAGTAATTAGGTGATCTCTCCTGTTGTTGTCTAATACACATCTTTGGTAACGTGGTGTAAGTATTCAAGTCACTATGTGTGTCATTGGGGGCAAGTCATGGGTCACGTATTGTCACTTAACACTTGACTCTTTCATCTAGGTCAACTCCTAGCGAAGCTAAGGGGGGTAGTCCCTAAAAAAATAACTAAGACTGATTAAGCTAATTACAGAAAATTTGTTAGCATTTTGTAGCTCGAAGGTACTCCTGCATCAGGTGCTTAGGTGGAGGAGTCCGAGGTGATGTGAAGTCTCATTTAATGTTATAAAGTGACTTTATTAATGAGTTATTTATTAAAGTACTTTTTTTGATGTGACTTTATGATTTAAAAGTGAGTTGCACATTACTATGCTTATAAAGTGACTTAAAGTCATAAAGTGTATTTTTATAATATTCATGGAAAAGTGACTTTTCGAAAAGAAAAGATTTAGTGTATAGTTCACTTAGGAAACTTAAGTGAATTTGAGATTAGATCTCAACCATGGATCTTGAGATCAAGATTTAATCTCAACTGTGGAATTCAAAAGGTCATGAGAAGTTACCCTAATGGGTAAATAAAAGAAAGTTTGAGACTTCATTTGCACACATCCAAGAAGAGAATTTCTGGAGAGGCATGATTCTCAAGGTGGCTCGAGTTCCAAGAGGAGAGAAAGAAGGCAAGTTTTCCTAGAAGATGGTTCAGTGAGTAGCAGAGAAGAGAATGACAACAGCAGAGGGTAGCACATTTTCCAAGGTGGGATCAATTATGAGCACAAAAATTGAGACAGCCAACCCACATTTCGAGGAGAGAGACTGGATGTGATTTCCCAGGAGGCCATACTGCTGTAAGTGACTGCACAGAAAACAAAGCAGTTTTGGGCACCTTTTTTGAGAAGAGAAACAGAGGCATGCATTTCCAGGCAGCAACATGATTTTTGTTTTTTTTTCAAATCCATAGTCTGTACAGTGGCACGAATTTTGAGGTAGATTTTATACTCAGATTTTGAGAAATTTTCTCTATAGTACTGGAAAATAATTATGTATTTGCTGTTGTAACTCTGAGAAAAATTGCTGCTCATGAATAAAATTCTAGGACTGGTTTTCTCCAAAGTGTGGGGTTTTTCGAGGGTCAAAGTTTGACAAAAAATTTCTGTGTTGAAGTGCCTTTTATCATTGCTGTCATGAAATTCCTGTGTATTAATTAGTGGACAGTCTGCTGGTTTTATTATTTTTCTTCTGTTAAATTGCTACCAGAACAGTGTATTAATTTATAGACACTATTCCTGTGTAATATGGTTGATATTCTGCCTGTAGTTGATTAATACCAAAGGTTTTGGACTTGTTTGACATAAGTTCTTTATAACAGCCTGTGAACACTTGTCCATTTTTAACAAAATTAAATCTAGGAGTTTGAAATACTGAAACGAGAGAGCAACAACAATGAATTTAAAATAGCAGCATGCAAGATAATCAATCACGACAAATAAATTGATTTAAGCAAATGATTGTAAAATAGACCAGTGCCAAATAAAATTATGTAACTGCTGCTGAAGGGAAAAGTTTTGCAGTTTCTTGACAGTTTTATATCATTAGATGAGTTGATTATGGTGGGTTTGATTCTTGGTTTGGTTCACTTGAGAATTCATCCTCTTAAAATGAGCGCAAAGCAATAAGTACCAGGTATCCAACAGGGAGAGACATAATCTGCTTAAGGCATCCCTCTGACTGTGATATGTTCAATGCAACCTCTCACTTTTTTAAAGATAAATTTTGAATGGATTTTCCTATTAAACTACTGCCAAGTATCCTGTTTCTGATTGTTGGACACCGACTCAGGCAAGCCCGCAACGATTACAAGAGCATAATCGAGGACAATAGCAAAGGTTCAATTACTTTTTGCGAAATGAAAAAAATTGAAATGAACTAATCTAGTGAAATGACTGCAAAATGTTATTAATCTACTTTAAGAAATTGATACTAATCTATTGGTTAGTAAATCCAAGGAAAGTAGAGTGAAAAAAGAGGAAAAGATCATGCCGTGAAACAGGCATAGATCCCCTAGGGGATGGAGACCAGGCACTAGGAAGCCTGCTGGTTTTATCATGGATTTTACAAATTTTTGGGTGGATGCCTTTGGTCCTTTATAGATCAAGATAAAAAAGGCTTACAAGTTTCAAAATTTCTATTTAGGATCAAGGTAGGGTGTTCTTGGGGTCTTTGGATGGTCCAAATCCGCAAATTTTTGGTAGCACCTCCTCTTATCTGTTCATCAAAAGATAAAAACTAGCAAGCAAAAGACTATGAAAGATGCTCAAAAAACACTTTAGAAGTGTCTTTGAACAATGTTAGAAAATTCCAAAAAATTATCTAGGTTAAAACTATACCAAAATTGAACAAAACTAATCGAATGAAGCAGGCTAGAAAGCTAGTCCCCTTAGTATCTTTGCTTTCCCTTTTGGGGCAGCAAATTGATGGCACTAGATTTGCCAGATAAGGCTCTAAAACAAATAGAGAAACTTCTTTCTTTCAAGCCTTTAGATCTATTATAAAAATGACTTGCAAAAAGAAGATTTCTATGCTAGATCTAGTTAAAAAAGAATAAGATCTTTTACTACCATCTAAGATCTAAGATTATGCAACTGCAAATCATATCTACTTGTGAATTTGCCTTTGAAATATAGATCTAAGATGTATTTAAAAAATAACTGGAGAAATTTTATTAAAATAGAGAGAGAATGAGGGGAAGCAACTTGATGTTGAAATGATTGAACAATGGAGCCTGCTAGTGGAATGCCGAGAGACTATGTCGTTCGAAAGTCTTGAATGGATGGAAGATGCAAAGTAGTTCAACCACTTTTCCAAGTTAGGCAACCCGTAGCTAATCAGAAACTTGCAACGCAAAACTCCTCAAATCTGGTAAATCATAAGCAAGAGATTAAAACTTATAAAACATATCAGTTTTAGATCTCCAAGCATTCATAAATAAGAGAACTAAGCTAGTAAATAAACTTACTAGATCTCTCCAACTGATTGCTAACAATATTTTAGAGGGTAGATTGGTAGATTCAACAAGCAAATAGAAAGCAAGAACTCAGATATAGATTACCTCATGCACCATGACAATAACCATCCACACATATGAAGCATGACACCATTATGACCTCCAATGTCTTTATTCCAAACAAAAGATGATAAAAAAGATTACAATAAGAAAGTGTCTCTTCCCAAAGCTCTAACTAGCTTGAATGAGGAGAAGAGGTTTGCTTTTATAGCAAAATAGGGGGAATTGGTCATGAAGGGCGAATTCCCATGTGGTAGAGAAGAGTTTGAGTTGAGGGAGTGAACTAGAGTGAGCTGGAGTGATTTGAGGGAGTTAGGCGCCACTTCTCACGGTGTTGGTCACCCTCCCTTCATAATGCGCCACATTGCCAAAAGAGATGCGCCCTCTCTCCCATGATGCGCCCTCCTTCATGAGGAATGCACCACCTCTAAAAGGAGGCTTCAATCAAATCTTCAATCAATTATCTTATTTGTTGATTTTTTTGAATATAATCGAGAGCCATTCTCTTAGGAGAATGGGAGACACCTAGTCCGGGACCACGGTGTGGACTTAACCTAGAGTTGAGTGATCATTTTGTTGAATGATGATATCTGGTCCTTGACCATGATATGGACCCAACTCTGCACTGGCGGGACTCAACCTTGTGTTGAGTGACCATTTTGTTGAATGGTGACATCTGGTCCGAGACCACGATACGAACCAGTCTAGTACTGGTAGAATCAGCCTAGTTTTGAGTACCCATTCCTTTGAATGGAGGCACCTAGTCTGTTACCAGGACTCAGCCTGGGGCCGAGGGCCATTCTTCGGGAGAATGGAGGTGCAGCCTATGGCTGAGGCACTTGTTCTGTTACCAAGTATTTGACCTAGTGTCAAATTTTGCAACCTATGGCTGAGGCACCTGGTCTGTTACCAGGACGACACTATAAGCCCTAGACTGGGTTTGGGCATTTGTGACATTCTGACCCTTGATCAGTGGGCTCTGCGATCTTCTCCAAGGCTTAGCTACCCTTGGTTAAGACACCTTAGTACTCGATCTTGCTATCACATAGTGTGTGAAGATAAAAGTATTAGTAATTCTCTCTGTTTATGATGATGTACTTTGAGTGGTGATGAAAGACCACGTTGACCACATGTGATGGCCACATGGGCACTTGAAGAAGACTAAAGCAAAAGTCAAAAATACATGAAGACCCTTAGTACCACTAAGGTGTAAAAGTGAAAGTGCAAAAAGACCTTTAGTACCATCAAGGTGTAAAAGTGAAAGTGCAAAAAGACCTTTAGTACCACTAAAGGAAAAAGTCAAAATTAGAAAAGAATAAAATATTAATATTTTGATCTTTCTAATTTTGGTCCACTTACAGGCGACTCAAAGGATATTAAAGAAGATCAGTCCATTTCATTATCACACACACTTGCTCTCACAGGTACAACTGTTCCATCAGAAGATCTCACAGTTTTTGAAGAAGAAGCTTTTTATGATTATGCCCTAGCATTGATGAGTCTCGCTAGGGCATCATCATCCACTTGAAGGAAAACCCTAAGATAGGGGTTCCTTATCAATTTGCAGCATCTGGTTTTGTGAGTTAGGGTTTCACCCTAATTTCGTCTTCTTCATCTTACGGGCAGCTTCAGTTTTTCGGGCAACCTTCTATCCATCACCGGGCAGATTGGGCAACTTCTGTTTCTCCACGGGCAACCCTCTTTCCTCCACGGGTTGCCCTCCTCCTTCACGGGAAGGGCTCAACCCTCTCTTTCCCATCCTCGAGCAGCAAATCCGTAAGGGTTTGGCTCACGACCAACCCTCGGGCAGCATACCTGTAAGGGTTTGGCTCACGACCAATCCTCGGGCAGCAGACCCGTGAGGGTTTGGCCCACGTCCAACCCTTAGGAAGCATCTGGGGTAGCCCGTGAGGGTTGCGGGCTGTCGCAGACTACTGCAGCAGTTGCTAACAGCTCCCGGGATGCCACAGACCTGCCCAACAGGTTCTGGGCAGAAGGAAAGGGCACCGAACAGTAGGATCGGGCAAAGAAAAGGGTGTCGGGTAGCAAACAGGTATAGCTGGGCAGAGATAAGGGTAGCATGGGTACAACAGGGCAACAGTATAGACAGGTACAGGGTAGCCAGAAGGTACGGGCAACAAAATCTGGGAAACTTGCTAATTCGGGCAGGAGAGAGAAAAATTAGCGCCACAAGTCCTAACTTGGAAAAAGCCCCTAACTGGGCATTTTTGTGAAAATTGAAAATTTGATCTTTTGTAATTGTGGAACAACCCAGTGAGGGTTTGTGGATTTTTTGAAAAACTCAGTCATCTCATTTACAAGATGAATTACTAAGGCTTTTGGGGTTTTTGTCCTTTAAAGGTTTCCCCGGTGAAAAAATCTTGTGTTCAGTGTGTTGATGGTTTAATGTAGTGTATTGCACTTGTCAAATTGTCTATGTTAATCTACAAATCTTTTAAGTATTCATGCTAATGCTAAAAACTTAACATCATCACCCTTTTAACTCAAGATTGGATTGCCACCACTGCAAAGGAATGAAACATGTCCCAGACAAACTTCCTTGATTGATGGGAGTTTGATTTTCCCATTATTTTGTCTTCTTTGGCTTTTTTAGTTCACTTTTCAAGAGAAAATGAAATTAAGTGATTAAAAATCACTAATTTCACTCTTTGAGTGAGTACATAGGTAAAGTGGGTGCTCTGAATTAGAAAACAAGCAACCCCATGGAAATATCCTAGGGGGGACTTAACGCATGTTCATGAGACTCAAAAGTAATGACTAGCATGGCATTATACATTGACACTAGCCTTTGATAACCTCCTAAGGCCTAACCACCAAGACAATTACTCAAGCTTTGGAGGATTGAGTGAAAAGCTCAAAAATTATAAGTCGCTGAAAAGTGATATATAATTAACAAGGAAAAAACACTTTAGAGTAACTGGACTTGTGACCAAGTCTTAGGAAGGCCAATCCTTTTACAAAATGTCATTATGCTACGTCATTTATTACAATACCCCCATGGGGGTATGAACATGCGTTAAAGAAAAATTTGGGCCAAAACTGGCCCGCTGGACTTTTGAACTTCTGATAATGAGCAAGTAACTTGTTCAAACTTTGGTGTCTCAATTGCAAGTCCATCCAAGTGCAACTTGGGTGGTAACATCGCCAACATTGATCCAACATGAAAAATGCTTTCATCAAGAAGAACATGATGCACAACTAAAGCAACCTCCACCAAACCACCAAACATGATCATCAAGGAGAAGCGAGTCTCCTCCACCAAAGATCTCCATCAAATGGCAGGAAGAGAAAGGCTCCATGAAGAAGTATAACCTGAAGTTAATCTAATGTTCCAAAAGTACGAGCTGAAAACCCCAATGTGAAGCCTCATTCAATATGAGGTGTAACAGTATGTATACGGAATCCTACACTTATGTACACAGAATCCTACACCTTACATTAATCCCACTTGTTGCTCATATGATAAATGGGCTTAATCAGATTTATTGCCATTTATGAGCTTGTACTGGTGCCAAATCTTGTCAAAGGTTAAATATTACTGTGGTGGATCCTAGTACATTTATTGTAGAACAATTTTGCTGCAATAAGCAATAAATAACATTGCTCTATGCCTGTGTTAGATACTTGTAGCTAGCAATGGACCATTGCTATATAGTATTATACCACTTCTAAATGCTTCATTTTTCTAACAGCATACTTTGGCGAAAACAGAGACAATTTCATTGTAGAGTGATGGAGGACATTCTATGTTTACAACAATCCCTTGTAAGTATAAAAAAACTGAGGAAAAGCTGCTGAAATCCAAAAAATCCTTACTCCCAAGGAGTGGAGCTTCTCTGCTAGAAAACAATGCTCATTCAAAACTAACTTTAAATTTTAAATAAACTCTTGACTATTAGACTATTAAAATTTTAGTTAATGAATTATCATCATCATCATCCTGTTTGCCATCATTATTGTCATTGTCATCATCATTATTCTGATTATTATTACCATAGTCATCATCATATTATCATAAATGTTACTAGCATTGATTATAAGTAACACACATTTTATGGAGAAGTTCTCTAACTCTAAATCAAATATTATTATTTAAAAATAACATTCCCAAGAGATAGCCAAAATAATTAAACAAACAAAAGCAGGGATTTCAGAAGCAGACTAGTTAAAGCAGATACTTGCATGAATCCCTCTATTACTTGCATCATAATGGAAATGGTTTGCATCAAGCACCGAACAATACTTCTCATCATTGATGGAGTGAAGATGCTTGATTGCTCGCTTGTTGTAGTCACTGAACTGTGAATCCACATAACCAAAATATTTTTCATTTGCAGTTTATGTATACTGGCCATTGCTGGACCTTGTGACAGATGACACATTGCAACTTAACGATTAATACATAAATGAGATCTCTGGCAATTTCTGTGGGTGATATCCAAACCATCTATTTCTTTGGAGGATCTTCTATACTTAATCTCAATCTAGTTATCTAAATAGGAGTCAAAATAGGTATTTCACATCATATTCCAAAATGTCTGGCATTCTACAGAAAGTGTTCTACAAAGCTAATCAGTAAATTACTGTGTAGATTTATTCTTATTTTTAGTTTTTGCAATTAAGTTTTCATTGGTTTAGTCTAATTTTAACAGCTTTGTGCATGGCATGTGTCATCTTTTGAATTTTAAGCATATGGTGAACAACAGAGCCCTGTCAGAATTGCTGAATATGCAAGTGTCTATGTAATGCTATAATTTAGTTTTAAAAACTATCTTGAAGTGACATATGAGAATGCTCAACTCTTGTTATTTGCTAGTTCAATTCTCTACTTCTCTCTGTCTCTATATTAGCATCAGTATGATTCTTCTGACATTTATGAAATTGCAATCTTGACAGCGATGATGATGTCTTGGAGAAGCTTGGGGACCTTATGAATCAGAGCCATGAGAGCTGCAGCAGTTTATATGAATGCAGGTATATATATATATGTGTGTACCCTAAGTAATTTTCCTTGGGATTATTCCAGGCTTTCTGTGCTTATCTTTTTCTTAAGTAAGACTATGAACTGTAAGCTGAATTTTTCTTTTGTCATACATAATGGCTTCTATGTGTTTGAATTATCGTCTCTGAAAACTGTTAGTTAGCATTTCATAACTAACAACCTTCTTAGTTTTTCTTTCCTTATAGTAGATTCAATATTTTAAGTCAAAGGGAATATTTTACTACCAGTGTAGATCCCATCTTAACTCCGGATCTATCAAGCACTGAGAGGGATCACATCCCTTGAGGTGTAAATTTTTTGATCATTTAAGATTGAGCTAAGCTGGTTGTACTCTTGTTGTCACAAAATCTAGAAGTCTTTTGATACGGCAGAGGACAATGACCACTACACTTGTGACAGTTCAGGGCCTTTCTCAAAAATGTGTCATGCTGGGCTACGGCCTCTCTCTTTAGGCTTCCTGGATTCGCTTGAGGCAAACCCGGACTAGCCACAGGAGGTGTCCCCAGTTCTGCTTTCCCAAGTATTAATTGAGACAGAGTCTCAACTTTCCAAACGTAGTTACAAAACCACTTTTAGTTAGGAATAAAGGGCCTGGGATTTAAACAATAGGTAGTGAATGAGACCCTGGGTAATCTCACTGTAAGGGAAGGATACATATGAGAAATGAGATAAACAACCCCTAAAGTGACAAGCATAAGCAGTATAAAAATCAGCAATGAAGTTCAAACTACTTGAGGTGAAACTAGACACTCTTGACACATAAATTGTAACTAAAATTTAAGTTTATGTGACTGACTTGTAGATGTGCTTAAGTTGGTGACAAACCGACAATTATAGTCATAGATCAACAAACAAGATAGTCGATATTGCCAAAGAGTTAATATGCAAAGTATGGATTTTCAGGTCTATTTCTAGCTATTTAAATGGGATTTTGGACATGGAAAACCTATAAGAATCAATTGGTAGCATAGATAAGAGAGATGGGCTGAGTTTAGGCTTGTCCTAGCATGGAAACAACCTCACTGTGCTCAAAAATCAAATCTGTAAAGTCAGACCAGCAAGGTAAACTAGCATATCGGTGGCCCAAAACAATGATTTAGTGGCTGAAAATCACTATTTAGACTAGTGCATATACTAGGGGGTAACTAGAGTCAATAGATAGATTATATAAACAATAATAAATCCCCTGAATAAGCCTGAAAGCAGCCAATAAACTAAGTTCAAAACCCCCCACATGGCCAACAAAACATTGGGGAAAATTGCATATGTAGTCACAAATGGATTTTAGATTTGTTTTGCCAAAAGATCCGGGAACTTACCTTGTATGGAATGTTTGATAGAGTTCGTTCTCCTCACTCAACGATCCCAAATAGATCCCAGCCAAGAGAACTCTCACTCCAAGACAAGGTGCACTTGAACTATCAAGCTTGGGAAACTCAGCTCGTCCACAAACACTCTGAACAAATGACTCCCATGAAGAAGGAAGTCCATTAAGTGTTATCATCACAAGTTCTGCATCATCACTGTTGTCTCCAATGGTTTTGAGCTGATCTCTCAGCTGGGAGACTTTCCTAAAATAAGTAGAGCTGAATCTTGGCTGGACATCACGATACGACGGAGCTGATTCCTCAAGGCCAATTTCCTGCTGGTGTTCTTACTCTCGAATAATCCTATCAAGGCATCATACATTGCTTTGGATTTCTTCAATTCTGTAATATGAGGAATCAAATGATCTTTTACAGAATCTGTTAAGATCCTCTTGGCGTTTGCTTCATTCTTCTTGTGCTTGGTTTTCTCCTCATCACTTCCTAGTTCTTAGACATCTTCTTTCACATGATTCTGATTATCATTTTCGTAAAGAATGAAGAGTATCCTGGTCTTCCAAGATCTGAAATTTGTAGCACCTTCAAATCTATCTTTTAATCCGAGGCTGGACAACATTTTGATAGAGATCTGAAATCTGATTCAGAAACCCTAGTTCTGACAAAAAAATTGGTCAAAACTGAACTGGAAAAAATTGAGATCTGATTCCATAGATAAGTGTGCCCTACTAGGGCGACCTCCAGATCACTATTTTGAAGTCCAATCTGTGGTCAGAAATGTACAAACTTGGAAGCCCCAGTTTCTAGATTTAGGGCAGAAACAGTCATTGGCAATGGCTTCTTTTAGTACTGCTCTGATACCATCTTGAATTTTTAACTTGGTAGTGCAAATGCAATTTTTCAGATCTTGATAATTATGTCCTAATGATTATCATCTCACTTTTATCATTGCATAATTATACACTGAAAATTTCAACTTTCACTTGCAGCGAAAATAAAACAAGAATCGCTGAAAGATAATGATGCATAGTAGACACAAAGATTTATGATGGGAAAACCCATACACTGGAAAGCAACTTTTCTTGAGAAGAATATTCCCAATAATAAATCTGTCTCCAATGGCTTTGAGCTGATCTCTCTGCTGGGAGACTTTCCTAAAATAAGTAGCAGCTGAACCTTGGTTGGACATCATGATACGACGGAGCTGATTCCTCAAGGCCAATTTCCTGCTGGTGTTCTTACTCTCGAATAATCCTATCAAGGCATCATACATTGCTTTGGATTTCTTCAATTCTGTAAAATGAGGAATCAAATGATCTTTTACAGAATCTGTTAAGATCCTCTTGGCGTTTGCTTCATTCTTCTTGTGCTTGGTTTTCTCCTCATCACTTTCTAGTTCTTAGACATCTTCTTTCACATGATTCTGATTATCATTTTCGTAAAGAATGAAGAATATCCTGGTCTTCCAGGATCTGAAATTTGTAGCACCTTCCAATCTATCTTTTAGTCCGAGGCTGGACAACATTTTGATAGACATCTGAAATCTGATTCAGAAACCCTAGTTCTGACAAAAAAATTGGTCAAAACTGAACTGGAAAAAATTGAGATCTTATTCCATAGATAAGTGCGCCCTACTAGGGCGACCTCCAGATCATTATTTTGAAGTCCAATCTGTGGTCAGAAATGTACAAACTTGGAAGCCTCAGTTTCTAGATTTAGGGCAGAAATGGTCATTGGCAATGGCTTCTTTTAGTACTGCTCTGATACCATCTTGAATTTTTAACTTGGTAGTGCAAATGCAATTTTTTCAGATCTTGATAATTATGTCCCAATGATTATCATCTCACTTTTATCATTGCATAATTATACACTGAAAATTTCAACTTTCACTTGCAGCGAAAATAAAACAAGAATCGCTGAAAGATAACCATGCATAGTAGACACAAAGATTTATGCTGGGAAAACCCGTACACTGGAAAGCAACTTTTCTTGAGAAGATTATTCCCAATAATAAGAGTACAATAATCACAATACGAAGAACCCCAATTCACAAGGGCATGTCAAACCTCAGTCATAAACCCTGCCACAGAGAAGGTGCATACTATTGGTGAGAGAGTAGCAAACCCAATAAAAAGTAAAGAGTCGTCAATAGCTACTCCACAAATCTTCACTTCAACCTTCACTAGACCCAGCTATTGATGCGCACTTGTCACACGACTCACAGCTGCTTGAACAAATTGGATGTACAAAATGAGGAACCATTCCTCTTATTTATATCATTAAGTCACTTGAATTTCACTTATGGGGTTGACTTGCTGTTTGACCACTTCAATTGTTTATTCATTTGTCGACCCTTTATTATTGGATTTTCCTTCTTTCCTAAGAAAAGTTCTTCACAATGATGATGTTATTCATCTCCCCACATGCACATCTATTCACACATAGAGTCCTCATGTTGAATTGACCTACTAAGTGTTAAAGATAGAGCAGCTTCGAGAGCCATTCTACGAGAGAATGGAGGTGCCTGGTTAGTTACTAGGAGTTGATCAAATAAATTCAGTTTGGGACTGAAGCTCATCCTGGGGATGAGAGGCATTCTTTAAGAATGGAGGCACTTAGTCAGTTACCAAGATGTTTGCAGCCATGAAACCCATTCTTAGGGAGGATGGTACCTTAGTAAGTTAACCAGGGCAGAGTAAGACCCTAGAAGGTACCCTGGGGCCCCCAATAGTCTCTGTTATCGCCAACCTTGTAGTTGCCTGTGTGAGGTAGATCCAGGATGGATGGTAGAGGGGCAAGCAACTAAAGAGGTGGAACCAAGAATACCTAGACTCCCAAATGGATGGTTGTCATGCCAATCAAGGCAGTCTTCACTTTATGTTATCTAAGTCCAAGACAACAACGGGGGAGACCCAGATCTACTCCCGACAGGAGAGATCAGACCTAGACACCAGGACAGATCAAATGTGGCTTTGAAGTACGTAAGGTGTAAGTTAAATGGAAACTCTAGCTCTAGGGTTTAGGTACTAGCAACTGATGAAGATGACCACTGTCTTGGGAAACGTAACTGTGACAGGGTGAGCAGGGACAGAGTTGGGACTGTCTAGTACCAAGGAGTTAGACTTAGTGAAGGATATGAAAATATCATGTAACCTGAGTTATCAAGGAATGGTCAACTTTTGGGGAAAGAGGTCAGGAAGGGCTAGCGCTATGCTTGGAGATCAGTGCCTATTTAGCCTTGGGTAATGGAGTCAGTATCAACACAGCATTTCAGTGAACCTACCTAGGATATGTCCTGATCTATGGACCCAGAAAAGGATTTGGCCCGGAAGACTCGGGTTACAGGAAAATTAGCAGAAGGAGGGCTAGCGCTAGGGTTTGGAGAGGTAGATCTGCAAATCCAGAGCCACCAGGAGACTATTAGCTCAGCGTTGGAGTGGAAATGAGATCAGGATGCCCCGATCTACAAACCCAAATCAGAAAAATATCAGGAAAAATCAAATCTGGAAAAGTCAAAATCTGATGAGGGGGGCTAGGAGGATGAAAGTCAATTTTTCAGATCTAGGGCAACCTAGCATGAACTAGCTCAGCGTTGGGGGTGATTTGGACTGTGTGAGACTCGATCTATCAGTCTATGAAGTCAGAAATCAGAAAAAGTCAAAACCCTAGTAGGTCAAATTTTTAGTGGGGGCGCTATGTAGTTTTCAGTCTAAAAATCAGATCTAGGTCAAACCAGTAGGATTTTGACAAGCGTTGCAGTAGATTTAGTGAAGGGGAGGCCCGGTCTATGAAACCCAACAGTGGTTTGGCCAAAAATCAGACGGTTCCCGAATTTAGTATTTTTTAATGGTTTTTTAGTATTTTAAGGGTTTTCAAAAAGATGGAAGGAAAACAAGTACAATGGATTCAGATCTGTAAAAGAGAAGAGAATTACTTGTTGGATCGTACCTGGAAATGCTTGTAGAAGTCTTAATAGTGATGATCCTTGCTATCCCGATCAATTATGGAATATCCAAGTGATTTCTATGACAGATGTAAGCCCCAAGCCACCAATGCGCCCCCTACCCTACATGAGCAAACGTTAACAATATCAGATTTGCTAAGACAAGATAAAGAAACCAAATGCTACAGGAAAGTAAAACGAAGTAATCATAGATCACACTGAAACTAATGAAACCCCCCTGATCCAAGACGAAGATAACCGAACAAGTTGAGGTCCCCCTACAAAAACGCTCCAGCCAAAACGCCCTCCTGTAGACAAGACAATGATAGCAGAAAAATATAGATCTCACATGAATTTCCACAATGCTAGGAAGCAGAAGACTATCCAATCACCATTTGAGAACATCAGATGCAAAGCAGATCGAGAAAATATCCACGAAAAAATCTTTCTATTATTCAGATCTAAGAGCCAAAGACCCTTTACAAATGAGAAGCTCTCTTCTTTAAATAGAAAGGAGAGAACCACAATCATAACCGAATTCTAACCACTTTCAAAACGAGTGGTTAAGATTAAAAGATAAAAGTGTTCTAATCAATGGTTGAGATGAGCTCAACATACAATACATGGATCAATATAACCATAAAGTACCAAAGTGGACTAAATCACCCATCAAGAGGGTACCCCACTCAACAAGAAATAAATGAAGCACATGGTGGGTCCATGGAATGTTGACTAACTCCCTCTGGGTGTCCCCATGGCACAATAAAATAATTTAATATTTTAATTCTTTGAGTTTGTGCCTCCTTGAGGAAATCGTGAGCCTCCCAAAAGCTCCAGAAAATAATATAAAAAATGCCCAAAATAGGTGGGCCCAATCAGGGGCTGCAACTGTTGGAGAAGGTGTGGAGGACATCACTCTTATCATTATGACTCATTCCATGTCATTTCCTTGCCTCAGTAGCCCAAATCGATTTCTTCAATAGCCATTTAATCATTTTTTAATTTGCCTCGAGAAACGTGAACTTGCCAAAACAACCTCCTAGGTTGCCTGAATTGTCAAACTGAGCCCACTAGGCTCTTTGGGATGGGGGTACTATGGTACAAACAAGTGGCTGCACCCCCTATGCCCATATAACGCCCTAGGAGATCCAACTAAAACATCTCCCTGCTCAAACATATCAACCTGTGAACAAAAACTGCATCAGAAAGGCAGAATGAGCTTGATCATATCTGCAAGTGCCTGGAACTGAAAATAAACTGTCTCATTAGAGTTAGAGAGTCCCAATCCATCTAGGGTATATGCTCATACCCCTCACAGGTCTCTACCTGATCATCAACCATATCCAATAAACAATATAACCATCTGCAAATGATCAGACACTAATAATCACTCAGACTATCATCCATCTGCTGCAAGTGTTAGAAGGCTAAGACATTCTCTACAACTCTTTCAAGCAACAATCACAACAAGTAGCAGTCATTTCACTGGCGGTACATCAACCCATACATATATAAGGCTTTATTTATTATTACTCAGACTTAGACTTTCAGGACTATACTCACTTCATAGTTGTAGTCGATTTGCTAGTGAAGAGTGAAGGATGAAATTGACAAGGCTAAGGCTAAGGATGATTTCCTACTTGACATCATGACACTTTGGATATGGAAGGGGAATACTCACTATAATCAATGTTGGACAAACAACAACACAGGGAATTGCAGTGCCTCACAAATGGTTGAGTTGTTTAGAGAGTGCTTATTCAACTTAGGCATCATGACTACATCAAGCTTGATCCAGTTTCATTAGGATCATCAATTTTATTTCCATAGCCTTTTTGGCCTATATGACCCTTTAGGACTTCACCAGTGCTTAAAAGCACAACTAATCGCAGCTTTCATCCGGGACATATTTCTTTTATAAGGTTAGCAATATTTGGATATAACATATTTTTAACCATTGCTTTTTGGACCTTTTCTTATACCCTTTAAGGGGTACTTTAGCATTTCATTGCTCTTGCCCTCTTTACATATGTTAAGAAACACAGTTTTAACATTTTCATTTTCCATGGTCGCATATATAATATTTCCAATACAGGTAGTACACAAGCTTTCAGTTTTAGCCAATAACATCTCAAGTGACCAGGGGGAATTCTGTACAGTGTCAAACATCGAGACAACCAACCAGAATGATTTAGGCATACAATCCAACTCACCAAAGGCAAGTTTTGTCACCAACTCAGAGCCGAGACATAATATAAACAGGGAAGCTTGTCCAACAAAGGTTCTAGCGGGGGAAAAGGTCCTCCATGCCATAAGTCAAGAAGTCAGTCGGGTTGAAAACTAAACCGAAAGGTAATGGATGGGTGGAGACAATGAATGATGAAGCCAACACTAGCAAGCCAAAACAATGGTGGGAATGACTACCTCTATTCTCCCTAAGGAGGGTAAAACCAATGAGTATAGATCAGGAACTTCAAAGTCAGAGTAGGGACATCAATACATAAATACAAATACATCCAAGTGCATATTATTATGACCGCTAGATCATGACACTACATGTTAATACATGTCACAAAGATGAGTATAAGAGCAATGATAACCATAACACAATATAAAAAGCTGAGTCATAATCATCCATATAATCCATCTGAAACATCATCTGTCCAATGAGAAAGCACTGATATAAAACTGGGCATCAATAACTGCTTTGTAATGACTAAATGGCTACATCGGTCCTCAGATTTGAGTGTCTTGAGACTCAGTCCTGACATGGGAGAGTACAATAGTCCACAAATACAATAATGATCCGTCAAAACTGCTCATCTCAGCATCTCATATATAAGAGATATGGCTGAAAAATGTACTGTGTCTAAAAAATAGAATATGGTAGCCTAGCTACTATATATGTGATAACATCTGGCTCCAGTTGGGACAAGTGCTTTGCTGAAAAGAGCGCTTGAGAACCTCAGAATCTCTGGTCCTCGCACTCTACTTCTCGCATCCTTGATTAATCCATCCAGCTCTGCAACCGCTACCAAGAATGTCCCTGACTACTTGCAGCATGTCCAGAGCTATACCAAACTAGCAGATCGGTCGTCAGAACAATATGTGGATAATATATAAAATACTGAAAATAAAGATGCATGAAACTGAACAACAGAAAATAAATCTAATCTATAACCATAACTTTCAATAAAAGTTTGATTTTTTATTTTGTAGGATAACAAAATTATGCTAAGAGCTTCAAAGGTGAGCTTCAGACAACAAAGCAAGATTCTATACTACTGTTGGGAAAGGCTTTTTCAATCCTACCTACCCTACTTTAACTAGTTTAGACAAGTGTTAGGTAAAATCATAAATCCAATGTAACCACGTGCTGAACGAATCTATTGAGCTTTCTTTATAGTTAATGATACAACAAATCAATGATGGCTTGTAAGTAATGTGAATGAAAGTTGAAACCATTATAACTTGTTGTTTAAAAATCGAAGAAAGATATAGATAAAAAGAAAGGAAATCATGCCATGGATGAGGTCGACTGTTGCAAACTTCTTTCACCCATAGATCGATAGGATCATGAAAGGTATGCAAGTTTGTTCTTGATGGAAGAAGACAATATGATTCATGACTCGGCCACTCCAAACAATGCTTTGTTTTCTCCTCTACCCTACTAGGACTTCCAATTCTATTCGCTCCAGAAGAAATGGAAGAATCAAATGGAGACAAGTTGTAATGTAATGAAACTGTGAATGAGATCAAGCCCAGTTGTTGTTTAAAAATGGAGAAAAGATGAAATTGATCTTTATACACCTTCTCCAGCCATCCATAATATAGATTTACAAATTGAAAAGATCTATTGATTACGGATGACTGAGAAGAGATCTAAGTCCAAGACAACAACGGGGGAGACCCTGATCTACTCTCGACAGGAGAGATCAGACCTAGACACCAAAACAGATCAAATGTTGCTTTGAGGTACGTAAGGTGTAAGGTAAATGGAAACCCTGGCTCTAGGGTTTAGGTACTAGTAATTGATGAAGATGACCGCTGTCTTGGGAAACGTAACTGTGACAGGGTGAGCAAGGACAGAGTTGGGACTGTCTAGTAGCAAGGAGATAGATTCAGTGAAGGATATGAAAATATCATGTAACCTGATTTATCAAGGAATGGTCAACTTTCGGGGAAAGAGGTTAGGAAGGGCTAGCGCTATGCTTGGAGATCAGTGCTTGTTCAGCTTTGGGTAATGGAGTCAGTATCAACACATCGTTTTAGTGAACCCACTTGGGATATGTCCTGATCTATGGACCCAGAAAAGGATTTGGCCCAGAAGACTCAGGTTACGAGAAAATCAGCAAAAGGAGGGCTAGCACTAGGGTTTGGAGAGGTAGCTTTGCAGATCTAGAGCCACTAGGAGGCTACCAGCTCAGCGTTGGAGTGGAAACGAGATCAGGATGACCCAATCTACAAACCCAAATCAGAAAATATCAGGAAAAATCAAATCTGGAAAAGTCAAAATTTGAGGAGGGGGGCTAGGAGGCTGAAAGTCAGTTTTTCAGATCTAGGGAAACCTGGCATGAACTAGCTCAACGTTGGGGGTGATTTGGACTGTGTGAGACCCGATCTATCAATCTATGAAGTCAGAAATCAGAAAAAGTCAAAACCCTAGCAGGTCAAATTTTCAGTGGGGGCGCTATGCAGTTTATAGTCTAACAGTCAGATCTAGGTCAAACCAACAAGAATTTGACAAGCATTGTAGTAGATTCAGTGAAGGGGAGGCCCGATCTATGAACCTAGCATTGGTTTCGCCAAAGATCGGACGGTTCCCGAATTTAGTATTTTTTAAGGGTTTTTTAGTATTTTAAGGGTTTTCAGAAAGATGGAAGGAAAACAGGTACAATGGATTCAGATCTATAAAAGAGAAGAGAATTACCTGTTGGATCGTACCTGGAAATGCTTGTAGAAGTCTTAACAGTGATGATCCTTGCTATCCCGATCAATTATAGAAGATCCAAGTGATTTCTATGACAGATGTAAGCCCCAAGCCACCGATGCGCCCCTACCCTACATGAGCAAACGTTAACAATATCAGATTTGCTAAGACAACATAAAGAAACCAAATGCTACAGGAAAGTAAAACGAAGTAATCATAGATCACACTGAAACTAATGAAAACCCTCTGATCCAAGACGAAGATAACTGAACAAGTTGAGGTCCCCCTGCAAAAATGCCCAAAAATAGGTGTGGGCCCAATCAGGGGCTGCAACTGCTAGAGAAGGTGTGGAGGACATCACTCTCATCATTATGACTCATCCCATGTCATTTCCTTGCCTCAGTAGCCCAAATTGATTTCTTCAATAGCCATTTAATTATTTTTTAATCTGCCTTAGGAAACATGAACCTGCCAAAACAACCTCCTAGGGTGCCTGCGTTGTCAAACTGAGCCCACCAGGTTCTCGGGGATGGGGTACTATGGTACAAGCAAGTGGCTGCACTCCCTATGCCCATATAACTCCCTAGGAGATCCAACTAAAACATCTCCTTGCTCAAACATATCAACCTGTGAACAAAAATTGCATCAGAAAGGCAGAATGAGCCTGATCATATCTGCAAGTGCCCGGAACTGGAAATAAACTGTCTCATTAGACTCAGAGAGTCCCAATCCATTTAGGGTATATACTCATACCCCTCACAGGTCTCTACCTGATCATCAACCATATCCAATAAACAATATAACCATCTGCAAAATGATCAGACACCAATAATCACTTAGACTATCATCCATCTGCTGTAAGTGTTAGAAGGCTAAGACATGCTCTACAACTCATTCAAGCAACAATCACAACAAGTAGCAGTCATTTCACTGGCGGTACATCAACCCATACATATATAAGGCTTTATTTATTATTACTCAGACTTAGACTTTCAGGACTATACTCACTTCATAGTTGTAGTCAATTTGCTAGTGAAGGGTGAACTCTTAGTCCATCATATGTTTCCATGTGATACTCTATCCCAGATAGGTAGAAGGTACAGATCTTTTCAAGGAACTTTTTCAAACCATTCATACTACCAATACCATTATGCCACTACTCTAAAAACATCCAAAGGAAGCTTGGAAAAGAAGTTATACATTTATTAGGAAGGCCCTAATAGAACCAACAAAAGGCCTCACCTTGAAAAGTACTAGCAAACATTTCCATCATATTGTCTTCATGAAGCACATTGGAGTTGGGCATCAATTGAAGGAAAGATTTGACATGCCAGATGGCCGAATCACCATAATTTCCATGAAATAGTGGAAGCCATTTATATGCATCCCCCACACCATCACAATAGTTAGGAAAATCCGAGATGTTTGAGAAATTGATAAGTTGAAAAAGTCCGGCTATCTGGGCACCATACTGCTCCCTTAATTCATCCATATCAAAAATTAATGGTATGCATTTGATATAACCATTAAACCTTGTACTGAATAGGTGGAGCCGTCAAGTGATGAGCTTTAAAGGTTTTAATATGGCGCATGGGCTCATCTACACACAACAAAACTTCACAAGTTTATGAGATAATAGGGTTTTATCCCTTCAATGGAGTCGCCATGTGAAAAAGAAAAATACGCATTTAAAAATCTTTCGCAAAAATTATTTTTTGCTTTTCTTTGTACAAATAAAAACTGAAAAAAAGTCAGTGGAGTCGCCAGATGAAAATTAAAGATTTACTCTAAGCATTCATCAAACAAAGCAAAAACAAAAAGGAAGAAAACAAAAGTCGTATTCTGCGAATAAAAAGATTTATCCCCAGCAATGACGCCAAAAAGTGTCGTCGCCTTTCACACACCTGGGGGGGAATGTGGCAGAAATCTTCAAGCCACTAGTTGTGTCCTTGGGGCAAGTATTGAGTCAAGGATGTCACGTTGTTCTTGACTCCTTCGTTTAGGCTCAACTCCTAACAAAGCCAAGGGGGGTAGACCCTATTAAGTTACTAAGGCAAATTACTTTAGTATGATGATGTTAAATTGAGATAGTTGCTTAGGAGTTTTGAAATTAACCATAAATAACCGTAGATGACAAGATGAAAAATAAGCACAATAAAGCACAATGTTGAGACACCATATATATATATCAAAAGATTTAAACACAAGACTAGTGCCTTAAAAATGGAGTCATAAAATAATCAAATGTACTCGCATGTGCTTGGAGTGAATGTTTTGCGATTGCCTCTTGGTATGTTTTAAGTAAATGTGAAATATGAGTGGATTAAAATTAGGTGAGGGGGGACTCCAGACATACCCGAAGGGTACTTGGAGTATGTCCAAAAATAAACCTTCACGGCTACCTGCAAGGAATGTGTGGGCTGAATGGAGTCTCTGAGACAATGTTCATAATACACTCGAAGGTGTAATAGAGATCGATGCCTCGAGGTCACTGTCCAGGAGTTCCCACTTCCTTTGGGTATTTTTCCACCGTTTACGCTTTGATCGAGGCGTTGGATTTTTGCCTGATCATGGTTAATTGGGGAAGGTGAATCCTAATTAATCTAGTCACTCACGTTGCTTTTGATGCAGCTTGACTGATCAGACGAACCGCAGCCAAGTGCAGAGCATACACACCGGAGTCTTGTCAATTTTAATAAATTTTAAAGGATGTGTTTTTAGAAAGAAAAACTCTTCAGGAACCTCTTTCGGTCCAAGTGGACCTCAATCGGGGAATCAAGGAGGGGATTGATTTTAAAAGATTGTTTGCAGAAATTAAAGACAAGCAGCAAAAAGGAAGCAAACCACAAGTTTTCTAATTAGCTCTACCACACATCTCTTTCCCCTTTCGGGTCAATCGAGAAGTCGTGGGGTAAGTATTAAAGTTACTTTGATACTGTAATATGAAATATATGATAAAGCAATCAAAGTATATTATTCTGTATCAATGAAAATAATCTAGAGCGAAAAGAAATAAGAAAATGCAAAAACTGAAAAAAGGACGCGAATCCCCCAAGGGGGGATGATGGGGAATGGGCTCGAAAGAGCCTATTCGGAGAAAATTTTTAATATCAGCTGTTACAATATGAGTGAATTGATATGATTCCTCTTGGTTCTTATACAAGATGAAACCAAGGCCTTACAAAATGCCAAAATTAAAGATTACAGTAGAAAAGGGAGATCCCTGGGGGGATTTGGATGGCCCAAAAGCCATTTTCGAACAACAACTTCTTCTCTTTCTGTTATGCTTGCTAAAAAACAACGAGCTTATTAGAATTAAATATGCCCAAAAGCACTTTGAAAGTACCTTTGGGTCAGCCTACTTTAAACAAAAAACAACTAAGTTAAAAATAGTAAAAAAGGTCAAAAAGGAACTAGGAAGGAAAGCTTTCTTTGGGATCTTGGCTTGTTGTTTGGGCAGCCAATAAGATATGCACTGATTGCTGTATTTTATCTTTTAAAATAGAAATATAAATCTAATGCATGCAAACTATGGATTCTCTTTAAAATGCCATGCAAAACGGATGATTTCCCTAAATCTAGATCTATAATGCTTATACAACTTTTTAGGAATGAGATCTAGATTATGAGCCTCGAGACAATAGATCTATGTTAAGTTTTACTTTAAAAATAATAGATTTGAATAATATCAAAGCTTGTAAACAAAGTAACCAGGTAAAATTTTGATTTTTAGGAGGAGGAAGAGAGAGAAAGAGTGCTGGAAGCCCGGGAATGTTGGGCTTTGGAGTTTGCTTTGGTGGAACACCGAGGAACTATGTCCTCCAAAAGAACCCGAAGATGCAAACTAGCTCAACCCCTTCTACAAGTGAGATCACCTGCAACTTAGAAATCCTTGCACAAACAGATGGTTAAAACATAGGTGTTGTTGGAAAAAGACCATTAGAAAGCATGCAATTAAACTTAAAATATATGCAACTCCAAGAGATCTGAAATAAGCGAACAGTAAGAGCAAAAATCAAACTAGAATGATCTCTTCCCCTAATAGGAGGGAGCTCTCTCCTTCAAGGCCAACAATTAACCAGCAAAAAACAAAGATCAATAATACAGATTATACCTCATAAGCACTTGACAATCACCATCCACGCATGAAAAGCATTACACCATAGATCTTGCCTCCAAAAGTTCTTTATTCCAAAAATAATACACAATACAATATCAACAGCTCTTCAATCTAGCTCTAACTAGCTTGGAAGAGGAAAACTGAGCTTTATTTATAGCAAAACAGGAAATCTAGCCCAGGGGGGCGCAATTACCAAGGAGAGAGAGACTACAGCTACATGTGGAGTCAATCTGGGCTTGATCTGTGTTTAATTGAGCCTGATCTGAGTCTGACTGAGTGTAAGTGTCAATCGGAGAGCTGATCTGACTGACACCTCAACCTGCTAATTGAAGCATCCACCAAAACTCATCCAGATGAGCCCACATGTGTGGAGAGAGAGGGTGCAATTCCCAAGATTGCATGCAATAATGTACTCTCTGTTCAGCCCAGATCAACTCCTTCTGTCAAGGAATGGTTAGATCTAGTCAATCCCAAGCCGATGAGACTGATTTAAGTCAAATTGGAGCAAATCCCAATGATTTAGGATTTTGAATTTTCTCCATTATTTAATTAATTTATCAATTAAATAATCAATATTTGATTTTAGGGTTTTTTGACCTGACTGATGGACAAATCACTCAAAACTTAGGAAAAGTGGGTTTATGGGTTTACATGGTGCTCTAAGCTTGAAAATGAGCACCCCCATGTCTGAAACTGACTTTTAACCCCACTTTTATTACAAGACCAATTTTTCCAATTAGACTATTAAAAAAATAGCCTAAGTTTTGTGAAAAAATTAAAATTAAAAAAAACTTTAAAAATTAAAACCTAGGGGGACTTAGACATGTTCATATGGCTCGACCATAATGCCTATAGCATGTTTATACATTGACACATAGACTCTAATAACCTCAATAGGCCTAAATGCTAAGCCGACCACCCATCTTTGGAGGTATTGAGTGAAAAACTCATAAATTATCAGTCATTTATTCAACAACCAATAATAACCAAGGGAAAAAACACCCTGGGCTAATCGGATTGACAAATAAAGTCTAAGAGACCGAATCTTTTACAGACACTATCATGCTAGAACATTTTATTACAACTCCCCTATTTGGTATGAACATTGGATATAGTACAACAGGCACTTCTCAGAAGCACTTTTGAAGGTCTTTTGAAGTCCGAACAAATCATCTTTGTCCGGTTCACCAGGCTCACTTGATAAAAAACCACTAAGTACAACTTAGGTGGTAACACAACCCATAGGAGCAGTATTGAGGAGTAGAGGATCACATCATCCAGTTTGGATCTCCTCCTTATCTAGTGATGATAAAAATACATGTGACGATATTCCTTGACAGAGAAAAGCTTAAAGTCCTTGGTCTTGTTGGTCCTTTGGGTAAAAAGGAGTTCGTCTGTCCACCTTGTTATCCACTAATTTTGCACTTAGTGGATTTCCTGTGAGCCGCCAAAGTCATGAACAAGTCAATTGTTCATTGTTGGTGCTCGGAAGTTCCGTGGTTACATCAGGACCAGTTGTGGTCCCCCCCTTTTTTTAATAAAATGCATGTTCATACCCCTTGGGGGCGTTGTAATAAATGCTCTAAAAAGACAAACTTTTTGTAAAGGACTTGGATTCCTAGGACTTGGTTATCAATTTGATTATTCTAAGATGTTTTTTCACTTGTTAATTTTGCAACGCTGAATAAGCGATGTATAGTTTTCGAGTTTTTCATCGCTCCTCCAAAGCTGGAATTTTCGTCTTGGTGGTTAGGCCTTAGGAGGTTATTAAAGTTCATGTGTCTATGTATATAAGCATGTTAGGCATTGGTATTGAGTCGTATGGACATGTACTAGGCTCCCCTGAAGTTTCGTCTGATTCCGAGAAAATAAAAATTTCCGCATTTTTAGGCCATTTTTAATGGTTTAAACGGAAAAATTCAAAATGTAATAAAAGTATGATCCGGAGTCCATTTTTGACGTGGATGGGCTTGTTTTCAAGCTTAGAGCACCTCCTTTACCCTAGGACCCACATTTCCCATGCTCCAAGTGACTATTTTGTCTCATATGGCATTATTTCTCTATCGGTGTGATGAAGTGGCAAAAAAATGCTAGATTTTGACAAATTGCATTAAAGTCAAAATCATGACTTGGAAACGGTGGTGATTGTTTCATATGATGGATATGGTGGATGACATCATATTTTGGATAAAAAGAGTCACATATGAAGATGATTGGGAATATAATAATTCAACCAAACTTTGATAAATGCCTCTTCTTCAAACTCGGGCGTGATCACCTCGTGGGCCCTCACATGGTAGTTTGATGTCATCATATCTAGTGTGGAGTGACATGGCAGGATATTCCTTGAATCCAGGCAATTCCACTTCGTAGATTTCGTACGTGAGATCCAAGCTCATGCGACCCCCTTCACATACTCATGCGAGTAGGTTGGTGAAGTTTCCAAAGGAGGGCGCATCTCTCTTTAAAGAGGTGGCGCCTCCTCACTGAAACTCCATCCTTTCAATCCCTCAATGCGCCTCCTCATTGAAACTCCATCCTTTCAATCCCTCAATTCACTCGACCTCATCTCAAGTTAATTGGTGGCTCTTTGCCAGTGTTGATTGACCCCCCTGGGGCTGGATTTTTCTATTTAAGTGAGGCCTTCTTCCTCATTTCAGAAGGAAGCAAGGGACCTTTGCTCATATGATTGTAATTGTTTATCTATGTTATGAATAAAGTTGAGTCTTTGGAGAACAATCTGTTGGTGCAAGAATTTTCATGGTGAATGCTTGGCTTCTAATCGAGGTGATATCTGTGTAGCTTCATTATTGTTTATGCAAGTTTCATTATCTAGCTTAGAAGATTATATTCTAATCCATAGAGTAGGCATTTGAAGGTTCAATTTGCTTACTTATGTGTAGTTATATAAGATCTAAGAGTTGCATTTTGTAGTCGGTTATACTTGTGCACTTTTGTTCTTGTTTAATTTACCATACTAGATCTAATCACTTGCTTAAAGGTTTTTGTAGCGTTATAGATCACCAAACGTGAAGTAGAGATCGAAGCTTGGTTGCATATTATCTTTTTTCACTATATTTTTATGAATCTAACGTTTCTTGTTCCACGAGCTCTCTTCTTTCTCAAATTTGTTCAAGCTTGGGCTTGAGATCTTCCTTCTTCATCCTCAAAACTTCAAACTATTTCTTTCCAGTTACTTTTTTGCTTCATAACAAGTAGATCTAAGATTTAAAGTTTAGCATTTTATCTCTTGTTATATAGATCTAAGAAATTTTCCAAGTTTACTTTATCAAAAGCTTAGATCTAGCCTTTTAGCTTGAGTACTTGAAGTAGTATATTTTTCCCATTTTTACAAGTACTCAAGTAATGTATTTTTTATGTATTTTTAAAAGCATTAACCCACTAACTTTTCTTCATTAGCTTGCTGGTTTTTAGTAGGTCGGAGGAAAAAGAGAGGGAGGTGTTGGTGAAAAATTGAGTTTTTCGCCATCCAAGGCACCCATGATCTATCTACCTTCCCTCTCCTCCATTCCTTTTCTTCCCAACACTTGTAAATCCTCTTCTGACCCATTTTTCAAGGGCCAAAATAGAGTTTTCCCTTTTGAGCATTATTGTAACTAATTTGAATAAAGAGCAAGTGGGATTACGACTCCCACACCCCTCTTCCCCCATTTGGGGGAAGCCCGTATCTGTACTTGAAGTGGTGTGATTGTTTTCTGTATGTTAGCTTTAGTCATTATAGATCAATAATCGTTTCTTTCAAGTTTATAATTTATTTTAAAGTAACCAAATACTTACCCAACCTTGTTTTCTCGATTACGACATCCAGGCCGAAAAGAGATTCTTGGCTGTAGCAATTAGAAAAACTAATATTTTTGCATGTTTAATTTATTGCAACATAAGCACACAATCCACCCTTCAAGGGATGTATAGATTAGTACATTCACTACTCACTAAATCAGAACAAACAATTGCCTCTACTGTGTATGCTCTACCCCTCACGGCTTAGTCTGACACTTGGGAATATCAAAAGTGGTATTGTGCATTCATTAATCCCTCACATCTAATTAATCAATTTACATTAATAATATTTACAACCCTCAAACATTAGGAAAATCAGACGTAACGAACCTGATGAACAGTGGGTAAATTCTTCATGGAAAGCTGGAACAACTAGAAAGTGACCGTGGAGTCCCGTTAGGCTACATCCTTGTTGGTGTAGTGTTGAACACCCCCCCACAACTCCATCTAGCCCATCTTTTCCTATGCGAAACCACTTTGCTCAAAATCCGTACATATTCCTAGTACGTCACGGTATATCGAGAATCCCATTTCCCCTTAACTCACTCATCATTGAATAAGATTAAAACTAACCAAGTACACTGCAAAACATTTCTCATTTTCAACAACACTTATTCTCCATTTTGGCATTGATTTATATTGTATCAGTCTTTTATTCTGCTTCATTCAAATCTATTGTGAATGCCATTTTATGCTGTTGAGTTATATTATTTCAATTTTTCCAATACTTGAGTTAGATATTATTTAATTGTAAAACAACTCCTAACAACCATCTCATCCATGACTAATAAACCTCAAGAGCCTTAGAAACTCTTTCGTAGGGAGTTACCCCCTTGGCTTCGTTAGGAGTGGCCTAAACGGAGGAGTCCGGAGTAGGTGATAGTACCTGACTCGAGACTTTCCCCCAAGGACACACCGAGCAGCTTGATGATTTCTGCTGCATTTCCCCCAGGTGTGTGTAAGGAGGAAACACACCTTTATGGTACACCTTGGACTTGTGGGTTTGAGACTTATCTTACCTTCTTATTGTGACCCGTTTTGTTGTCTTTTGGTCCTTTATCTTTTACTTGGTCCCAGTGTCCTTATGGTGGGTACCTTTGGTATGTTAACTTTTATCTTATGGTTTTTATTTTTGGACCATTGGTACCTTATGGTTTTTATTTTTGGATGATTGGTACTTTATGGCTTTTATTTTTGGATCATTGGTACTTTATGGTTTTTATTTTTTTTGGACCGTTGCTACCCTATCTATCCTAAGTCAACTTAATCTTATGTTTTTATTTGGACCATTGGTCAAATTAATTTTGTTGTTTTATTTTGTAAGACTATTGGACCATTTTATTTTATGGTTTTTATTTTACCATTGGACCTTTGATACCTATTTTAAGTCAACCTATGTTTTATTTTATGTTTTATTGTTATTCACCCTAAAAGATAGGTTGAAGGACCTTTTTAAATTTCCTTCTAAGTTATAAAAGCAAGTTTTTATCCTTTATTGGCCTCATCCATCAAGACATATCTCAACTCTGTCTGTGGTTAACGTCTAAGTTTTCTTTTTGCTATTGCTAGGGTTTCACTGCCTTATTTTTTGGGTTTCCAGATCTCTTCCTTTTGAGCGTGACTGTGTGTCCACCCGCCCTATGTGACTGTGTACCTGCTCAACATGATTGTGTACTTGATGTGCATGATTGTGTGTCCTCCTGCCCAGCGTGATTGTGTACCTGCTCATCGTGATTTTTGTCCACCTGCGGCATGACTGTGTACCTGCTTAGTGTGATTGTTGTCCACCTTCCTGCGTGACTGTGTACTCAGCATGATAGTCCCTGCCTGTGTGATCGTGTACTCAGCGTGACTGTGTACTCAGTGTGATCATGCTTCACCTATCACCGTAACTGTGCTCCACCTAATCAAGCATGACTGTGTGTCTCTTGTTCAAGCATGACTACATGACTGTGTGTCTCTCACCCAACATTACCAGAACTAGACCGAAACCAGAAAAAACGGTTGGTTAACCCGGTTCTAGTGGGTTTCTGGTCCGAACCAGACCTTGAATGGTTTTGGGTCGGTTCGATATTGAACCGGCCAGGTTGGTCCAAGAACCGCCCGGTTCGGTATCAAACTGGTCCAAAACCAATTTTCTCAGAAAACCGGTCGGTCAAATTATTGCAGGGACGGAGTTTCTTGTGTTCAACAATTTGATTTTTTTTTCATATTCCTATACCCAGCAGTTGTGTTAATGGTCTTAACTGTGTTGTTCATGCCAGCTATCAGTTTTAATCCTAGACTTGCGTAAATTATAACAACTATATGATATGCATTTTACATGGCCCAAAATTCTGATTGGAAGGTCTGATTTGCCTTTTTCTTGTCTTAGTAATCTTTCTGAAGGGTCTGTTTTGTTGTTCTCATGCCCAACCAGCTGTCACATAGGTATAGTTTGTGTGTATTAATGCTCAAGACACTGTTACAGAGGTCTTTGTGTGTGTAAAGGTCAAAATATGCATTGCAGATCTATAAACTTGCCTCTAGTTTTGATTTTGACAACTTAATGATCTTTATTGGGCTTGGGCATAGCCAGGGGCCATATTGATTTTACTCTTCATATTGATTGAAGGTATAGTTTGTTTCATTGTCTGTTTTCAGATACAAACACATATTTGATGGTCATCTGCACACTAAAGAAGAGTCTATAGAAAGAGTCGTCTTTAAAAAGAGTTTTCCTGGACAACAACAGCCACAGAAGACATGCATACAGTTGTCAATTTTCAACTATGAATGTAGACGTGAAATCATATGCCAAAATTATACTTTTGGGTAATTAGATGTGGTCGATTTCTTCTCATCTCAGTGATCTTTTATTTTCTCTTGAATTTGGTACAAGGTTATCGTTTTCCTTATAATAACCGGCTAGTTTTCCCATATTGAGGATCAGGATGTAGATGATGCCTCAGAGTCCGAGTCTAAGGTCTCTGATGAGTCTGATACTCAGCATTCAAATGATTCTGATGATTGGATTGTTTAGTCTTTGACTCTAGTCTTTTGTATAGGCCATTTAGAGCCTTTTTGTTGATGTATTTTGATGCAGACATGGATTGCACTCGATGTTAAGTGCTATTTTGGTTCTATTAACTCTTATATGCTATATACATGAGAAACTTTGCATATTTTGTGTATAATGGTTTGAACTCACATGGATGCACATGAATATTTTTAAAAAAATTGAATATTTTATGTATTTTTGGTGGACCGGTTTTATGATCCGTTTTTTAACCCGGTTTTTGATTGGTTCTGGTTCTGAGGGTCGACCGGTTTGTCCACCGGTTCAGTTTTTGTAACTTTGCTCTCACCTGCCAGCTTGACTGTATGTCTCTGCTGAGCTTGACTGTGTGTCTCTACTGAGCTTCACTGTGTCTTTGCCAGCTTGACTATATGTCTCTGTTGAGCTTGACTGTGTGTCTCTATTGAGATTCACTGTGTGTCTCTACCAACTTGACTGTGTGTCTCTGCCAGCTTGACTGTATGTCTCTGGTGAGCTTGACTGTGTGTCTCTGCCAGCTTGATTGTGTGTCTCTGCCATCTTAACTGTGTCTTTGCTGAGCTTGACTATGGGTTTCTCTGCTAGCATGATTGTGTATTCTCTGATAGGGTGAGTGTACTACACATGACTGCGTCTTTTTGTTGGTTTGCTACTACAACCTGAGTATTTGATTGAGGTTTCTCTTCCTTTTGATTGAGAATCTGAGGTCTGTATCCTTGCTGCTATAATTCTCCTAGGCTTTCTCTCTCAAGGTACGTCATTTGTTCATGTAGGTGACTTGTCTCTACGATGACAAGATCAAAACCTAAAAGTGTCTGAGTATAAGTCTGATCTAACAATTCTAGATTAGTATTGTTACTATTCTTTACTATTGTTATTTCCTGTACATTATTATTATTTTATTAGTTATAATATTGTTACTGTACATGGCTTTTGGTAAATCATCTCAAGGACCAACTTTAACGCAGTGACCAGTGGAGTGTTAAAGTTGAAAGAGATGAAAATTATGTTTGAAGTTATTGTAGTAGTATTGTTCTGGATCTAACCTTGTCATTTTTGTTTTGCTTATGAATTAAAGTATACAAGGTCTAATTGCATATATCAAAGTTGCGGACACTTCTTAGATTTTGTCAATTCAACAATAGTCCTCTAATATAGAATAGATCACTCCATTAAGGAGTAGGCAATGTGACCACAAGTCTTAGCAAGCACCTTGAGCCTTAGTAGCACTTAGCCAAATCTCATGGCTAGGCAAGGCTACACTATGGCCATCTAGAATATATGTCCGATGCTGCACTCTGGAGAAACATCAACAAGGTAATGGTCTAAACAACATTGTGAAGACTTGCCAGAGAACAACATGCCTATAAATCACAAACTCACATTAGATACGCTGCTATGCTAATGTCCTACTCATCATACTTTAAAATAATCACACGCTATAGCAAAAATCTAAATTCAAGTCAACCCATGAATATGACCTATAATCATCCATAAGCATAAATATCCTCAGGACACACTGTCTAGTATAACTACTAAATATAGGATACATCGTGGGCACAACTGTGAAGCTCTATAAGTCAAGATCCCATCTGTTATAGTTGATTTTACCACACATGGTTGATCACATATTTATGGCCTTTCTTGCCCCTCTGCAGAATCTTTAGACCCCATGGACTGATATTATACTTTGATGTTTCCAAGTTCATCCCTAAAAACACCTGTTTATTGCTGTATGTGACTTTTAATCCCACAGTCGCGTGTACACGCGACTTTTGACCTCAAACCCGCATACATCGGGATGTGTGCATAAATCAATGTTCCCCCAAGTTTCCGGGACGTGGGGACGTGGGAGCGGGGAAACGCACATTCGGGACACGTGCAGACCACCCCCAAATTTAGGGATATTTGGGGGGGACGTGGGGACGTCTCTAAAATTATAAAAATAAAATAAAATATCAAAAATAATAATTCATTTGATGTATATTAATGATTGTGCAATGTAAATACTAAATATATCGGTTTATTTTCTAAGTAGTACCAAGTAGGAATTGTAAAATGTGAAAATAATGGGAAAACATTAAAAAAAAATTCCCAGGGGCATGGCTGAGGAGATAAAGTTTCGCCCAGGAGTCCCCAAGTCCCCGGGACGCAGGAAACGTGGAAACGCGTCCCCGACCCTACGGGACGCGTCCCCGTGGAACACTGGCATAAATCCAAATATTTTTGGAGTTTTCCTTCATGTGTGTCCGAACCACTTGACTCTTGGCCTTCCATATGCCTCGAGATTGCTCGGATTTGACCCTCCATTACCCTTTTGGAGTGCTATATAATGAACCCCTTGGATACATTGAAGAGGAGGAATTAAAGAGCAACGAAACTATAGTCCATTGTTGCCGTAGCTTGCATATACTTGAGTCTGCATCCCTTTCTCCCTTTGGAGCACTTTGTGTTCTTCCCAAGCTTGCCTTTGCGTGTGAGCTTGCTATCGAGAGATGGAGGATTGAGGTGGTGGAGGCCCAGGTGGAGGACTCAGTTTCTCCGGTTCGCAAGCGTGCCGACAGAGGTTGTCACTTGTGTAATCTCTGATTTGATTAATAGAAATATCTTTTCATTTCCAATAATGTGCATTTGAATGAATATTGAATCCATTGATATGTTTAATTGCTTATACATTATTGATTATATATGCTATAGTAGATCTAACACCATATTATATAGCAGTGTTCCACGGAAACTCGCCCCCCAGGGTCGGGGGCTCGCCCCCCTCGCTCCCCACGCCCCGGGGGCTTGGGGGCTCCTCCAGAAACGTTTTCTCACGCCCCCAAAAAAGCGAAACTTCCGGAAACGCAGGAGGGGGCGCGTCCCCTGTTCTGCAGCGCGCTCCGGTGAAGGGGGGCTCCGAAACGCCCCCCCGTCCCCACGCCCCCCCGCCCCCTCCTGAAACTGGGGGGCTTCCAGACGCCCCCCCGCCCCCTCCTGAAACTGGGGGGCTCCCAGACGCCCCCCCCACTTTTAGTAGTTTACATGAGATGAATCATTGAACTTTTATTGTTGGGATTTAATCATTTATAATATTATTTTTTATTAAGACTTGGACGCCCCCCCGCCCCCTCGCCCCCCCTGAATTTCGCTAAAATTTGGGGGTGGTCTCCACACGTCCCCACTGTGCGTTTCCCCGCTCCCGCGCCCCCGCGTCCCGGAAACTTGGGGGAACATTGTTATATAGCATGCTTGTCTTGTTTGTTGTTGTTGAGAGCAAATTGCTAGCGCAAGCGGGATTGGAAAAAGCTCAACAGGGATCTACTTCAACTGTCTGGAATAAGGTATGATTCGAGATCTTTTAGTGTTAGATGTTTGGTTTCTCTTGCATATTGGGAAGGGATTGATTTCTCGTGTCTAGCTGTTTGTTCTGGTACACCCCAAGCCATAGGAAGTTTCTCTCCATAACACCATCCTTTGTCCAGTAGTGGAGAAATTCACTGTATGCAAGGTTCCAAAATGTATGGCAAGGGATCCTACAATCAATAGGTAAATAACTTGGGTGCCGTACTCTAAAAGTTTGCTCGCTCAATTGATAAGCCAAAGTCTCAAAAATTGAATCTCATCTATTTGCAAAGTATGCTCTGCCTTTGGGATTGAATGTACTAGCCAAGCTCAAAATCTGGTCTTCTCTGACAAAAATGAGAGGTAATCCCTCCATTACATAATTTGTGATAACAACTGTCAAATAACTCGATAGAACTCTGAGCTTACAACTTAGGTAGAAATGGACATATAAAAACACAATTTTGATTATTGTTAAGATATTTCTATTTGCGTTGTAATAATATTTCTATGCAAATATCATCTGCATAGTATATTTGTTTATGTGTAAGGTTACTATCTTTCTTTTTATCTTTCCATATAGCAGTTTTGGACATCCTTAATGGACATCCTTGGGAACTGAGTATACTAGGTGATCACTAGGCTAAGAAAGAGAGGGTTCATGTTCTCTTACTATATCACATCATTTGGTGCAAGAGGACTGTCTCTCCTCAGATTATCTAGGCCAAGTTTGCTGCTCACGCTTTATGGGGTTGAGGTCATTTTTGGACTAGTCTCACTACTTCATCGAGTACAAAACTTCATTGATTCAGCGACCGATAGAGATTGCTACTCTTGACTTTCCTACTACTCCTCGATGACCATTGCCACTGCCACAACTAGGTTCTCTTGGTGATTTCATTGTTGGTTTTCTAATGTTACATGTCTATTATAGTAAGTGGGCATCTCAATGGACAATATTCCCTCATTTAAGATACTCCTTAGATTCCTATGGCCACCTCCTATCGAACAAATAGAAGTTGAACAAGATCATTGGCGAGGACATTTATAGGTAGTACATTCAAGTTACTTGGGTGGATCCATCCCCTATTTTAAGATCGACCAACTTGGACTCAGACTTGGCCCAGTTACCAAGTTGGTCCTCCACCAAGCTAACTCGACCTTCAAACCAGATTGGGTTACTGATTCGGTACTAAACCGGTCATCTCGGCCGAGTCCCGACCTAAACTGACTGAGTTTTTTGCAAAAAAAAATGCTCTATTCAATTACTCAGTAGATTTGGCATACTAAATGGTAGTGTTAAATTCTTAAAGTAAAAGTGACATTTACCTCATCTTTCATTTTCTATTCTTTTACTTAAACTTTTAACATTACCATTAACTGTTTTAGGATGTTTGAGAGTGGTTCCAACCTCATCGGTCCCATTCAGAATTCAACAAATTTAATAGATTTCAAGATTTCAGGATTGCAAAGTTTCAGCCAAATTCTATCATGTACAAGGGTATGGGATTGACATTTAATCAAGCACATCAACTCCTCTATATACCTTGATGCTAGTGGTGTTGATTGTTGAACTCCTCTGTCATGACCTGAATATAAATATACTCTTCACTCAAGCAAAATCACTTATTAAGCATGGGAAGCTTTTTCTACCTTATTTTAATGATTGGATTAGGAAGTTTCATTAAAATTGTAGGATGTTGTGTCATTGACTAATGTCTTGGGTGTTAAAGAAATTTAACTTCGGAAGATATTCTATTGTATTTTTATTGTACCTTTATTATTCCTCCTTCGGGGGATGTCCTTGATGTAATTGGTCATGTAAAAGTCATGAGGTAAAACCTTCGTTGTAAGTTGGGTCAATAGTACCCACAAAAGTATTTTATAAATGTTATTTTGAGTCCTCCTAGGTAGGTCGACCCTAATTGAAGGACTAGGCCTACCTAGTTAGGTAATTAGGTAACTCACTTGATGAGTATAAATAGGTGACACCTCCCTCATTTGCACACACCTCTCACATAAGTAAGTGCACAAGAGAGAGAGTGAGAAGGCTTGCTGGAGAGTGGAAGTCGTCGGTTTTTTCTTGGGGTTGTTCAATGTACTTGGTCAAATTCTATATTGAGGAAGTTTTGTTGGGTTTTCTCCCCCAAGAGGGTTTCCTAGGATAAATCTCTATTTTCTTTTGTCTTGTTGTGCTTGTCTTTCTTTCAGTGATCCTATTGCATATGGTTATGATTATAGTTGCATATATCGTGTCGACGAATATATCGTCGGGGGTCTAGAATGAAACTTATCGGCAGCAACGACGAAAATATCGGAAAATATTGGCAAATGTCGTATTGCATTAAAAAATACAAAAACAAACATTTTTTTTCAAATTTTTTAACATCTAGAGCAACAACAACATCAAATAAACACATTTCCACATAAATATTAAAATACAACTCATATATAAAATGCATAATATGTCAAATGGTGGATCATGATCAAATATCGACTATAAACTAAAAATACTGAAATATGTTCTTGATGGAATGATAGAAAATCACATCAAATGATCAAAATAAATGTCTCTCAAGAGATGAATCATCATGACTCATGAGGCTTGTAGATAGTGTATAGAGTCTAGACATAGGACACCAACATGGTATGATAGTACAATGATAAATAATAGGAATCGAGTCATCAAGTCCCTGAGGATGACCCTCTAATCAAGCTACCCCTGTTACGGGTAAAGGGCACCACTCTTCTAAGAGTAGTAGGTGGTCGTGGAGGTGGTCCAAATGAGCCTGGGGTGGAACTAGAACCTCCAACTGCTCGAGTAGATAATGTGGATGTGGGGGAGGCGAATGTGAGTTGTCTCCTCCCAATCCCAACTGTATGACTCTGTGGAGGTGGTGGCATTGGAATTGGTTGGCGTTGCACCTTAATATCGACCTCCTCCTCAATGTCTTCATAGTCATCCTCTGGAAGTGGAACATCAACATCCTCCTCTGCCCCCTCCTCCTTCGACAGATCTGCATTATCCTCCTCCTCTTCCTCCAACCATTCAGGTGCCTTGTCCATCACAGGATCCTCCGTCTCCACCCTACATTTGCTGGTAGTGTCAATGTCATCCAATGAAATGGCATCTGAATTGGGTACTTTCTCAATTTGTTTCGCCTGCAACCTTAGATTGTAGTAGACATAAACCATGTCATTAAGGCGCTGAGAAAGTAACCTGCATTAGTATGAGATCCATAGTTAGGGGGTGATAAATGATGATAAATTCAAATTCAAAATTGTAATAAATTATATTTAGAATTAATAAAATTATAAAGAAGCAAAGATTATAAATTTAAATTTTCATTGTTTAAACTTTAACATTTCTAAATTCTAACCTTCAGCGCTTCTTGGAGTGTATCTTCTCAAAGACACTCCCATTGCGCTCACACCTTGATGAGCTGCAAGTTTGACTTAGCACTCTAATGGCAAGTTTTTGCAACTCTGGGACTCTGCGACCATAGCTAGTCCACCACACATCTTCAAAGAAAACAAGGAAAAACAACTTACAAATTACGATGTATTAAATTTCTACCAAGTAAAAAAAACATAAATGAAAGAGTAAATAATTAAGAATCTAAGAGATCAAAATTTGAAAGTTTTAAACAAATTGTACTTGGCATCCTTGTGGTTCTATCTTGGACAACCATGTCATAACCAAAAGTGCCACCTGACATCCTATAGATCTCCATCTGTCTAGAAACCTCTGCGTGCTCAGAGGGAGTTAACACCATCCTATGAACACACTGGAGAAAGCCATCCATGGCCTCAACATCAAATTGAAATCCACATGCATAAGAGAAAGTAGGGTTGAGGTAGAGCCCTGCTGCATGAATGGGACGATTGAGAGTATTATGCCATCGTTCATCAATCACACTCCATAGTTCAGATCGTCTTATGAGTCCCACCTTCCCCTTGTCCTCATAGTAGCGATGGATAGCTTCCTTGGCCCTATCCATGGCCTCATACAAGTAGCCCATTGCAGGCTTTTCACCATCAACCAAACAAAGAACCTTTACCAAAGGTTCACTGATGGCACATACCTCCTCCAATCCTGCCCAAAAAGTCAAATCAAATTGCACCATTCGAGCAATGGCTTGCCCATCTTATTTGGTGCTATAGACACAAGAAGCCCACTCATCAGAAAGAGAAATGAAGGAACTCCATCATAACCTTATGCATAAACTGAAGAGAAATGAAGGAAGTGGCGAATCATGTGATTACAGGCCGCATCAACTCCTTGTTCCCCGTGAAGCGTCTCATGAGTGAACGAACATATGTATGATTGTATATATATTTTGTCACACTTCGAGCTGAATCAATGACTTCCTTGATCCAAGGAAGTTTGCCCATGTCCTCTAGCATCAAATCAATGCAATGGGTGGCACAAGGAGTCCTAGACAAGCTTGCATACCTCTCCATAAGCATCCTCCTAGCAACAACATAATTGGCAACGTTGTCTGTAATGACTTGGACAACATATTGTGGACCTATCTCTTGGATAAACTTATCCAACAAATCACATAATAAGTGTGCATCTTAACATAGGGAGATGCATCGACAGATTTCATAAAAATTGTCTCCCTGGGACAATTAACCAAGAAATTGATAATGGATCTGCCCTTCCCATTAGTCCATCCATCTAACATAACACTGCAACCAGTGGCCTCCCATGACTGTCTGAGCTCATCTAATCTCCGGGTGCAATCAACCTTCTCCTCATCAAGGAGTCTCCCTCTCAAATCATTATAGGAAGGCCCCCTATAATCTAGACCAATAGTACCAGCAGCTTGAAACATGGCATGCTAGTAGGGGTTGTTTTTGGCGATGTTGAAAGGCACGTCACCCCATAGAATTTTTTTTGTCACAACTCTATCTGCCTCTTCGTTCTCCCTTTTTTTGAGCATGGGTTGAACAGAAGGTGTCCTCGATGCCACGAAAGGTGAGGTTGATGAAGGCATAGTGAGATGTGGGGGTCATGTAGATGAGGAGAAGGAATGCATGCCACTTGTGGCTCTCATTGTTCGTGATTTTGTTTTGGATGCAAGTTAATTTCTGAATTCCTCCTTCTCGTCCCTCTTCCTAGCCATGTCAAGAAGGGATTGGTTTGCAATACACATCACTTCTGGTGTAATAGCAAGACAAACATCCACTTCATGCCCAACAACTTTGGCAAGGTGGTATTTCAAGCGGCTAATTCCACCACAAATACCCTTCCCACATAGTTTGCAATTCAACCTTTGTCGATTATTAGGGTCAATTGGATGCCCATACTCCCACATTGGATCCAATGGCTTTGGCAGCGTGTCACTATTTAGTTGAAAGTTGAAACTTTAAACTTGAAGTGGATAATGGAGATGAAACCTATGCCACAACAAAAAACAAAAATGAATAAATTTTAAAATGTTTAATGGATGTTTGGATCTTTAAAAGTTTGAAAACAATGAAATTATGAAAACATTCAAAGGAATGTAGGGTGGCCTACCTAAAAGGATAAAACCCTATGATTGTAATGGAAAATCTACACCCTACACTAAATGTAAATCTACACCCTACAATAAATGTAAACCTAAACCCTACACTAAATCTACATTAACCAACAAATCTCAAGCAAAAAGAAAAAGAATGAAATAATACATACCTGAATAGATTTAGTAGATGGAACCCCACTTCACAACAATCTTCAATGGCAATGGAAAGATCGTTTTCCCCCTTGCTCTCTTGTAGAAAATTGCCCAAAACCGGAGTGGACCGCTTCCTCAACGCTGCCAAGTGCAAATAAACCCCAAAACCGCGTTCGAAGCCTCTTTATGGCAAAAAATCGGGGTTTTTTTTCTAGCAGGCCGACATATACGATCGACTCGCGATATTTACCCAAAATATCGCGATTTTTGAGTGTGTCGTGACATTTAAAAATGTCGGCAAATATCACGATTTTTTTGCGGCGATATATCGTCGACCCTTTCGACTCGCGATATATTTAGCCATGGTTATGATGTTATGATGCTAAATGTTTGAAGTTCTTGTATAACCATTAAAATCTTAACATGGTATCAGAGCTACCCTGAAAGAAGTCTTTGTGCAGTGGTGACACTACTACAACTTTAACTACTGAAGGTTAGCGCTTCATGCTTTAAAACCCTAGAAGGAAAAATCTAGTAATCCAAGCATTTTCACTATAACTCGACTTTGGTGAAGTCTTAGGAGCTGAAACTCGGATATGTTGAAGCTTAGATATTGATCTACCTTGTGTATGAGTATCAACCTCAGATTCACTGTACTTTAGGAGATATGATCCCTTCAAAATAGGGTTCCAACCTCTTCTAGAATTCAGTTTTAAACAGGTGACCTAGAGAAAAATGCCATCTCGGGTTAGGGAGTTCCAAATCAAATTTAGTAAGATGTTCCAGAAAGGGCACGGATTATGGTTTTTTTGGTGCGAGTTTCAGAACCTTGAACTTAAAACAGTGACACGTGACAGTCCGTACAATTTCACTATACTGAATCAGTCCATAAACACGTCACCTTGGAAACTTAGCATAAGTTCCACTTGGAGAATCCAATCTTTCTCTAACCTATGGGGTTGGACAAAAGACAGACCATACTACCTCGGGACAGATTTTTAAATCTTAAGGAGCATAAATTTCCGAGATACAACATAAATAGGACCGTACAATTCAACAAAAGAAAATTGAAGAAACTAGGGCATCAAATATTTTGCATTTCTGTCCACAGATTTGGGAAAAGGATTATACTACTCAGCTCGCCTTGAGGAGAAGCATCTTTCTATCCAATCAGGTCTGTAAGTCACCAAAGTTGAAAAATTAGGGTTTCTTGGTCAAACCCTAGGTCCATTGAAACAAGTAGTCTTCTAGAAAAGCACTGAAACAAGCATTTGGTTGAAGCAATCTTTTGAGTGCTTCTCATACTAGAAGAGCATGACTTGGAAGACTATGTCAAAGAAGAAGTTGCAGATCCAGAGAGAGATGAAGACAAGTAGTCTTTTAGAAGAGCATGACTTGGAAGACTATGTTAAAGAAGAAGTTGCAGATCCAGAGAGAGATGAAGACAAGTAGTCAAACCCTAGGTCCATTGAAACAAGTAGTCTTCTAGAAAAGCACTGAAACAAGCATTTGGTTGAAGCAATCTTTTGAGTGCTTCTCATACTAGAAGAGCATGACTTGGAAGACTATGTCAAAGAAGAAGTTGCAGATCCAGAGAGAGATGAAGACAAGTAGTCTTCTAGAAGAGCATGACTTGGAAGACTATGTTAAAGAAGAAGTTGCAGATCCAGAGAGAGATGAAGACAAGTAGTCAAACCCTAGGTCCATTGAAACAAGTAGTCTTCTAGAAAAGCATTGAAACAAGCATTTGGTTGAAGCAATCTTTTGAGTGCTTCTCATACTAGAAGAGCATGACTTGGAAGACTATGTCAAAGAAGAAGTTGCAGATCCAAAGAGAGATGAAGACAAAGCAAAGCATAAGGAAAACTTGGTCAACGCCAAAAGGACTATTGTAGATTCAGAGGGAGTCTACCAAACATACAAGATAAGTTTTTCTGTTTTATTTGAGTTATTAGAATGTTTAGATGATATTTGTCCAGTTGAGTAGATATTTATGTTCCTAGATTTAGGAAATGTATTATGCATGTTAGAGTGTTTGCATTTATGAACAATATACTGCTAATATGCATGAGATGGGAAGTGGCCTATGGTGCTGTACACCATTACATTTCTACTTATCTAGAATGAAACCTCTTTGCTAACATGTTGGGAGTAGTGCACACTCTTATTAATGTTTTCGTAGAGATGGTAGGCATCTAGAAAGTCACCGTATGTATATGAGATATGGATGAATGTTGTGTTGAAGCATTGGCTAAGATAGTTGCATGTCTTTATGCATAAGAATTTGTCATTTGGAAATTATAAATATTTTTAATCATACATCTGAATTTGACCTGCAGGAAAGATCGTGTGATGAAGGCTCATTGTAGAAGACTTCAACCTTTGCTACAAGGTTGAAGACAAGCAGTCAAATTATCCTCACATGATTGATGACCTCTGTGACGGAGGGAGTAGTGTCTTCCAGAAGTTGAAAAAGGATGATGCAGACAGTGCCAAGATGACTTGGCTAGATTGTTAGATGGACTTGACATCAAAATGACCTCTGTGATGGAGGGAGCAGTGTGTGCCATGATGTCTTGTCAAAAGTGTGTGCCATGATGACTTGGCAGAAGTGAGTGCCATGATGACTTTGCTAGGAAAACATGCTGACTTAGTTCCCCAATAATTCCATGCCTACTTGGCTAGGGGTGAGTGTCCCATAAACATAACCATGCTGGCTTGGCTAGGGGTGAGTGGCCCATAAATATAACTTGTAAATTTTCCTTGAAATCCAAACTAGGGCGAAACAATATATTTAATTTGTTACTGGAAACCACACATGAAATTCTTTTACTAGTATTGTAGCGGAAATAAAATACTGAGAAACATTCACAACATCACATAAAATATGGACACAATATTTTGGATATGGAACTCCCCGGATAAAACCCAAGATAGGAAAATCGGTGCATCAGTCAGATATAGAATTTATATTTTGAAGATATACATAACTTTTACAACCAACAGATAAATTACCTAACCTGGCGAAATGAACCTCTATAGAAACACTGGACAAATCCAACAACCAATCACAACCCCATTGCAATAGTACGACTCCCGCGTGAGTACAATCTCCTCTGCGCAACTATACTGATCCGTACAACACTGATGTCAGCCTGTACGGATTTCGTACGGTTGTACGAATGCCTCCTGTCGAATGGTACGATTGCCCTCTGCTTGCGTTTGTACGACGTCTAGCTCAGCCTAGAACCTCGGTGGATCTGTCGGGTAGATGCTCCTCCATCTTTTCAGTAAGTTCCTCTGTCTGACTTCTCTCTGTCTGTATCAATGTTGCAAACATCGGCGCGGTAAAAAAATAGGCAGGGTCTAGGAAACATCGTTTCGGGATATCTCGGCAACACATCGGCAAACATCGACAAACTTAAAAAAATACAAAAATATTCAATTTCAGCTCTAGAAAAAATTGGGAATATCTTGGGATAAATCGGGAAAAAATTGGCAATATATTGGGAAAAGATCGCCTCGAAAAAATCGGCAATATCTCAGGATAAATCGGAAAAAAATTGGGCAAAAATCGGGAAAAAATCGCCGAGCTGAAAAACTCGTGATTTCTCGGACATCGGCGATTTCTCGGCCGATGTTGGTAACACTGGTCTGTATCTCTCCTGTGTATGTGTCCTCCCACCAAATCTCCTTCTAACTCAATGGCTAAGCGAAAACCCTAACCGTCACTATGGATCAATGGATGTGATCTTTTGGTGAGATCAATGGCCAAGATTGGATTAGCCATCACTTAAGTTTATTTCACTTTTCACTTTATAAAAGTGATTCCATTAAGTCAAAATCAAATTAGAATTATTAATGTATTTTCCTACGTTCAAACTTAAGAAAATCACATTAAATACATTTGGCTTCTTGTTTAATGTCTTCCTAGCATGCAAGGACACATGCAATGCTAGAAGACCTTTCTTGTTGCCACTTTCTAACACTCCCTTTCAATGAGGAAGGGATTTGGTAGCAACCCCAACTTATCTTTGAACTTCACAAAACTTTGTCTGCAAAGTGCCTTGGTGAAATTGCCCGCCACTTGCTAATCTGTCTGTATGTACTTCAACCGAAAGGCTCCTCTCTGTACACATTCTCTCAGGAAGTAGCATCAAATGTCTATGTGTTAGCTCCGGTCATGGAACACTGGATTTTCAGATGGCTTGATGCCACTCTAAATCTCACATTGAACCACAATAGCCTCTAGCTCACACTCGAACAACCCTGAAAGCAACTTCCTCAGCCACATTCCCTCACAAACTACCAAATTGGCTGCCATGTACTCAGCCTCTGCTGAGCTCAATCTAATTGACTTCTGCTTCTTGCTGAACCAAGAGACAACCCTTGACCCATTGTTGAAGCAATAACCTGAAGTGCTCTCTCGGTCCTCTACGCATCGTGCCCAGTCAGGATCTGTGAAACCTGCTAACTGTACACTCCCCCTACGCTCATAAACCAATGCATACTCCACTGTACCTATGATGTAGTGAAGTATGTGCTTCGCAGCTGTCCAATGCACTCTCCGAGGGTCCACCATCAACTGTTTCAAAGAGTTGACTACAAAGCTAATGTCTGGCCGTGTGTTGACCAGATACATGAGCGATCCGATAAGCTGGCGATACAATGTAGGACCAAATTTGTCTGACCTTGATGTATCAATCTTCCTCCAGTTGGAAACTAGAGGTATGGCCATAGGCTTGCGATCCACCATCCTGAATCTCTTCAAGGTCTCCACTGCATACTTCCCTTGTTCAATGAAGAAGCACCCGTATCTCTGCCAAACCTCCAATCCTAGGAAGTAATGCATCAACCCAAGGTCTTTCATCTCAAACTCAATTGCAATGTTGGACTTGCAGTCACCAATCAGCTTATCATCTCCTGTAAGAAAGAGATCATCTACATATAAGACTAGTATGAGAGGCACCTCACTTGTCAAAAAGTACAGGTTGTGGTCCGCCTCACTCCGCTGAAATCCCATTTTCCTTAGATAGTTGTCTATCCTCGAGTACCATGCTTGAGGTGCCTGCTTGAGCCCATAAAGAGCTCTCTGCAACCTGCATACATGCGTCTCCCGGTCCTCCACATCAAACCCCTCTGGTTGCTCAATGAATACCTCCTCCTCTATGACTCCGTCAAGGAAGGCAGTCTTGACGTCCATCTGATGGACACACCAACCCATCTCTGCTGCTAATGAGATAATGGTCCGAATGGAAGAATACTTGGCAACAAGGGCGAAGGTCTCTTCATAGTCAATACTCTCCTTCTGTGAAAACCCCTTTGCCACAAAGCGTGCCTTATACTTCTCCACGCTTTCGTTTGCTGCATGCTTCACCTTGTAGATCCATCTGGATCCCACCACCTTTTTACCTTGTGGCCTTGACACAAAATCCCATATCTGATTCTTCATGATTGAGTCATACTCGTCAACCATGGCCTCTTGCCACACATCATGTTGTGCAACCTCCTTGAAACTGGAAGATTCAGAGTTAATCAACTTTGTCATCAATTCCATATATCGTCTCTCCAGTGGTTTGCTCTGCCTCATGGATCTCTGCGGAGGATTTACCTGCCTGGAATCCTAAACAGTGGACCTAAACCACTTATGCCTTGGCCTAGTGTCTACCTGCTGCGACTGCTGGATATCCGTCTCCTATTGCGCCTCATCCTCCAAGTCAATGATTGAAGGATCCTGTCCACCTGACTCCCTCTGACTACCAAAACTTGTGCCCTGTGTTTGTTCCTGTACTTGAACCTTTGGCTCCTCCAACTTGACCCCTGAAACCTATGCTGGTTGCTCTTCTGCTAGTAAGTCCATAGATCTCCGCAAGGCTTTGTCCTCATCAAACTGGAAATCCCTGCTCGCAATGATCGTCTTGAGAGCAAGAATATAAACTTTGTACGCCTTTGAAGTCTCGCTGTAACCAACAAGTAACCCCTTCTCTCCAGAAGGGTCCATCTTCTTCCTAGTGTCAGCATGAATGTGACAATAGCAGACACTCCCAAATATGCACAAGTGGCTCATCTCTGGTCTAGTTCCTGTGAAGACCTCCTCGGGTGTCTTCCTCCTCAAAGCTATGTGGGGATGCCTGTTTTGAATGTATATTGTAGTCTTGTATGCCTCGGCCCAAAGGAATAGTGGTAATCCCTGATCGAATAGCATGGCCTTGGCTGCTCCTACCATATTCCCATTCTTTCTCTTCACCAGTCCATTGTGCTGCGGTATGAGGCACTGTGTGCTCCTTCTTGATCCCCTCTGCTGAGCAATACTCCAAGAACTCATTGTAGGTGTACTCTCCCCCATTGTCCATCCTCAAAACATAGATATTCCTCCATGTCTGGTTTTCCACGAGAGTCTTGAACTTCCGATCAAAGACCTCTGACTTGGCCTTCAGGAAGTAGATCTAGGTCTTCCTGGAATAGTTGTCAATGAAAGTGACGCAGTAACTGTAACCAGTGTAGTTAGACTCGGACTCGGCAAATACTCGGCTGGCTTGGGACTCGGCAGACTTGTCGACTCGGATAAGACTCGGATCAGACTCAGCAAATACTCGGCAAATATGAAAAAAATAAAAATATAGTAATTTCTGTGCACAGAAAAATACGTAATGACATTTCTAATTCATATAAGTAATATAAAGTATTCTATGCAAAAATTCATTAGATCATCTCATAAAAATTGATCAATGATAACTTATAACACAACATTTGACACTCCATAATACCATATTTCATATTTCTATGCAAAATAGTGAAATGAAAGAGGATTCCTTGAACACATTCCAAAATAGTACCAAGTTCAAACTTCAAAGTTCAAATACATAACTCAAAACATAGCTAGTTGAAAATAAAAATAGATAGTGTCTCCAAGTCCAAACTCGAGTCTCATGCATGACTATGAGTAGTAGATCGCCTAGCATAGGCCCTAATAGAGCTAGTACCAACATCACTAGACTGAAAAATCAACTGTGATGCAGGTGTGTTTAGTGTTTCCATTTCGGAAAATGGATCACCAGAGGGACCCTCGGTCTCTTCATCAAGCCAACTCAAATCAGCAGGAGCTTCATCCTCCACTACCCAATCAGATACTAGATCAATTTGATCCAATAAAATTGGATCCAAATCCTTTGCTCGCAACTGTTTTGTGAGCATCTGAAGGTTGTAGTATATGTAGACCAACTTCTCCAACCTGTTGCGCTTTTTGGTGTGGATGTGCTCGAATACTGACCAATTGCGCTCACAACCTGAGGCACTGCAACGCTGAATCAAGATTCTGATGGCAAATTCTTGTAGTTGTGGTGCCTCAGTGCCACAATCTAACCACCAAGGGGCTGTTATAAAAAACAAGCAAACAAAGATTACAAGTTTTGCAATGTCAAGCTTGAAAAAAAAATTGTGAAATAAAATGTAATGATTTACATAATTGAATCTTACATGGCACTTTCTTATCCCTGAGACGTTGTGTTGAGCTAAATCCAAACATGCCAGATGATTCTGTGTACATATCTCGCTACAGATTGATTTGGTCTTGAATCTCTTGACTTGGGTACATCCTCTCAATACATAGCATCACACCTCTCATCACCTCAGGATCTTTTTGAGTTTTAAACCCAACATTATAGAATATGCTTGGATTGAGATATGCCCTTGCTGCATGTAATGATGAATGTAGTTGCTTGTCCCACCTGGAATCAATAATATTCCATATAGGAAAATATTTAGATTCATCCCCCCTATAGAAGGCCTTGATGGCCTCTTTGGCCCTGTCCATCCCCTCATAAACATATCCCATTGGTGGTTTATCACCATCCATGATCCTCAACACTTTCACAAGTGGCTCTGTCATGTTGACAATCTCAGTGACTTCCTCCCATAAACTATCTCTACGGACAAACAAACTCATAGCCATTGCATCTGGTTTTGTGCTATCTTTATAATGTATCCATTCCTTGCTACTAACCATTCGTCTCAATGCTTGGTACTCATTAAGAAGGCTTTGGAGGGAGAGAAAGTTTGTTGCAAACCGTGTGACAGCAGGGCGACTGAGCTCACCTTTGGTGTACTCTCTCATAAGGCTCAACACCCAAGCATGGTTATAAATGTATTTGGTTATTTGTTTGCACTCGTGAACAACATCTTGCACCCATGCCAACCTCCCAATGTCCTCCAACATCAAATCTATACAGTGGGTAGCACAAGGGGTCCAAAAAATAGTAGGGTATTTTGCACAAAGCAATTTACCTGCTGCCACATAATTTGTAGCGTTGTCCGTGATTACTTGGACAACATGCTTGACCCCCACTTCTTCCACAACCTCTGCTAACAATGTAAAAATCAGATTTGCATCTTTCACATGCGAAGATGCATCAACGGATTTCAAGAACATGGTTCCTTTAGGGCAAGCCACAAGGAAATTTATGATTGTTCTATTCCTCTGATCTGTCCACCCATCAGACAAGATTGTGCAACCTGTAAACTCCCATGAGCTTTTAATGCTCTCCAACTGTTCCTTGATACACTGCAACTCCTCATCTAGATCTTTCCCCCTAAGTGAACTGTAAGAGGGGCCTTTGTATCCAGAGCCAGCGCCTGCAACAGCATCTATCATGGGCTGATAAAATGGAGACCTTGCAAGGTTGAAAGAGAGGTTGTCATGGTACCAAAACCTCCTCATTGCCATATCTGCCTCCTTCCTTTTCCTTTCATTAAAGCTGTCCAATGGTGGTTGAGATCCTGGGGAGGTACGAGGGAGGAAGAAAGGAGAGGTGATAGATGGACTTTGTGGAACATTTGATGAGCAACTACCTGGAGGTCCCATTGGAGATCTACCAATCCCTGCAGTTTCAAACCTCAGCCTAGATCTTTTGGCATTTTGTTCTTTGATACTTTCCAAAGCAACGTGCATTTCCGTTGTGACTTCTTTAGGGCAGCCATCACAAACTACGACATCTTTGCAGACAACTCGAGCTAGGTGGTGTTTTAACCAGTTTATGCCCCCATACATAGTTGTTGGACAGTAATTGCACTTTACTTGATTGTCTTGCCCTGGGACCACCCGAACACAATGTTCCCATGCTTTAGGAAGAGGCCTTCTAGGTGTTCTCCTAGGTGCCATTGATCTGAATCCTGAGTGAAAAAAAAATTAGAATGTATTTAATTTGAATTAAAACTTAAAATTAATAACATAAAAAACTTTAAAAAAATAACATTAAAAACTATAAAATAGAACATTAAATTAAAAATTACAACATAAATAAATAAACCAAAAACTAAAAAATGTCAAAAACATAAAAAATAACATTAAAAATTATAAAAAATAACATTTAAAAACTTTAATAACATTTAAAAACTTAATTAACAATTAACATGAAAAAAATTTAAAATATAACATTAAAAATAAAAAATTAAAACATATCTAAAAAAAAAACCAAAGGTCAAAAACTAACAAAATGTAACAAATATAAAAAAACATAAAAACCTAAAATAAATATTAAAAATTTAACATTAAAAAAACTTCAAAATTTTTATAAAAAATTAACATTAAATATTAAAAAAATATCAAAGTTTTAAACACTAAAAATAAAAAAAATAACAATAAATATTAAAAAATATTAAAGTTTAAAATGTTTAAATTTAAATGTTTATATTTAAACATTTAGCCAATGCATGAAGCCAATGTTTAAAATTTAAACATTAAAAATTAAAAAAAAAATAACAATAAATTTTTTAAATATTAAACAAAAACATTAAACAAAAAAAATTTAAAAAAACATAATTTTTTTATTTTAAAAACATTAAACTTTAAACATTAACGTTTTAAAAAAATTAAACTTTAAACTTAAAAAAAATTAACGTTTTTAAACTTTAAACATTAAAAAACTTACCTGTTGATGCCTCGACGCTGGCGGTGAATGCTGAACCCCTCGTGAATGCATGAACACCCGACGCCGCTAACAATGCTGAAGCTGACGTGAACCCCCGACGCTAGCTTGAACCCCGATGCGAACAATGCTGAAGAGTGTTGAAGACTGCTGAACGGTGAGCACTCGAAGCCGTCGATTGAAGAACTGAACCCGAACTGCTACTAAATGCAGAGCTGCTAAGTCGTAGTCACGGCCATTCAATGGAGAAGCCGTCTTAAAACCTCCTGTTGCCGCCTAATTCGCACCTCGGGTAATGTGGCAGAAATCTTCAAGCCACTGGGTGTGACCTTGGGGGCAAGCTCGAGCCAAGTGCTGTCACCTGATACTCAGCTCCTCCGTCTAGGCCAACTCCTAGCGAAGCCAAGGGGGGTGGACCCTAATGAAAAGTAAAATCTAAGATTTTTACTCTACGAGAGAAGTAGTTAATTCTAGGACTTTTAATATGGAATGGATGAATTTAAGAAATTACCAATTATTGCCAACACAATTTAACCTTAGCAACACCTTAATTCAAATTAGATACACCAAATTCAATGACACATTGCGAGATTAACTTATGCAAAAAAGGAACAGAAAAGACCAGTGCCAAAATGAAAAAAGTGCTTGCAAAAGTGGGTTGCTAGTGTAGTCTCAGTGAAAGTATTGCAGTGTCTCGGTTGGTAAATTTTTAATTATTAAATGAATTGATTAAGGAATGGGTAAATTGTGGGTTTGGCCCAACAAGTCAAGTCCCTTCAAATTGAGTGCTAAAGCAGTAATACCAAGTGTTCAACAGGGCGAGGATAGACCTGCTTAGAGTAGCCCCCTGCCTCTGTAGTGATTACTCTTTGCAACCTCCCGAGTTTTCAAGAAAATTACTTGTGTGGATTTTCCTATTAGATCTAGTAACTCGTATCCCTTTCTGATACAGCCAATTGATCAGACAAGCTGCAGCAGTGTAGAGCATACGGGGAAGGAGTCTTGGTTTATTTTAATTAGAACAAGTTTTCTGATTTAGAAAAAAGGTAAAACCCTGCAGTATCTTTCCAAATTCAGTACTCGGGCAAGCCCTTATCCACGAACCTGTACTCGGGAAAGCGAGGGGGTTTATTTTAACTTAGCAGTGCATAACAAAATTGTTTTTGTTTTTTAATTACTACACTGCTCAAATCTTTTCCCTTATGGTACTTCGGTATAGCGCAGTGGGTAAGTATTCAGGTTACTTTTGCACAACTTAAACACAGCATGAAATGATAAAAAAAAAGGACAACTACGCTACCAGCATATAAGAAAACAGAAAAGGACACCGACACAAATCCCCCAAGGGGGATGGGGACCGGGCTCTACTGAGCCTACTCAAACTTATTTTTTATTAGTAGGCTACAATGCTTCAGCAGAGAATGCTCTTTGGTCCTTGTTATTTGGGATCCAAAGGCTTACAACATGCAAAGGAAATAGGCCCAGCTAAGGGGAAGGCCTCCTTGGAGCTCTGGATGTTCGAAAAAAGCTAATTTCGGGCAGAGTTCCCTTCTCTTTTTTGATGGGCCTGCTAAAAACCAGCAAGCATATGTCAGTGAAAGATGCCCAAAAACACTTTGGAAGTGTCTTTGGGCAGCATGCAAAAATTTACAAAAAAAAAGTCTAAGTAACAACTGATTACAAAAAACAAGGAAACAACTAAGTGAGGTAAGCTAGAAAGCTTGCCTTTTTAGGATCTTTGCTTGCCTCTTGAGGAGAATGGCAAGCAAATCTTAAGCACAAAATGCTAGATCAAACTTTTAAATGCATAGAAACTCTTTCAACAAGCTTTTTAATTTTCAAAATTTTTTAAACTTGCGGAAAAAAGGGAAAAGTAACTAGATCTAAAATTTTAAATGTACCTTTGAAGCAGACTAGAAATAGAAACTTTTAGACATCAGATCTACCTTTGATATGACTTTAGATGCTAGATCTAATGTAGAAACATTTGAAACCGAAAGAAAAATTTAAGAAATTTGTAGATCAAAATTCAAGGAACCCAGAGTAGAGCAAGAAATAAAGGACATAAAAAGCTTCCTTGGTGAGATCAGAGGGACAGAGTTTATTTTCAAATTTTGCTGAAGGAAAGGTAGAGCACATTTGCTCATCAATACTCCAGCATTAGCTTCCTGCAAAAGTTTATCAACACTAGCAATGGGGATTAAAAAATACCTGTGTAAACCGAAAGAGACTACAACAACAATGTAGATCCAAGCATGAAATGATACATATATCAAATAGTCTTCCACGACTTGCAATAAAAGAGTAACCTAATAAGAATTACCTTTTATCTCTACAAAAATACCATTTCCTTCCGAAAGCAAGTTAATCCCAAACATATGCAAGCATGAAAACAAATACAGGTTACCTCACAAATGTAGAGTAAACTCTATCCAAACATCCATAGATCCCACACAGAAATTGCCTCCAAAGCCTTTTATTGACAATACTTCAAGAAAAATTTACAAGATTACAAGCAGAGGTTCCACCTTTGATCCTCTCAACAAAGGAGAAGAGACCAACTTATATAAGAAAAGGGAGACCCAGGGGGGCCTCATCAATACCTGGAGTAGAGCTCTAGTGGTGGAGTTGATTGTGGAATAATCCAACGTCAACTTGAGGTGGGACTCAAAGTGTTGGTCACTTGGAAGGATTCGGATGCATGAAGGATACGCCACCTCTCCCATGAAGAGGTGCGTACTCACCAAGATCTTACCAACTCGCTCCTAGAATGCCACATGCATCAAAGCCATGCGTAATCACGCCATATCCCAATCTATCCTTAAATGCTAATACATTCGCGTGATACTTTGGTTTATTTTCCATATGAGCCAAATCGTAAATCATTAATACGGAAACAACACATGGTTTGTTTTGGTGATTCGTTAGCTCCTTAGTCAATTCAACACAAAACGCCAATTCCTTAGCATGACCAACCATGACGTGAGGAAATCTGGCGAGTTAATTTATTGTTTGACGTCACCATATTCTATTCACTCGCTGGCTCATGATTAAAACCAAAACCAATGCATGGTAGCTTAAAATAAACTAAGTTTATTTTAATGTGACGTGGATATAATGGGCCCACTCCTTGGTTGGCGTAACTCACCTAACCATGCTTACGATCCCCTCCATAATATAACATTCACCTTATTTTATAACCAAACTTATAATGCCTTTGCGTGGATGAATAATCGCTTCCTTCATGGGACCCCTTTGCCATGTCACTTTAATATAAAACAAATTGAATTTTGACTTATTCAAATTTGTCCTTTTGTGCCAATTTGTCCAAACTGAGCATTAAAATGCCATCTTGATGTATTTTTAGCCCAATAATGCCTTACGGGGTGCTCCGACTGCTCGACTGATGTAGAAAGTGGTCCCATGGGTAAAGTGAACGCTCCGGGTGTGAAAACGAGTGTCCCCACGTCAGAAACGGACTCCGTATTTGACTTTTATTACAATCTGAAGTTTTTTAATTAAACCATTAAAAAATGGCTTAAAAAACGGAAAAAATTATTTTTTGCGGAAATTGACGAAACTCTAGGGGGACCTAGTACATGTCCATACGACTTAATTCGAATGCCTAGCATGGTGAAAAACACCGACACGAAGGCTCTAATAACCTCCCTAGGCCGCAACACCAAGATGACTACCCCAGCTTTGGAGGTGTGAGTGAAAAACTCAGAAATTATTAGTCGTTTGTTCAACAACCAATAATAACCAAGGGAAAAAACACTCTGGGCTAGTCGGCTTGATGCTTAAGTCTGGGAAGCCGAGCCTTTTATAAAAAATTAAATGCTAGGACATTTTTTACAATTTCCCCAAGGGGGTATGAACATGCGTTACAAAAAAAAACGACCCTGGAGGCCTGAAAGGACCTCTGAACTCTGAATATGAACAAGTATCTTGTTCATCACTGGCGGCTCATTGAAAGTCCAACTAGGTGCAGCCTAGTCGGTAACATCTCCAACACTTCCCTCCAAAAACACATTTGCGGGTCAACGACGTGATTCCAGCTCAACAAACGCCAAAAAAATGGCTTTTCCACCTAACCCCAAGTCCGTCAAGTTACTCCGAGTTACTCACGAGTTTGCCGGGTAACGCGAGTTTTACCGAGTCCGAGTTTGGCCGTCGAGTTTGTAGCGAGTACTCGGATCAGCTGCCACTCGGCCATACTCGTTGCACTCGCTGAGTCTATCCCGAGTCTGACTACACTGACTGTAACCATTGAAAGATTGGACACTCATAGGTTCGCAAACATCCGAATGCATCAAGTCCAAGGTCCCCTTAGACTTGTGCTCACTCTATGGTAAAGGTTTCCTGATGTTGTTCCCCAACGCACAACCCTTGCAGTGGTTATGTTTCTCCTCCTGTACCTGAGGAGAAACATAACCTGTCTGAAGTGCCTCGGTGCTTCATGGTGTAAGTGTGCCATTCTTCTATGCCACAAATCACCCTGACTGCTGTTGTTGCTGATTACAGCCTTTGCATACTCAAAGTGTAATCTATACACCTTCCTGCTCCGGATCCTTCTAAGTTGCATGAAACTGGGAAACGTGATATATATATATATATATATATATATATATATGTGTGTGTGTGTGTGTGTGTGTGATCAAGAATATTTTTTAATTTAAAAAATAAATGTGAAATATAAATCATAAATCATAAATGTCAATAAATCATTGCCTATGTTGAGATCCTATTCATCAATAACACCCTATTCCTCCCTCCTCTAAGCTCTAGCCTTTGTCTCTAACTCGAATTTTAAACTTGATCCTCAAAGGGCATTAGTCAACAGCTCAACACTCTACAATTTTGATGAAACTTCCTAATCCAATCGTTAAAATAAGGTAGAAAAAAATTCACATGCTTAATAAGTGATTTTGTTTGAGTGAAGAGTATATTTTTATTAATGTCATGACATAGGAGTTCAACAATCAACACCACCAACATCAAGGTACATATAGGGGTTGATTTGCTTGATTAAATGCCAGTTCCATACCCTCATACATGATAGAATCTGATGGAAACTTTGCAATCGTGAAATCTTGAAAACTATTAAGTCCATTGAATTTTGATTGGGATCTAAAATTCTACTTTTTGCATATGAAGTCCGATGAGGTTGGAACCCCTCTCAAACATCCTGAAACAATTAATGGTAATGTTAAAATTTAAGTAAAGGATGGAAAATAAAAGATAAGGAAAATGTTAGTTTTACCATTAATATCACCAAAAACTACTGCTCCATGGCGACTTTTTTTGTGGAAACGTGACCTAATTGACTGCAGCCGTACGCATTTCCATCTCAAAAACATGTTTTGTCCGTACGAAAATGCTTTTCCAGGACAAATGGCACGTGTTTCGGAGTTTTGAAACGGGGAAACACTGGAAACGGGGTTGGGGTGCATGTTTCCTGCAACATAGCTTATTTTGCAGACCTAAAGCTAGGACATGACTGTTTGGCAGCCTTCTAGGCTTTACTGTGGTTGTGTAACAGCCATCTAGGGCTAGGTTGTGGACTGTAGTAATATCCCTTGGCTGGACTGTAAACTGTGCAAGTTAAATTGTGACCCTAGTGAACTGCCTGTGATTGATTTGTGACTTTGTCTAGCCCTGTCTCTGAGTTTTTGGGCCTAATCAGAAGTTGTCATTACCTTCATGAGAGTGCTGCTGTAGTTTGGGCAAAGGGTTGAAGTTTCCTTTCATTCTACTTGACATTCTGAGGTCTGTATCCTACATTAATGTAACCCTCCCATCTTACTCTCTCTGGTAAGTCCACTGTTCATTTAATGACTTGTCCTTTCAGTGACAAGATCTGATCCTAAAGGTATCTGAGTATAAGGGAGATCTAAACCAGCATTAGTATCTTTAATGATTATTTGCTAGTTCTGTTCTTTAGTTTGCCTTGTATAGATAGTACTGCTGCTTTTGTTTATTTTTTCTGTTGATAAATTGTATCTCAAAGACCAAAACACAGTGGCCATTGGAGTGTTAAAGTTGAAAGACATGAAAATTATGTTTTAAATTATTACAGCAGTACTGTTCTGGATCTAGCATTGATTTTAGATTTTGTTTTATGCATTAAAGTAGAATTTTTAAAATTTCCTATCTCTAACCCAAACCTAACCCAAATTTCAACACATTCTACTTAATATTAATTTCCACGAAAATAATGGGCATTGACTACGGCCGAAGTTTTATGCAATGCACAACTGCAAAAATACCTTCATTTTGTGAAAACACAAGACTATAAATTAGTCTCTCCAATTGGGAAATGACAAGTCTATAAGTTATTCTCTCCAATTTTTTTATAGGTTTTACTTTGAGGCATTCATGACATTAAATAGTATTCACACACTTCATGGCAGATCTGTCCTTAACATACTTGTCTCTATTACATTACTTACAGTTTATTTTCCTGCTTCTACTCAGTTGTCCTGAATTAGAAGAGCTTGTAAAGGTTTGTCGAGATAGTGGAGCACTTGGTGCGAGACTTACTGGAGCTGGATGGGGTGGTTGTGCAGTTGCTTTGGTGAAAGAAAATATAGTCCCTTCTTTTATCTTAAATTTAAAGGTGACTGCTGCTGCTAAACTTTTGAGACTGTTTTTGTTGTCTCCTATTTGTTTTTAAAGTCGGCATGGTTCATTCAACTATGAAAATTGGGCTTTCTAATCTTTGTCAAGACTAATCATGGTTTGCATACACCTTATGGTCATTTTAATTTATTGCGGATTTTTATTGTTTTCAGGAAGCCTTCTATCGGTCACGAATTGAGAGAGAATTGATTAATCACAGTGATTTAGGTCTCTATGTATTTGCCTCTAAACCCTCGAGTGGTGCTGCAATTTTCAAATTTTAATCATCTCCTATACATGGATTATAAATCTCCTTTACAAATTTCAGTGATCACTCGAGGCAAGAGGAGTCAAACTAATTGTGCAAACATATAAATAGCAATTCTTGTAGAAAAAATAGTTGCAAGGAAATTGTTTGGTTCTGATTTAATGAATCTTCCCGTGGCAATAATTTAAATAGTTATTGCACTTTACTAACTTGAAAAGACTGAATAGCTTGATCTTGGTTTGAAATGTGGAGACTAGCTTGCCATCAAAAACCTTGTCCCCGATGATCACAGATGCAGCTGCAATTAGAAACGTTTTGTCACCAAGTCTTTTGATGATAAAATAAAGAGGTTGTCTGCCTACCGCTGGTTACTCAATGGAACCTGGTCACTTGGTAATAACAGTGGTAAAATGGAATTGTGGATGCATCTTACAGTTCTAAAATTTTCTTGTGAGAAAACGTAATGCTGGAGAAACATAGTGAATGGATGTTGAAGGTGGAGATATTGTCTTATTACTGTTATTGTAGTAATTTATCTTAGTAAAATTCTTCCCGTACTAAGGAGAGCTAGTATAAATGGAATACACTGTCTATATGGAGAAATTACTACGTTGTCTGTACAGAGATTATTTAGTTCTTGCCTTTAATGGGGGAATATGGACAGGCTAATAAAGACTTTAGTATTGAGGTTCTGGTTTGATCAGATATATACTGTAGTTTCAAACTGCTCACAAGATTTATGTTTGCTTAGTTGTTAGAAGTCTCGTTAGTTTTAATTCAGATTTTGAAAGGGCTCCATTACTACTGCCATATTTTATTCCAGGGTAACTCGTTTTACCAGTGATAGTAAATCTATTATTAGAGGTATGAATTTGTACGGAACTTGGACTGTTGGGAAACAATCTGGTTTGTTGAAAAACCTTTATGAGATTGAAAGATGTTGATTATGAGCGGAATTTGTGTATACCAAGTTTTTAAATTTTAGCCCTTTCCAGTTTACTATGTTATATTCAAGGACCAAGACTTAAATATTCTCCTTCATTTAAATCTACATGGGATGTCTAGCATGTAGAAGTCGTCCATAAGAATAACTCTCTAGACAGACTTTGTAAAAGTATCTTTTGTAATACTTTATGTTTGGTGTCCCATGGTATGGGGTGTCTTTTGGTATTACTATTGACTAGGTTATTGCATGGAGTGAATGCTATAAGAGTGTATGGAGAGTTGTATAGACACACAGACAAGGGTGAGTTATATCTCTTGTGTGGTCATTGTCAGTGAGTGATCAGGTTGTGTGGTCATTGTCAGTGAGTGATCAGGTCTGAGAGAGGGGAGTCTTTCAGAGGCTTGAGAGTGAGGGATTCACTCAACCCGGGTTTGTTGATATTACTGAGGGTTTAGGCATAGGTGCAGCAAGTGAGAGTCTGGAGTTGACTGAGATCTGATGTGCATATCTGGAAGCCTGGGGGTTGTAAATGCTGTTTAACAAATCTGCAATAAAGACAAATTGTTTGCTAGGTTTCCCAAGGGATTGGGGTCTTCTCTGCAATTTATAGTTGCTTAGACAGTGTATTACAGTTGTTAATGTTTCAGATCTGCAATGTTTATGTTTTCTGGTTAAAATTTGAAAGTGAATGGTTAAACTAAAGACTTCTTATCAAGATTTGTTTTAGGGTTATTAATTTCACATGGTATCATAGTGGGTTTGAAGAAACTGCAACAAAAGTTCGAGAAAAAAAGGGGAATTTCATACCGTACGACCATGGTACGGGTCGTATGGCATACAAATTTGTAGACTAAGTGATTCAGTTGTGGCGTGAAGGTGTCGAGATTGTGCTGAAACCGGAGAAATTTGATCTCAACTGTGGATTGGATGGTTGTGTTCGTTGGCTTGTAAGGGTCGATCATATTGATCTACAAGAGCTTAAGACTATGGCTATTGGTTTGAGTGGACAAAGGTCGTGGTGTGACTCGTGGATTCCGTGGAGATAGTCAAGCAGTAGTAAGTGCAGTCGACAACGGAAGGAATAGGCAGGGAAAGCTTGCGAGCAAAGGATGGTCTAGCCCAAAGCACAAGAGTGGCAAAGGACGCAGGCTTGATTGACGACAACGAAGATCGGGTCGGTGTCGGGCTGGTGCTTTTGGGATGAGGGCTCGTGGGAGACAACAACGTGAGTACGATTGTGTGGACAGCAAGGCGTTGTTGGTCATGATAGTTGTAGACGACGGTGTTGTAATGAGCAACAGGATTCGTGGACGACTTGGGCTGAGTTGTGATCCACAACAGCTGATGAGGACTTGAAGGAACAACAGTTGTCGACACTGCTGTAATTGCGGGCTCGTGAGGTGCTGCGAGTGATCGAGCCAATTGTTGAGGTCATGGCGGTTGGAAGAGGGGTGGTGTAGAGGTCGTTGACAGGTGACTTTGAGTAGGAGGTGACGTAGCGGTAGCTCGGGTGAGTCACATGGTCAACAATGGATCTCAAGCAAAGAAGCTCTGTAGCAAGGGTGGTGTTTGCGGTTGAGTGTTGGGCTACAGTAGAGGCTGCTGGAGCTGTTGGGAGATGACAAAAATCAATCATCAAAAAGGGATTGATCTCGTAGGGTAAGACTGTCGATAGAGGAAACAGATGACGGTTTGGACGTGGAAGTTGCAGGTTACAAACAACTGCTGCAGATTGCTAACATGGAGGAACCAACCGCGAAACCATCAAGCAGCCACCTAGGTTAGCAAAAAATCCAAGGAAAAAGCCAGGTAGGGGCAGTAAGATTTTGGGCAGCCCAAAACTACCCAGGAAATTCGGGCAGCTGGCCTAGGACAACAGACAACCACTTGGGCAGCCCAAAAATGCTCTTGGGCAGTTGTAAAGGAGTTGGGTAGGACTAGAAGGACTTGTGCAACCCATAAAAGCGGTTGGGTAGATTGCAAATGTACCCGGGCAACAACAAAAGGTTGTAGGAACCCCCCAGAAACAACATAAGTCTACAAGTAACCCTGAGTAGCTTTAGGTAGGAGGTCTGAACTGTGGTGCATCTAGCCATAATGACGAGAGTGAGGTTGATGCTCCTTGGTATTTCATAAACAAACTCAGACCGCTATGTGAGCTGTGGGGCTCACATAAGATCAATAATGATGATAGTTGGTTCGGTGATGTCCCAGTTGGAGTCAAAAGATCTATTGGAGCTGGCAGGAATCATGCATGTTCCAGAGTTGAGGGTCAATTTGCTCTTAGTATTAGCCCTAGAGGATGAGTGGTATGTTGTATTGTTCTAGGATGGACAAGTCTTCATACAATCAGAGGGAGTAGTTGCAACACCTAAGGATGTGTTTGATCCTGGTGGATGCTTCTCTGGAAGTACCTTCCTCGCTAAGAGGGAGTATTAGTATTTGGTAGCTAAGATAGATATTTCTACATGGGGTGTCTAGCATGTAGAAGTCATTCGAAAGAATAACTCTCTAGATAGACTTTGTAAAAGTGTCTTTTGTAATACTTTATGTTTGATGTCTCATGATATGGGTTGTCCCATTGTATTGACCATGGTTTTTGCATAAAGTGAGTGTTATAAAAGAGTTCATGGAGAGTTGTATAGACACAAACAAGAATGAGTCATATATCTTATGTGGTCATTTGTCAATGTGAATGATATTATTGATTGTGAGTGATCAGTGAGTGATCAGATCTAAGAAAGGGAGTCCAAGGCTTGGGAGTGAGAGATTCACTCAAGCTAAGGTTTGTTGATATTGATGAGGGTTTGGGCATAGTTGTAGCAAGTGAGAGTCAAGAGATGACTAAGATATGGCGTGCGTATCCAAAACCCTTGTGTTGTAAATATTGTTTAACAAATATTCAATAAAGATAAATCGTTGGTCGGTTTTCTCTAGGGATTTGTTGGACGTTGGGTTCAATGCTCCCCGTGAGTTTCGTGACATGCACTAATTGCCTCCCGAGATCCTAACTTTGGCAAT
>LPNX010818339.1:509579-565544 GCA_001517045.1 Pseudotsuga menziesii | reverse complement strand
GTTGTTGGACATTGGGTTCAGCACCCTCCGTGAGTTTCGTGACATGGACTAATCGCTTCTTGAGATCCTAACTCCGGTGATTATGGCAGAGATTAACACCTGCAGGTTTTGGTCTAACGACAATCGCGAGTCCAACAAAGGTTGATTGAATTGTCATTGATGCCACCAAGTCCCTCTTGCAGTGCATAGGTATGGATGATCCCAATACCCTCACATCCAGTGCCTTGGAGCCCTTATATTGTTCCTTGGAGCACCTTGTGGAGTCCTGCAAGGTTGTTGAACCCACAAGATTGGATCTTGGAGCCACCACCTTGTTGATGATGCTGAAGACCCTGCTAATGTTGATAAAGATCTTGCTTATGATGTTGAAGCCCTTGTGGACAATGGGGAAGCCCATGATGGGTTGAAGAAGCATTAATGACCCATTATGTTGTCATTTATGCTTTGATGGGGTCATGGTACCCTAGGAGAAGCCTTGGCAACCCCATAGGAGGTGGCATGATGGATCTTGACCCTTGGAGGTCCTCTTGTATAGTTTAGGTGGTTGAAGAAGCCTTTGAAGAAGTCTTTGGACCCACACTTGGTGAATTAGTTGTCCCTATACCCTTAATGGAGATGATGTGGTCATGGGGCCATGGAACTCTTGGAGATGGTCCTAAGACATGAGAAATGCTTGCCACCCACTTACATGGTGGTGTGATGGCACTTGGACACACTTGGTTGTATGATTGTGGGCTGATATGATCATGATGATGCCCTATGGCACACTTGCCTTGGTCTTGAGGTCATGTGCATACCCATGACTATTGATCTTTGTTGCCCTTGGAGGATTGGGTCTTGAAGCAACACATACGATGGCTCTTGAACAATGATGTGGTTGATCTATTGATGAAGACTTGGTGGAACCCATGATGAAGAAGTCATTACCCTTGGCCATGACATTATGATGCTTGAAGCTCTTAAAGATGTTGGAACCCTTTATGAAGAACATGAACCTTTAAATAATTCTTTTACTTTACTAACATTTTCGGTCATAAAGGTATTGAAAGTTTTCCCAACCCGGTTTCAAGCCATTAGGCTTCTCTGCATTGTTTAATGCCCAACCCTTTCAATGCATATTTTTTCTCGAATTAACCAAACTGACATACATGTGAAAACTTTTTCTCAATTTCAAACAAACTCAGAAATTTTCGTTTCAAACTGGAAACGTAAAACTCAAAAAATTTCAGACATTAACACACATGAAAATTTAAACACTTGTTTTTGTCCAATGGACCAGGAAAAAACCCCCAAGGGAAAACCTGTTTTCTTTGTGAGAGAGATTTTATATTTCTTCAGTAAAAATATAGAAGATAAATTCAACGGTACTTATCAATTTTCCAGTCTCAAAATTTGAACCCACTGTTGAAAGCTTCTTCCTCGAAAAATGTGCCAAACTTAGCCTCAAAATTTGTGCCAAATAATTGCTGGATGGACAACAATTAGTGTTGTCTTCTACCTCGAAATTCGTGTCCACAGAGTCTGCCTCGAATTCTATGTCAGTGTGTACTATATAGACATAATTTATTGTAGGTCGTACGGTCTTGATTTCTGTGCATAAAAACTGAATTTAATGTTGGTCGTACCTTCCTCGATTTTTGTGGTGGCCGTACAGGCTGTACGTAATCCCTCCTCGAAAACTGTGCAGTCAACTCGAAATTTGTGCAGTCAACTCCTCGAAATCTGTGCAGCCAACTCCTCGAAATTTGTGCAGTCAATCTCCTCGATTTATGTGCACAAGTACAGTGTTTATCCCTGCAAATAATTTCCAAAATTTCTCTCTCTGGTTTTGAATTCTCTCCAAAACCCTCACTTTTCTCTCTCTTCAAAAATTCTCTCCTGAAGATGAACACAGTGAATGAACTTTTGCCTTGCCCTAGCCTCTTTTATTATGGCAACTTCCCTTGTCCATCTAACGGTCAAGATTAGATTAGATCAAAGGTTGACATTAAATGCTCAATTAAAAAATAATTAAATGATATTTAGTGCACTCATATCATTTAATAAAGTTGAGCAACATTTTTTTCTATTTAATCACTCACTTAACTTTTTAAATGAAAACTTAGGAAAATACTTAGTTAACTTTTTAATAAAGTCACTTTAAAAAATATAAAGTGTATCTCACTTTATTAAAACACAAAAGTGACTAGGAGTCACATTTAAGTGTCCTTGTCCACCCCAAGGCACCACTAGGTGGGCAAACACTTCCTAGGTAACAGGTATTGGAGTAGCTAGTCAAATATTTCAAGCATCTCCATTATTCGTCTTCTTGAAGTCGACGCTTGATTTATGTCGACGAATTCTTGTGTCATGCCCAAGAATACTTCATTTTCTTTTTGTATGTCAAATGGAACTTTCCTTTTTGCGGCTAGTCGCACCCGCGGTTGTTTGTACAATGCTTCTTTGTCTTTTCTAGTCGTAGAACCTCCTCTTGTCAGGTCAACTATATGTGGTTCCCTTGGTTCAATAAAATATTTTTGGATATTCTGATTGGGGTTTGGATTGGGATTTTGTTGTGGATTCATATTTCCCACATTCCTAGCATGCCATTTGGAAATCAGTTGAGGACATTCCTCAACATTGTGGTCAACAACCTTACAATACGAACATGTCTTCATAGGACTTGCACAGTCCCTAGAAAAATGTCCAGGTTGCCCACAATTATAACATATAATTTGTCTTCTTTCGCGACCAAATCTTATTCCTTGTCCTCAACCTTTGAAATTTCCACCCCTCTGGGTTGAGGGTATTGTTGCTGTGGGTACTGATTCTGTGGATATTGGGGTTTAGGATATTGAGCTTATGGATATTGATCCTATGTATATTGAGATTGAGCCCACTCATTTTGCATCTGCTCTTCATTCTTCATTAAATAGGTATCCACTATTTTCTCTTGCAGCAGCTGATATGCTCTGCAATCCTTGTCCTCATGGCCTACTGATGTGCAAAATTTGCAGTATAAACTGGCGAGTGCACTTACAATCTTATGTAAGTACAAACACTCTTCTAACCGATGGCCTTTAGTCTGGCATATTCTGGACCAAGGCATCCCTTGTGTATTCACCGGGTTTGGCGCTCCCGATGCAACATAGTTCATAAACATCGGGAAATTATCTTTATGGTGTCCCTCTATTCTGCATCTAGTACACCACAGTTCTTCTTGGATCTCTTTCCATTATTTAATATCTTGAAGTTGCAGTGTAAGGTTGACTAGTTGCGGTTAAATTTGCATCATCCCTGCACCAATCTCTCCCACAAGTGAGGATTCCAATTTCATAGCTAGTTCGAGAGCCTTAGTCTGCGACACAATTTTTTGTTGCATCAAGGGGATTCGAATGTGCGATAACAACATCGTAACAAACCATTCTTTGTGTTGAACATTCGACATTTGGAAACTTACTTTAGCCATCAACGCCTTAAATCTTTGGTCGAAATCCCAAACAAATTATGTAAACAATTGCTGAATCACTTTTATCTCGGTTATACACTGAGATTTAGATTTGAGATTTCTAAATTTGTCTATTAATCCTGCTCATATTTGGTCTAGTGTTTTATGTGTGACTCCTGTCGGAACCATAGAGAAATTCATGTATCAGTCCAACGCATGACCCCTAATGGTTGTGATCATTTGAGCCTTCTTGATGGATTCATCTTGGACCTGTCACAAGGTCCATATGGCTTCACATAGAAACCAATGTTGCTCTAGGTCTTCTAACCCATTTCCGTTAAACATCGGTAACTTAATTCCCAGCCGTTATATTTATTTTACGCACTGCTCGACTAATGGGAATTCCTTGTCTTCTATTCCCACCACTACTGTTACTTTGATTAAAAAACCCACTGGGAGATGAGTTTCTAGATCTTACCTATGGAGACGTACACGTGATCATGGGTGAGTCGTACACGTACTTTGGATATGGGGCTTCTTCTTCTTCTTCTTCTCTTTTAGATATAGGATGGTATTCCTCTTCCTCGATACAAGAACCTTCCTCCAAGTGCGACATAAACTCGTAGTCTTCTCCTCCAGTTGTACTACTACTTCCTCTTCTAGTCATGGTCCTTCTTCTCTTTCCCGACCAAAATCTTCTTCCACTTGTTAGACGTCCACCTTCTAGTTCAGTTCCATGATCACTAGGGAACATCTCAACTTACTTTGCTCCATTTTTCTCACAATTCGTTTTCCACATATCCTAGGTCTCCATGCACAAATCTTTACTCATCGGACTTCATTCTCAAAATCCCTTTCTCACATACAAACATCTTTATCCAAATCTTTAAAGATGGCAGGTATTGTCCTCTCAGTCCTTGGAATATTTTTCTTTCTACTTCACTGTATGATGTTATTGTGTCAACAACAAATTCATTGATGTATCCTTCCAAAATACTGTCAACCCAGAACTCAACCTCCCTAGATGTGGGGTTGCTAGCCTTTTTCATTTGCTGAATCAGTTGAGGACTCCACTCTATCGGTTCTCTTCCTTGAATTTTTTTTTGTTGGGTTGCTAGCTTTAATGACCATTTCTACAACAAAACGGGAAATTCGCAAAAGAATATCTCATGAAGATTGTATAAATGTACACCTCCAACCACTCTTTTGGGTTCAACCAGGATCCTTCAGTCTCTTCCTGCACAAACTCTAGTGTTTTAAACTCTACCCAATCTTGAATTTCTACCTTCGTCGGGTAACAAAGCATATCCCTCACCAAAATGATTCATGGTCCCAATAGCGAAACCATTTATTGGCCTTCTTCCTACGGTCGTCTCGAGTTTAGGTCCTTGGTAGTCAACAAACACCCAGATATCGGCCTGACAGAACAGAGTTCAGTCGGTAGTACCCATGACGCAGATACAATCTCACCCAAGATATCTTTATGGGGAACTGCAAGAACCACGTTTCTACAGTTAGGTGGGGATTTCTACTCTTGTTTTACCTTATTACGGCGTTCGACTGAAGCCAAGGACTATACTTTCTACCCCTTGTCTATTTATTCAAGTTAACATGCTATTTACTGGTTGACACATCTTGTATCATTCAATATGAATGCCATATCACAAATTCATTCAATAAGCGGTGCAAGATATACATACATGAAATTATTCATAAACAAAACAGATACGACACATTCAAATCCACTTATTCACAGTATGCATACATGCAACATAAACACACTCATCACATGCACACATAGGCAATATTTAACGTAGAAACCTATCTGGGAAAAACCATAAAGGTGGTCTTCATTTGTCATGAAAAATATATCAGCACCTTTTGTTTACACACTCAGCTTGCAGACTTTGTTCTAGATATTATTTACAACTTATACAGATTTCTCTCCTCTCGTGCTCTCTAGTCTTGGATCTCTGAAGTTTTCCTCTCCTTCACTCTATCGTCTATCTGCACACAACTGATCGACTCTCTTCTCTACAACTCTACAACTCTGAGAATAAACCACTCTACTTCAGCATCTAGGACATGAGCCAGAGGGAGACCAACCCACACATAGCTTGGGTTCTCCCTTTTATAAGCTCTTACATGTCGTAATCAACCGACTTTAATCTGTCAGCCAACATGATGTCATTCCTATTCTTGTAGATTCAGTTACAACTAACAGTAGGCACTATCGGCCCAAAAATACAAATTATGCTTTGTTACCCAATCATGCTTTACTCTAACTGACTTTTTACCCATGATCACTTGAACTATCGCTTTCAAATGTTGTACTCTTCTATCATTTTTCCATCTGTCACAACTACTCTCATCGTAGCTCCTCTTTGGTCGCAGATTCTTCCATCGTTTGTTGCTCTCGTCGCAACTTCTCCTCCATTGCAGCTTCCTCTGTCGTGCAACCAGAATATTCATATTCCCGAGCAAAATTATGGTTAAATTATGCTTATCTTTTCTTAGGGCCAACAATGATCTACCCCTCATTAACACCAATCCTTTCTTGCAATGAACTATTAAAATGTCAATTCCTTGCTTGATGTCAGCTAGTTTATGGATTCCTCTATTTTTGTCAGTTTTGATATAGGGATTCATGCCCTCTCACAAATTTGCCTCTTAACCACTACCATGAGCTTGTAAGAAGAGTCCTAAAATGGGTTGCACTGCTAAGGTGAGCTAACAATGACAATTGTTGGCCAATTAATGTAATTGAGTATGTTACAAATATAAATAAAAAATAAAAAATAAAAAATAAAATAACAATAAATCAATAATAAAAATATTAATATTAATAAACAATTATTATGTTTAATAGTATGTGTCTTTTCAAAAGGGATGCCCAACCATATAAATGGTAGCTACCATTTTGTATAATTTCTTCATCAAAGCATTTTATTCAATATGTATTATTTATTATGAAGATGGATCTCTTCTTTATCCGGATACAGATTTTTCCATAACACAGACTCATTGTTATAGTGGTATCAGGGCCCCTTCTTGGGCTCGATTCCAGGCCCTTGGCCATATCTTGGCTTTTATCTATCATCTCATATTTTTTGAATCATTAGGTGTTTAACCTAAAAAAAATTAAAAAAGAAAAAAAAAAGGAAAGAGAGTGAGAAAAGGAAATAGAAAGAAGAAATAATGAAAGACAGTTAAAAAGAAGAGTATAAAAAGGGAAAGAAAGAAGTAAACAAAAAAAGAAGAGAAGAAGATCCCATAAAAAAGGGGAAGAAGAAAGAACGGAAAAAACACGCACCATTTTATAAAACCCCACAAGGTTTTATTAAGGCCTAATTCCCATGTTCACTTGAAAATATAAACTATATATATGTATAATAATATTATTACTTTTAAAATAATTATAATTATTATAAAAAATTAATAGTTAATTGGATTTATTATTAATCAACGATTAAACTCTTACATTTGCCATTAAGTCAACTAGGGAAGAATTGAGGATGATTTTTATTAGAAAATGAGAAAGATGGATGAAATAATTGATCATATGAAACGATCAATTGTAAAATTTACTCACAAAGCTATTGAAGACACCTTCAATAAAATAAGCCAACAAAACACACTGAAGGCCTCCCAAAACAAAGACTCAAAAACTAAATCTAAATATGATTTTCAATGTCCAAAAGAAAAACCTGATAAAAACAAGAAATTGATGTTTTGAACATCAAAGTGAATGACACATCCATGTCCATATCACCATTTAATTCTCATGTCAATAAATATGAAAATGATTTGGACCAAGATTATGATGAGAGTCAAGCCAGTGTTGGTGACAACAACAACTATCAATGCAATGACAAGGGATGGATTCCACATTGTGCAAAGGAAATCAAGTCAGAAAAATCAGATATTTTAGGTTCAAACTCTACCTTGACTATCCTCTCACCGCAAAAGAACATCAATGGGAATGATACCATGGAAATAGTTACTATCGTCAATTCGGTTAAGTTAGTTTAGATAACGAAAAAAATAATTAAAAGCTACAACCATGCAAGTGGAAAGAGCGTAAATGAAACTTTACCAAGTACATACTTAATGTGGATTCCAAAGCAAAAGAAACAAAATGAACCTATGGTCATAATCAAAATTGCATGTCTCAAGTCATCAGTTAGACATAGAGCCAAAATAAAATAAGACTTTAACACATCAACTTTCACGTCAAAGCTTCCCTTTAGGGAGAGGCAATGTTACAAATATAAATAGTAAATAATAAGTAAAATAACAATAAATCCAAATGAAATTATTAATATTAATAAACAATTAATATTAGGTTTAAGAAGACATGTCTCTTCAAAAGGGATGCCCAACCATATAAATGGTGGCTACCAATTGTATAATTTTGTCATCAAATCATTTTATTCAATATGTATTATTTATTATGAAGATAGATCTCTTCTTTATCTGGATACAAATTCTTCCATAACACATAGACTCAGTGATATAGAATAACCAAAGACATCCATTAATTAAAAAAAAAAACTAAGAAAAATAAACATCCATTCCACATCTGCTTCACTTAATGGGCTGTGCTAAGAACCATAATCCACTGCAAACAATTACTTGAATCTACAAACTTAGAAGAATAGACTTGTATTTCCTTTCAGATTAAGACGTTGGAGGGTTGGACTAGAGATTTATAAGAATGAGCATATCAAAATAGAATAAAATCCTGCAATATCCAGTAATTGAGAGGATATAGGTCACCTAAAATTTTTAAATTTCCCTTGATGTCTTGCAATCTAGGATTGATGTGCCCATTAATTTTCAACATATGTTACACACTACCATTTTAACAAGTGAGGAGGATCTAGAGAAGATAAATGTCATGGAATTGTAGTTTACCTTGATTTGTCTTTCCAAACTTTTCTTCAGCCCTTGAGGTCATGTACCATTTCCTTTCCCTAACCATAAGGGTTTGTCGTGTGCCTAATACGAGTAGACTATTCCTCTTCACCTAAGGTGTTCCCATAACTATCAAATCATCCTAAAAGAACCCAAAGTTGGGACATATTTAACTTGTTGAGAGCTTCGAGCTATGGTACCCATCCATTCTTCTCAAGTTTATCAACTTTTTAAACATTGTTCAAAATTAAGTCTTTTAACATTCTTCAAAACAAAGTATTTAGCATTATTTTGAAGGTTTGGCTTTTCCAGATTTGCAACAAGATTTAAGGGTTTGTCTTATGCCTAATACGAGTAGACTATTCCTCTTCATCTAAGGTATTCCCATAACTATCAAATGATCCTAAAAGAACCCAAAGTTGGGACATATTTAACTTGTTGAGAGCTTCGAGCTTATGGTACCCATCCATTCTTCTCAAGTTTATCAACTTTTTAAACATTGTTCAAAATTAAGTTTTTTAACATTCTTCAAAACAAAGTATTTAGCATTATTTTGAAGGTTTGGCTTTTCTAGATTTGCAACAAGATTTAGGTATATTCCTTATTCAAAAAATTTGTAATATTTTGGAATACCTACTTTAGATTATAGAAAAAGTATAGGGGATCTAGGAGAAATGCAAAAGAGTTGGTTGGTTTAATCTGGCACCACGTCCCCATATCACCACATCTAAGGTTCTATAGGCCCTGCGACCTAAACTATAAAATGGGTTCGTGGTGTAGGAAACCTCACAAGGAAGTAGGAGTAGAGGAAGTTCCCAAACACAAAATCATGATGAGATTAATTGTCATTAAGAAGAGTCCCTTTACATAAGTTTCCAAACCGTATATAGATTGCTTGGGGAAGAAAACAATATTGGAAATTGATACTCCCTCACAAATCCCTCACAACCAAAAATTGATCCTAATATTTTGGAAACATCAACCCTCCACATGTGGGAGTTCTTATCCCTTGTTTAAATTGCATTTCAAAGTTGGATATATGGGTAATTACAAGCCTATGATAAAAATATGGGCAACATTCGTAATATTTCCATAGTAGTATTTGATATCAAATTAAATTATGGTGATGTAAGGCATCATGTTTGGCCCTAGATTCCTATAGGTCATTTTTAGGATGACACGATAAACCTAGCGGTGTCACATAGTCTAGTTTTATGCATTACATATTGAAAACACTCTTTCTTGTATTGAACGAGATTTATGCAGATTTCCTACTAGCACATTAGAATTCAAGAGAAAATATTGCAAAGCCATAATGAATCAAGTTCCATTGGAGTCATATGTTGTGCATTATCCACCATATCAAAATTATGTTGATTCATTAGATCTTCTGGTTTTTCTTATCAACCATGGTGAATGGGATAAAAAATGCAGCATGATTATAAGCACGATCTTAAATAAACGATGCATGAGCACATTAACAATTCCTAGATATGTACGGTCCACAAATAAAATGTGTATAATCTTCCTTAGCACCTACTTTCCTTTGAACTACTACTGGCATACCAAGATTAGAAAATAATTGACCGTTGCTAAGAGAACTATGGGATACCCATGGCATCGTTTCATCCTGACCACTAGGCAACCACAATTAGAAGTGGTGCAACCATCCATTGTTGCAAAGGATTTTGATGATGCACAAATAAATCGTATGTCAGAGGTTGAAGAATACGATAGGCCACAATGGTATCTTTGTGGAGAAGATGACGGTGTATGCTTTAATGGTGATGATTAGGAGCGTAAAAAAACAACTTCAAACTTGCATTATAAAATACACATTTTGCTTGTTTTGTCATTTCAAATGCTGTGTATTGATCACAAGGACTGTGATCTTGAGGTGTAGATTGTTTACTTATGTTTAATGCTTGTGTATGATTGTGTTTATGACCGTATATGCTTGAATATGGATGATGACATGATGACTTGGTGTGTTCTTTGGTAATGTGTAAGAAGTGGCATCAAGGTTGAGATGCCATTAATAAAATGATTGTATTTTAGCATCAAGGTTGTGTTTACTTATGTTTAATGCTTGTGTATGATTGTGTTTATGACCGTATATGCTTGAATATGGATGATGACATGATGACTTGGTGTGTTCTTTGGTAATGTGTAAGAAGTGGCATCAAGGTTGAGATGCCATTAATAAAATGATTGTATTTTAGCATGTTGAAATTGAGAATGATGATATAAATAAAATGATTGTATTTTAGCATGTTGAGATTGAGAATGATGTTATTAATAAAATGATTGTATTTTAGTATTTTGTATTTTAGATTGTATGTCCTAGAATGCTTCATTTTCGATTTCACTAAGTTGTTAAACCTTTAAACCAAATAATTGAGAAAGATGTTAAGTTTAAATGGGACCCTCCTATGTGTCATGATTTTTAATTTATTAAACTACTCATTGGTTCTACACCTGTATTGGTTAGTCTTGATCATTCCAAAGACTTTGTCATATACACTAATTAATGAGAAGATATTATTTCTGTAATTTATTGTAGAAGGAAAACGAATAGTCTTACTAGACAATTGTGTTTGTAAGCCATAATTTGAAAACACAAAGTAAATTATTTTGAACTCAATTTTAGAATATCAAAAACCCACTCCATACTTAGGATATAATTAATTAATCATTTTAATTAATTTTCTATGTACTAGACTATGTAGTTGGCCTCCACACACCACCACTTGGTCAACACTTTCCATATTTACCCCAAGATCACCTTATACTAATTCCGTATAAGATTATGCCAACTTTATTGATTGTCCAGATTAGTAATTGCGCCTTCCTATCCTTTTATGCCTTTAGACTGCTTTTCATGCTTTTCAATGGAAAAGGTAAAGCTAGTTAACTAGGCAATGACTATCTTTTGTGGCCAACCCATCCTCCATGATTTTATCTCTCGTTTACATGATTAGTTAGCATTTCCATCACTCATCGTCACTCACTCGTGCTTTAGCTAATTCGTGAGCTCTTGCACTGATTTGGAAAGTGCTTTAGTCACATATGGGGTTTTTTTTATTTGGTAAGCCTACTTTATGATCTAGCATGAGTTGTCTCCTTAGAAACTCGATTTTCCCTCTCAATGATGTATTATTTATGTACACTATTGTTTACTAATAATACATGGAATATTCTCCAATCATTATTTACTTCTCTTGTGTTCAGTCTCATTATTCCTCTCTCTATTTTTCTTGTGCATCTCTGTAAGAAATATCTTTTGTAGGAAGATTCACATGTTGAATTTATCCTTGGTATCAAAGCATAGGACATCAAATATCTACATGGTATAAGAGCGCAAGGTTTCTCAATTTATCATTATTCACCTATCATCAAAGCTTAGGGCTTAGGAAGCTATACATGCTAGCAAGGGAGACCAACTTGATTGAGCTTGCAAAGTATTTCTTCGAAGTGTTTTTTGTGCAAGTTGTAGAGAGTATCTCTAGGAGCGCAACAACAACAAAGCATGGATTTTTTTCCAGCTATGATCCTGACGCCTTACAACTATCATGAATGGAAGGCCAAGATTGGAATTCTATTGTGCAGTAAGGGTCTCTACAGAGTTTCTATGGCTTTAAAGAATGAGCCAAATGTTGTTGTTGAGAAATTTAAGTGGCATAATCGAATGGATGAAGCCTATGGATTGCTTTGTCTCTCAATTTCTCTAGATCTTCTTTTTCATCTTGATGGTTTGACCACTTCAAAGCAAGTATGGACCAAACTTGAGTCTCTCTTTTTAGTACAAGATGAGATAAGAGCACATCAATTGGAGAATGAGTTAATCTCATTTAGTCCAAGCAGTTTCGAATCCATGGAAGGATTATTTGCCAAGTTTCAGACACTTATTATTTTGCTCTAGCAATGTGGGATTGAGAAGAAGGAAGATCAATTGATTCTTTTTGTTATCTCCCAAAATAAATTTATTTTTTAATAAGTTCACTCAGAAAATTTATGTTTGATAGGATAAAGAATTCAAGTCATGTTATGAAATATTTTAAGGTGACTAAGAAATTGTGGATCTCTGGTATTTCAATATTTGATAAAATTGAAAGTTTTAGCTTTTGGTGGCTTAGGTGGGTTTTCCAACAGCTCATTAGCCATCAAAAAGATTTGGTTTCAACAACTAACAGTTTAACGCAGGATCATAGTTATCCATCGAAAGCTAGCTCATTCAGTTATTCGTTAAAAGGGAATTTCGGTGGCTTAGGCGAGACTTTCAAACAACTCATTAGCCACCGAAAAGTGTTGGTTTCAGTAGCTTAGCGAGCAATCGATGGAGGGCATTAACCACCGAAAGTAAATGAAATGCGTTGGGGAAAATTCAATTTCGGTGGCTTAGGCGAAAGCGTTGATGGTTCATTAGCCACCGAAAGGCCTGTCTTTCGTCGGTTAAACAAGGAGATCTGGAAAGACTATAATCCACTGAAAGCAAGTTTTACAAGACCGTTTGGAAATAAATCTTCGGTGGCTTAGGAGAACAGGTCAGCGGTTCATTAGCCATCGAAAGCTTTGGTTTCGGTAGCTGGTAGAAAAAATCCTGGGTGCCCATAACCGCCGAAAAGGTTAAAAGAGGAAAAGGTTAACTGCCTATCGAATCAAAGCTCGTCAGCACAATAGAGATCATGATAGGGCACGATAAACCATCGAAAGGACAGGGAAACTGCATCAAGGCGTAAGTAAATGATTGAGGAGGTCGTTATTTATCTGATGAGGACTGATGTGATTCAAAACCCTAGTCTTCCCTCCATCTGTCCAATGAACTGCAAAAAATCTCCACTGAATATCCAGTTTGAATTAAAAACGATTGTTGGGCAAGTGGTCTGGAAAATATCACCAAAGGCCATCGTCCTCTTACCCAAGCACTTCTCAAGCAGTTAAAACACTCATAATCAGTGCCCTATCCTCCAGTACACTCCACCTTCGATTGCATGAATCCTCACCACTCGAAACCACGTCTGAAAGTCAGCTTGCTAAAAAACCACCTCTGAAAGTCAGCCTACTTAAACTCTTCCACAGAACTTGAATTGAATTTTTGTAGGCACTCAGGAGCACATTCAGCAAATGAAGAAGGGAGGGCCTGCTCTCAGGCAAGAATTAGGAGACATCAGCTACCTGGAAGCACATCCAGAATTCTGCCAGTTCTTCAAAGATGCTGGCTGCTACAAATTTTGTGAGAAAGTTCAAGGTTCACACCAGTAGGTGGCTGAGGCATTCGCTCTCTCTTTCGATGGCTCCAAGGCACTCATAGGTAAGGTGGAATTCATGGTGGATGAAACCCTAATTGCAGAGGTGACTGAACTCCCTAGAACTGGGGAAAAGTGGTTTAAAACCACAATTACAAAAAATGTGGAGTTCAGATCTTATTTGAAGCCTGAACACAAAGGGGTGGTGTGGAAGAAAAGTGTCCCATCCACCTGGATAGAAGAGAGGTGGCAGCAATTACTGAAGGCCATTGTGGTATATATAACTTGTGAAGGAAGATACAAAAGGGCCATGATTTACCATTTCCAACTAATGAACCACTTCACAGGAAAGAGCCCACTGAATTTACCTTTCTACTTACACAAAAGCGTGGCAAAAATGGCACACCAGGTGAAGGCTCAACCAACTAAAATTGCTGAAAGATTGTCTCACCATGGCCTTATACAACTCCTTATCCAAGAATTGCTGAAGAGGAATGGTTTTGAAATATGCCTGTAGCCAGAAGAGAAGGGAAAGTTTCCTTCGAAAAAGTCTAGCACCCCAAGGAGACCCCAAGGAGTGGAAAGAGGAAAAGAAGGGCTATCTCCCCAATAACAGCAGAACAACCTCCTTCCTCTTCTAAAACCAAGTAGGTTAAAAGAAACCTAGATTTCAGTGAAAAGGGTCAGGAAATCACAACACATAGTGGAAACATTTTGAACCTGACCTACTTAGATTCAGAAGAAGAAAGAGAGGAACGTGTTGACCTAGCAATGCAGGTTGTAGCAAGAAATGAAGAACTCCCATCACCTACACCAAAAGAGCAAGATGAACCAGTAGAAAAGGCTTCCTCTAGCAAGCCCATGACATAGAGGATAAATCAGTTGCTGAGACAAGTGTATGAGATGAAAATTTTAGAAAGAGAGATAAATAAAAACAATGCTATATTGACCAAGAGGAATAAGTAGTTGCATAATTCTTTCCTAGAGATGAGAGGAAGGTATATCTTGCTAAAAAGAATAAACCTAAGATACATGAAGGACAACACTAGACTGTACAAAATGATCAAGCTTCTGAGGCTGCAAGTGAAAAATGCCAAAACAAACCCTAGCACTCATCTTACACCGAAAACCCTAGCTAAAGCTTCAATAAGCCTTCAACATCCAGAATCAAGCCAGGCTGCTGTTAACCTTCCAAACATTGAGCAGACTGAATAAAATTCAGAATATAAGCAACAGAACTTAAAAGCATAATTTTGGAGGTTGCTTAAATTTTTTTTGCAAAACAAGGCTTTCGGTGGCTTAGGCAGATGCTGAAGCGGTTCGTTAACCACTGAAAGTAGCGCTTTCAGCAGCTAACAGACCTGACATTTTGATCCCTTAACCATCGAAAGCAGAAAGAGGCACATGATCAAATTTTGGCACAAAGGACCGGTTTTGGGCAAACATAACTAGCTCAGGGATGAAATATATAGATGTAATGCATTGAAGAACAACATCAGGGAAGGTATGCTCTAGTTTTGCAGTTACATAAAAGAAGAAAGGGTCACAAATACTAATTGTCTAGTAAACAGTGACTTATCTAGCAGAGGACGAGTTGCAGTTTATTCTCAGTACTCAATTCAGCCATCAAAGAGTGGAAATAGTGAATGATTTTTATAGTTAGACAAACTAGTAGTTAAAATTAGGGTTTTTAACCTAATTTTGCAAAAAACAATTATTATGTCTATTTTTAGTAAATTGGATCCAATTTTTCAGGATCTGACTATTTTGTAAAGGCTATAAAGCCTAAGACTTATGTTATTGAAAGGGTTCGACTTTGGGGACTTGTATACCATTACTATTGTCAAGCTTCTCATATTGCTCATGACCTAATATAAGCTCTTTTGCTATCATATGTTCAGCTTCCATTTCTTGTCTATTCTGTGCTTATGCTTGAAGGTGTTATTCAGGTTTATTCAGATTAATTGATGTTTGATAGCTGTTATCCTATTGGCATATTAATGATTTGAATTATAAGTACTTTCCTTGTTATGATTAGCCATTTATATATATCTGTTTTATGTATGAATCTGCCAGCATGATAAGTTCTCCATCTCTGCACCATATTATCAAAACTCTGAATAGTGGTAGTTAGAAGCCTTATCCCTGATTGAGTTTCATGCATATCTTGAGAGTGTGAGGTCCTGTAGGTCACCTGACTTGATCCACTTAGAAAACTATAAAAACATTTAAGTTACCAGGCATCCTCGAGCTGCAACCTAGAGGAATTTCTTGGAGTGATAACACTTTCCATCCTTTCAAAATTAGGTCTCGAGTACTCAGTTTTTGTGTCAACTTTCCATTCTACTAGGTTTGATATTTCGAATTGGAAAATTCCTTATTTGAGTACATTCATTGATTCACTTGCTAAAGAGCAAGACAAATTGGTTCAGATGGGAGCTCTTAAAATATCCAACAACAAATACCATGCTCTTGTAGTTAAAGGAAGAAATAATTCAAAATCAAAAGAAAATAAAAAAGTGAAAGAGAAGAAACCAAAGTTAGATAATGAAGATGAAGTTTCAAATCCTACTAATGAAAGTTCGAAATCCATGAAGAAAGTCAAGAAGAAAGGGAGATAATCCAAGTGTTCTTATTGAAGCAAAGGTAATCACTTTGAGAGAAATTATTTCAAGAATAAAACGAACATCATGGATATATTTCTTGAAAATCATAACATTTATGTACCGGATTTTGCAAAGAAAATTGAACCAGAGAAGCTTGTTGAATCCCTAGAGCACTATCACAATGCACAGTCCCAAGGTATTAACAGTTATGATTTAAGTGTCAGAGTTAAATCCTTTTCTCAATTCTCTGATATAGATTCATCTTCTGATATATATGAATCATAAATCTCAGTTCCTTTCTTGGATAAACCACCTATCAGTTCACTAGAGCCATCTCCCAGTACTTGTGTTTTTTCACTAGTTCCTGAATTGTTTTTATCCAGCGCTTTGTCACTCCATTCAAATTCTCGTGATACTGATTTAGAAGTAATTTTTTAGGATTATATGAAGGTTATGAAATCATACATACCATTTAACCATAATTTTAATACTCATAATACTGTACAAACCCCAAGTTCACTAGTTGATTCCACATTCAATTCCTATGTAGTCTCACTTGTTTCTGTTGGTTTCAAGTCTTGGTTATTTTTCGTTGGTTGGTTATCCATATAATTAGTCCTATTTGGGCTTTTGTTATGCATGTTTGGATCTGATCTAAACATCTATGGTTTAGATTTCAAGTCCATATACCATTCATATTTACTCATCCATTAGTTTTACCCAGTTGCACATCATTTTCCTACTATGGCCCTGTATACTCATGGCGACACTATAGATTTGTTGTTTTCTGTTCCACATGAGAATAATTCTAATACTCAAGAGTCTCTTAAGCCTCATTTCAGAATTGAGAAGGTCCTACATCAGTTTGAAAGGAAGATACATCAATTTGAAAGGAAGATACTGATTGTATTAATTTTTTTACTCTTTGGGAAGGAGTATGCACATATCTCTTTTCCTTTACTAATTATCTTTCCATATCAGAGTATTTTGGCGGCAAGAAACATTCATATAATTCTCCTCCATCATCATATGATGAGATACAAGGAGGCTCTACACTTGTTTTTTGCAAACACTACATTGATGCTTTAGCACATGATCATGGAGATCACAACTTCTTCACCAATTTTTTCAGCAAGAATTAGTTCAATCAACTCTTCGAAGTGAATAAAAATGCAAATTGAATACATGTTGTTCATTTCAGTGCCATATACGTTTTTTAGGAAGGATTTTTCCCATGTGGTTTTTCCTCTTTCCTCGGTTTTGACAAAGTAAATTGTAAACGGTGACCATAGCCTTGTTGTTGGGCCCTATATACATATATTTATGATATTTTTCAGATAATCCACCATAATTTCAGGATTAAGGGGGGATGTTAGAATATAAAAAACTCACTCCATACCTAGGATATAACTAATTAATCATTTTAATTAATTTCCTATGTACTAGACTAGGTAGTTGGCCTCCATACACCACTACTTGGTCAACACTTTCCATATTTATCCCAGGAGTTCCTTATACTAATTATGGATAATATTCTTCCAAATTTATTGATTGCCCAAATTGGCAACTCTGCCTTCCTGTCGTTTTTTTCCTTTAGACTGTTTTTTGGCTTTTTAGTGGATAAGGTAAAGCTAGTTAACTAGGCAATTGCTATATTTTGTGGCTGACCCATCCTCCATGATTTTCTCTCAAGTTTCCATGATTAGTAATGTTTTCCATCACTCACTCATGCTTTATCCAATTCTTGAGCTCTTGGAATGATTTGGAAAGTTCTTTAGTCACCTATGGGGGGTTTTCATATTTGGTAAACATTCTTTATAAGATAGCATGAGTTGTCTCCTTAGCAACTCGATTTTTCCTCTCACGGATGTATTATTTATGTACACTATTGTTGACTAATAATACATGGAAGATCATCCAATCATTCTTCACTTATCTTGTGTTCAGTCTCACTATTCCTCTCTCTATTTTTCTTGTGTATCTTTGTAAGAAATGTATTTTGTAGGTAGATTCACTTGCTAAATTTATACTTGGTATCAAAGCATAGGATATCAAATTTATACATGGTATCAAAGCATAGGTATCAAATCTCTACACTCAAAATACATGGTTACTCATTATATAAATCCTTAGAATTGTTTCAACACTACCTCCAAGGCCACAAATTTAATGTCTTTGTGCCTACGTCTATCTTAGTCATTACTTTGAACCAAATTGAGTTGCATATCAAATAGTCCAAATGGATCATACACATGCAATAATATGTCCTAGACAATAAATTGACAAAAAATATTATAAGGAGCACATGTTTGATTGAATTACAAACTAAATATTATGCCTCGGTCATAGTTTAACCAAATCAAGTAGAAACATTGACTTCTTAGAAAATAATAACTAGCCTCACAATCATGGTATGAACCTAATATGTATTTGTCATTAGTGGTGTTTTTCCACTAGATATGGATACTAAATCTAAGCAAATACTTGTTTTACAAGTTTCCTGGTATGCATGATAAGGCCAAATCATTTATAGGAGAAACCTTGATGGAATTTTATCTCATTACCTTACTCTTGATCAAGCCCAGATGTCACTTGAACATTGTCATTCAATGGTTTCTTTAGGTCACTTTTTCTTAAAACAATTGTTGCAATAGTTTTATAGGTAGTTTACTAATGTCCTTTCTTCCATTGAGATGATCATTTACTAATCTTCTATCAATTAACCTTACTGTAATGGATTGCTTGGATCAACAAATAAAAATGGATACCTAGGAAATTTTTTTATTGTTTAGTAGATTAAGAATGAAGAGAGCTCAACTCATCTCAGATTTGGATTTTTTTTAAATGTTGCCTCATCTCAGATTTGGATTTTTTTTAAATGTTGCAATATTAGCTTCATACCTAGATTTGTAGAGTGTAAACATTTATTTCGGATTGGTAGAAACAAGGCCGCATTCACCAAAAACAGTATGACACTTGTCAAGAATGAGATCAAAAGAATGCATGGTGAATTAGTGAAAATGTTCGATGACCTACTCAAATTCCATTTAAATCTTTCCTTTGCACTATAAGTTGACTTATGGATAATGTGGTAAGTCACAACGACTATCAAAGATGAAAGAACATTGCACGTCGTCAATCTTAAAAAGAGAGAAAATTGGAACGACTAAAAGGAAAACAAAACATAACTTACAAGATATATGCACAATAGTAAAACTCTCAAGTTACACAATTGAAGATCTTGCTCGCGTGGTTCTAGGGAAAAAAATTAAACTATGTTGTGGCACCCTGGAAAAATCCCCATTGTTGCTAGTGTTTTCACACCATCACATGCAAAAAATGCACCTACTAAAAGTTGTGTTGATCTTAATAGAGTTTCAATATAAAACTTAAAAAAAAACATAACATAAATTAAAATGACTAATATTAGAGGCAAGAAAAACTAAATAACAATGTAAAATTTCTATCCATTCTTCATTAAGCAAACATATACATACAACATGATGTAAAAGTATAAAGAACGTGTTTTCATTTCAAAAATGGTTTTTTACGTGTTTTCATTTCAAAAATGGTTTTTTACAAGAGTAAGTGCCACGTATGAGTAGCAGTAGAAGGGGCCCCTAAAACTATCCAAGGGAGGGTCTGCTTGGTTTGCTAGTAGTCCATGGTTCTCCAGCCACACATCACATATGTGATCTTTTACAAGGTGAGATGGGAATAGGAAAAGGAGTTATGATCTCAGGAAGATTTTTGCAAAGTAACCGCTTGAGAATTGGATGGAGAATTGGTGTTGAGTGTGTTAAGATTCCATATGCAAAGCTAGATATCATTAGTATTCAATTCAATTTTACAACAATAGCATATGCAAGATCACTAAAAGAAACACAATCACAAGATAGACACATATTTATCCTAGGAAACCCTCTAGGGGAAGAAAACCCATCAAAACTTCCTCTATATAGATGTATCAAAATTACAAAGACAAAACCCCAAACATGTGCTCCTTCTCCTTGCAAATATGTCTCTCTCTCTCTCCTATGCACAATACACAAGTGAGTGTGTGTGTCCAAATGAGGAGCACACCACTTCTATTTATACTTTATCTTACACTTTACTTTTTCCCTAACTAGGTCGGCCCCAACAAACTTACTGGGACGACTTTACCTAGGAAGACACAAAATAATATAATATTATATTCTGGAGGGTTCTATTGACCTGACTTACAACGAAGGTTTTACCTCATGACTCCATGATGAATAAATACAATAATAACATCTCGACGGAGGAATAAAACATCTCCGATAGATTGCAACAATAAAATACATTTAGTTTCGAAGTTACAATATTTCAACACTCCTTAACAAGAAGGGTATTCTACTGACAACAACAACATCAATTGTAGGAGCAAGAAGAGATATCATATTCAACAACATTAAGGTGATACATCTATATGTCATCAGAAGTTTTCTTCAACAGTCATCAACAACTGGAATAGTTACTGGAACATCTTCAACATCTTAAGTACTGGAGCATAGTATTCTACAACACCGAGTCTTCATCTTTGATCTTCATCTTTTGCAGCACTCGATCACTTGATCGTATACGAAAACACTTGATCTTTCGATCAACAACAACATCATCTACAACAACACTTGATCTCTCGATCAACAACAACATCATCTGCAGTAACACTTGATCTCTCGATCAACAACAACAACATCTGCATCAACACTTGATCTCTCGATCAACAACATCATCTACAACAACATAACCTGCAACACACATGATCCAATTACAGGATGATCAACCCCTATCACTTTAGGACATAAGTCCAAGGATGATGCAATCCTATCCACATCACGGAGACAAAATTTTGCGGATCACTTTAGGACCAATGTCCAGGGATGATATAATCCCACCACATCATGGAGACAAAAGTCTGCAGTTCACTTTAGGACTAATGTCCAGGGATGATACAATCCCAGCACATCATGGAGACATAAGTATGTGGATCACTTTAGGACTAATGTCCAAGGATGATACAATCCTGCCATATCATAGAGACAAAAGTCTGCATATCACTTTAGGACTAATGTCCATGGATGATACAATCCCACCACATCATAGAGACAAAAGTCTACAGATCACTTTAGGATTAATGTCCAGGGATGATACAATCCCACCACATCATGGAGACAAAATTATGTATATCACTTTAGGACTATTGTCCATGGATGATACAATCCCACTGCAACATCATCAACCACATCTCGAAGACAAAAAGTCTGTGGATGATTTTAGGACTAATGTCCATAGATGATACAATTCCACTACAACATCATTATCATTGCTCCCCCTTTTGAGGATGGTCTGCAACATCATCATCATTGCTTTCCATTTTGAGGAAGGTCTACAACATCATCATCATTGCTCCACCTTTTGAGGAAGGTCCTTTCGGACTACACCAAGCTTGTTTGGGAAGTATTTAATATTTACTCAAGACAGAGGATTAGTCAACAAATCAACAACTTGCTCATCAATGCTCACATACTGGAGCTTTATAGCTCCCTTATGTACCATATCATGTATGTAAAAATACTGGATTTCTATGTTCTTTGACTTGTCATGGAACACTAGGTTCTCTGCCATCTTTATAGAACTCTGGTTGTCACATAGAATCATTGTGGTATCCAACTCTAGGTAAAATAGATCCGACATCAACTTTCGAAGCCATATGGCTTCACAACTAGCAGAACAAGATGCTATATACTTTGCTTCAGCTGTGCTAAGAGAAACACTGGATTGCTTCCTGCTAAACCATGAGATCATGGAGGATCCCAAAAAATAACATCCACCTAAGGTTCTCTTCCTATCTAAGACACTTCTAGCCCAATCTACATCTGTGTAACCATACAATCTATAATCATGATCTCCAACTTAGTATAAACCAAAGTCTATCGTACCTTTTAGGTACCTCATCACATGCTTTGCAACTACCAGGTGAACATGTCTAGGTTTAACTAGATACTGACTTAGGGTGTTCACAACAAAGCATATATCTGGCTTGGTATTCATCAAATACATCAACGGCCCAATAATTTGTCTATACTGAGTCACATCCACTAACTCTGATGATTCATTAACTAACAACTTCAGGTTGGTATCCATGGTTGTGGCCATGGATTTACATTCCAACATATCGAATATTTTTAATATTTGCACAACATACTTTCCCTAGTTGAGAAATATTCCTTTTGGGCTTTGCCATACTTCCAGACTTAGAAAATAGTGCATCAATCCAAGGTCTTTCCTCTCAAATTCTTCAATGACATTCTCCTTGCACTCTAAAATCTGTTTCTCATTTCCTGTCAGAAATAAATCATCCACATACAACAATAATATGACAGGTTCATCATCCATAACCTTAAAGTAAAGGTTAGGGATGGCTTTACTTTTGGTAAATCCCAAGCTCATCAAAATCTATCTATCCTTCCATACCAAGATCTAGGAGCTTCCTTAAATCCATACATATCTTTCTTCAACTTGCATACGTGATTCTGTCTGTCTTCAACTTCAAATCCTTGTGGTTGTTCTATGTACACTTCTTCCTCAATAACACCATTCAGGAAGGTTTTCTTCACATCCATGTGGTGTAAACTCTACTTCATCATCGATGCAAGTGCCATGATGGTTCTAATGGAAGTGTACCTTTCTACTAGTGCAAATGTATCTTCATAATCAATTCCTTCTTTCTGAGAGAATCCTTTAGCCACAAACCTTGATTTTTATTTTTCAATGCGTCCATCAGTTGCATGCTTGATCTTGTAGACCCACTTGGAAGATACCACACTTTTGCCTTCCGATTTGGGAACTATATCCCAAACACAATTCTTCATTATAGATTGGTATTCTTCCATCATTGCTTCTAGCCTTTCTTTCTTCTATATAACTTCTTCATAACTGGAAGGTTCTTGATCTACAAGATCACACATCAAAGCTACATAACTGGAAAATGGCTTTGATTTCTTGCTTACTCTTGTGGAGCCTTTTGGAGATCCAAACTTATCTGCTTCTTGTATATTTTCTCTAACCCAAGTAGGATTTATCTTTCGTGATATATTCATAGTAGGAGGTTCTTGAGGTTCTAGCATATCATGGTCCTCTTATGTTTCATCTTCAAGGGAGGGTGCAACTTCTATATTTCTGGGAGGCACATATTCTTCATATACTTCTTCATGTTGGTTGTTTCTGGATCTCTTGAGAGTTTCTTCTTCGTAAAATGTGACATCTCTACTAATCTCCATGCGATGAAATCTAGGAATGTATATTCTGAATGCTTTGGAGACTTCACAATATCTAACAAATATTTCGTTCTTTTCAGAAGGGTCCAACTTGGTTTTCTTTTCTTTTGGTATGTGGACATATACTGGACAACCAAATATCTTGAGGTGGCTCACTTCAGTCTTCTTTCCTGTGAACGTTTGTTCCTGGAGTCTTGAATCCAAGGGTGCTATGGGATAATCTATTATGTACATAAAATGTCGTTCTTGTTGCTTCACATTAGAGGAAATTTGGGGTCTAAAATGGGCCTTATAAGAAAACAAGCAAACAATAAATTCTTGTGACTTGGAATTCAAGAACCAATAGAATTTCAATAAAACGAGCCAACCATAATGGTTGACTAGACATATTTGTCATTAAAAAAACTACTTTTTTGTTTGTATTTTCAACATATCTCTATGTGGTTTTACTCAAATTTTGAGCGGGAGGGCCCTTTGGATGTGGAATTTAATTCCACGTCCAATGAGTACCCGCACTGCATACTTTTGACGGACCCCTCTACCCCCAAAAAAAGAAGTACCTGAAAAACACGATGATGACATCATCATCACGTTTTTTCATGTATTTCTTATTTTTGGGATAAAGGGGTCTGTCAAAAGAATGCAGTGTGGGTACTTGTTGGGCGTGGAATGAAATTCCACATCCAAAGAGCCCTCCCGCTCGAAATTTGAGTAAAACACACGAAGATATGTTGAAAATACGAACGAAAAAGTAGTTTTTTTCTTTCTTCCTTCAAAATTAATAAATTATATTTTATTCTTTTAACTATTATTTTATTATTTTTCTTAGGAGGCCCATTTTAGACCTCAAATTTAATCTAATGACCCATAGATGCATTGGAAGATATTGATCATGTATCTTTGTCTTCACTGCTTCCATAATGGTCCTATTCTTTCTTTCCGCGACACCATTCTGTTGAGGATTGTAGGGAGTGGTTAGTTCCCTCTTGATTATAGATTCTTTTCAAAATGATTCAAACTATTTTGAAGTATATTCGCCACCATTTTCTGTTCCAAGTGTCTTGATTCCTCTTTCTAAATGATTCTCTATCAAGGCTTTGAATTCCTTGAATTTACCAAATACTCCATCCTTTGTTTTCAAGAAATATATACATGTCTTTCTTGAATAATCATCAATAAATGTGGCATAATATTCATAACCACTCAAATATGTGGAGGGCATTGGACCACATACATCCGAATGGATTAATTCCAATGTACCTTTTGTCTTTTTCTCACTCTTCGAAAATGGATTCTTGTTATTCTTTCCTTTTGCACATCCTTTGCAAGTGCCTTCATGATCGATCTTCAAATCTGGTAAACCTGTCACTACTTTGCTCACATGGGGTAGTTCTTTGTAGTTGATGTGAGAAATCCTCCTATGCCATAATTCACTTGGGCTAGTGGTCTCATGAACAAGGGTTGCTTCTGAATGTCCCTTGAGTTTATATAATCCTCCTTCTTCTTCACCGATGACAATTGCATCTTCAATTGATTTTCCTTTGGGACACATAAGTACTTGTTCGTCTATAAATGAAACCCTATATCCTTTCTTATCTAATGATGATATAGAAAGTATTTTCTTCTTCAAACCTAGTACATATAAGACTTCCTTCATCTTCATGGGGGTTCCAAAATCAAGCTTGTAGATTGCTTCACCAATTCCTTTGATAGGGTATTGGTAGTCATCTACTAATGATACCTTCCGAGGAGAGTTATCCTCTTCAAATTTTGACAGAGTTTTCTTTTGTCTTGTCATGTGCTTTGAAACACCACTATAAATAAGCCATGTATCTTCTCCAGGTGTCACAGACCCAGGGAGTGCAGAGAATAATACATACTCTTTTGCATCTTCTTCTTTTGCTTGTTTTCTTCAAGGTCCTTCTTCATCTTCTTCTTCTTCTTCATCTTCATATAGGTTTGCATGATGTCTTTTGTTGTTCCTCTTATTGTATTCTTCTTTCTTCAATGGACAATTTTTGGCAATTTGTCCTATCTTGTTACAATTGAAACATTGAAAGTAGGATTAGTTTCTTCTCTGATTGTTTCCTCTCGTCCTTTGGAACTTCTTGGGAGGTTGAGACTCCTTGTGTCTTTCCTTCTTGAAGTTAGATTGAATTCTTTCTCTCTTAGTATGGGTTTCTGGGGATTGATAATCTTCTTTAAGTAGAGCTTCTCTATTGGCTACTCTAGCCTCCTCTTCGATGCAATATTCCCATACAATGTCAAATTTCATGCTTTCCTTTCTAGCACACATAGTTTGGATGAATGAATCCCAATATCTAGTAAGACCATTGAGAGCAGTCATAACTAGCTCCTCTTCATCAAGGGAGTCTCCAATGGCTTCTAGTTGCTCCTAGAACTAAGAGACCCTTGTGCAGTAGTCTTGGATGGATTCTCCTTGGCTCATCATGGTACTCTTCAATTGATATCTCAAATTCATCTTTATATTGACGTTCCTTCCTTCATACATTTTGGATAGGGATTCATACATCTGCTTCGAAGTCTCTTTGGATGACACTTGAGGAATCAAGTGGTCTTTGATAGAATGAACAATGATCATCATTTCCCTAATCAAGTCCTTCTTGTGCTTCTCCTTAGCTTCAGCCTCTTTAGGTTCTGCTACTTCTCCCTTGATGCATTTGTCAAGATCATTCTCTCTAAGAATGAGGCCAATCCTATATTTACATGATCGAAAATTCTATATGCCTTCTAGTTTATCCTCAAGCTTAGTGCTTGGAGCAATCTTATCCAAGATGTCACTAAAAAAATGAAATTTCTCAAAATGAAAAATAGACCTTACCAGAATATATGCTTGACATAGGCGAATTGACTAGTACACTTGGTTTCTAGAGATTCCAAATATTCACCTCTCAAAATTGACTTGCAAGATTTTGATCTGCGGTTTCTACAGTTTTTCGGTTATCTAGGTTTTCTCCAGTTTTCTAGTTCAAAGCCAAACTAGGGTATGATTTTACCTGAGATTTACTCACTCAAAAATTTTGATCTAAGGCTCAATAGATGCTCTCTAGGGAGGTGAAAATTTCTATGCAATCAGATCTCCAAAATTCCAACTTTGACAAAAACCCTAATTTCTTGTTGGATGGAGAAGAGAGAGAGTTTCACCTTGTGAAAGCTTTCCTATTCAGTCTAGCTCTAATACCATGTTAAATATGCTAAGTTAGATATCATTGGTATTCAATTCAATTTCACAACAATAGCATATGCAGGATCAATTAAAGAAACACAATCACAAGATAGACAAAGATTTATCCTGGGAAACCCTCTATGGGAAGAAAACCCAACAAAAATTCCTCTATATAGATGTATCAAAAGTACAAATACAAAACCCAAACATGTGCTCCTTCTCCTTGCAAATATGTCTCTCTCTCTCTCTCCTATCCGCAATACACAAGTGAGTGTGTGTGTGTCCAAATGAGGAGCACACCACTTCTATTTATACTTTATCTTCCACTTGACCTCTTCCCTAACTAGGTTAGCCCCAACAAACTTATTGGGCCAAATTTACCTAGGAAGACATAAAACAATACAATATTATATTCTGGAGGGATTTATTGACCCTACTTACAATGAAGGTTTTACCTCATGACTCTATGATGACCAAATACAATAATAACATCCTGATGGAGGAAGAAAACATCTCCAATAGATTACAACAATAAAATACATTTAGAATATTCTTTGAAGTTACAGTGTTTCATTTATAATCACAATGGATAGATTTAGGATAAGGATCGAGCTTTGATTTTTTTGAGCCTTTCTTTTTTTGCTTTTTTTATCCTTTTATCCAATTTGGCCTATCATAGAAATCATGCCAAGTTTCTTCCTTTTCTTGATGGTAAAAAGAGAAACATCCAAAAATGAAGTCAGGGAAAAGGTTACTCATTTTTTTTGAGATAATTGAGAAATTTAATTTGTAAAATAGCCCTTTTTAATGTACAACTTTGATTTTTATTTTAATGAAGGTACAAGTCATGGACATGAAATGTGGTAATGATGTATATTCATGTCGCGGATAATGACATGGTAGGTGGATAAAATTTGGGTGTCAATAGATTTCCCTTGATGTGTGAGATCAATAGCTCATCATATGCCCAACATACATAATAGGATTTTATTTTCTAGGAGATAAGTGTGATGGTAGCGTAGAGAATGGATATTGTGTTGGATGTATATTTCCCTTCTATAGGACCACAAGGGACCTTACTTGCAGATACAATACTCAACATGAATGAGGTGCATATAATCTCAAATATATGGACGAGACGAGAATTCACATGTTGTATCAATGTCTCAAACTAAAACGTGGATCGAGGTCCAAAGGGGACCTGATCGATACATGGATAATTGTTGTGTACATCATAAGAATCCATGATGTACTGAAATATAGAATGTAGTAATGTTCCAACCATGGATGATCTGAATAACTGGTAGTAAAACAATGGGATTCTCATGGAATGTTGAATCACAATAATTGATGCACTATTGATCTGAAGAGGTCAAATATCTGTATTGACTCAAATGAATGTGAGTCTAAATATAACAAGGAGAATGATTTGCATCTAAACTAGATATAATGGGAAGGATGCAAATGGAGGGATTCCAAACATTGTCGTCAACACAACCTAGATATCATCAAAAACATAATGTCGTCAGGTTTCCATATATACTCACCAATGGACTAGAGTCAACAGATAGTCAAGGTCTTCGACCAAATAGTGAGAGAACCTTCAACCTATGTGAATCTCATCGGTGCATAAATTTAGTTAGTGTTGAGAAGATGAGAAATAACCATTCCATAGGGAAATGGGGTATCCCTTAAGGAGGGCTAAGGGGCTCATTAATGATGGTTATGAGGCCAAGGTATATGGTACCTCTAGGTCCATCCTATGGAATGAATGTGTTAATGTTGATATGGGGAGACTTGCTACTTATAAGGAAATGATGTTTCCTTGACAAAAGCATGAGGGAAACAACCAAGAAGTTATAGAAATAGACATGGGATTGAGATTTATATTTTTGGATGCGACAAAAAATGAGTAATAATGACTCAAACTTCCTTTGTTTAGAGTATGACGACATGGATGACCTGGCAGCATATGTGAAATTGATCTTAGGGAGTGACACAATTGGGATACTAAGAATTATTACTTCAATGGGGTAAACTTAGAGATGGGTTTACTGATATATGACTTTAGGAAAACATTATACTAGGGTGAATCATCGTAGAAGACTCTAAACAAAGGAGACCAAGGATGATGTCGTAAATAGGGACCATATGTGATATACAAGGGTGCCTAGGAGCACCATTTGTAAATGGTTTCTTTGATGTGTGGGAATCAAATAATATTTGTGGAGTTATACTTCACAATCATAGATTCCCAAATTCATCAGTATCTGGAAAAAGGAGGTGCATAAAAGCACCTTTGTATCATGGTTTCTGAAGAAGGAGGCCACCTCTACAAGGTAACAAGAAAAGAAAGGATATAAGTGTCCAATGAATTGATTAGATGGTTCAAATGGAAAAATTATAGAAGATGATAGATTTGATAGGGGGGTAGGACACTGATGGTAACCTCCTTGCAGGATGATGAATGGAGGCATAATAATGTCATTTTTTGTAGTATGGATGGACTAGTGAGCTGGTAATGTGTGATGTAGATCATCAAAATGACTTAAATATCATAAACTTGGGAGTATGTAGGGTATTTCAATGAGTGATGATGACAGGGAGATATGGGGCTTTGTGTAAGATCAAAGATTACATGGACTCCCAATCCTATAGAAATTGAAATGGTATGGGTTCCAAATAACAAAGGACACTAAGCAGTCACCAATGGAAGGTAGAATCTAGTGTCAGGTAAGGGCGAATGCAAGATGGTTGTTATTGGCAACTTACCCAAACATAATGGGGGTCCTATAGGTGTATAAGGGGATGAATAAGGTTGATGCATATGATAATTTTCAAGGGTGATTACCTATAATCCAGTTTGAAGTATTATACTTGTAGGGGCTATCACTGACTTGGAAGTAATGATCCTCACCGTGACCTAGTCTTATATACATAGAATGATATCTAAGTGTAAATATGATTTTGGAAATCAAAGGTAGTGTACAAGTACATAAAAATAGGGTAACTTACGTGAGGGAACACAAACCGAGGTAGGTGGAAAATGGCCAAAACAATTGGTGATAAGGAAAAATGGTTTCCAGAATTGATAAGAGCACGGAATACTGATTTTGATGGTGTGAACAATGTATAAAATAATGTTGTAGGAGACAGTAACACTAAGAAGAAAAATGTTACCAAATAGAATTCAAATAGGGTGGGGTTTACTAAGCCACATGCCATTTTTTACTGGTGACTCTGTGAGTGGTGTAGAGGGCCCCCAACTTTAGATTCATATTTCTTCTGATTCGACCAATGGTTTTTGTTTTTCAAGATTCAAGTTAGTATTCTCACCTTTCTTGTCAATTTTATCCATTTCATTTTGTGATGTGTGCATTCGAGGTATCTCGATAAGCCTTGTGAGGTTTTTTAAAATGGGTCACACTTTTCATGGGAAAGTAAGTGACCTAGGTTGCAAATTTTGGGAGGACATGTGCAACTCGGGTTGCTCTTGTCCAACAAATAGGTGCAACCCAAGTTGCATGTGTTTAGAGAAAAAGTACAAGTTGGGTCACTCTATTCTATCAAACAGGTGTGAACTAGGTCACACAAATTTCCTAGAAAGGTGCAACCTAAAATTAAGACAATTTTTTTTATTGATCCATGGTGTTTTCTTGACTTGCAAGTTGCTAGGGTGAACTAGTTAGAGTAGAATGTGGCCGACATATAAAGATATATCCTAGGGGAACAAGTTATACAATACATCCTAGAAATACATGGGTTTCTCAAGTTTCTTAAGAGCCTGCTCATGCGTAGTGGGAGGTTGCTACTCAACATGATAGTTGAGTTTTGGGATTGGGACACTGAGGATTTTATAGTGCAAGGTAAGCGAGTGTATCCTACTCTCTAGAACATATACTTCATGAATAGGCTCCCTATGTTGGGAGTGATTGGGGACATATATCGCAAATGTCTGTGGGACATGAACATGTAGGACATACGTGACCATCACTATGTTGGTACTACGTGCCTTTAGAATTCGTCCATTCTACTTTGTGACATTTAGAGTTTGGAGACATATTTAGTTAATATATATATGGCATGATTGTTTGGGTTTACTGGTCTTCACAATATCTCAAGATGGAAGATGATTCTAGTGGAGAGGGTATTGGATGGGACCTAATTCAGGTGAGCCCATATGATCCTGACTGTGATTCGATGACAACTAAACCAGGCCATTAGCATTGGGGGATACTTTGGGTTCTCATCATTCATCTATTCATTTTTTCTTTGAAGGAGTGTCCACACTGCGACTGGACATGGAAATGACAGACAATGGGCCTATGGAACCCAAGATGAGGCACTAGGGTGAGATAATGATAAGTGAGGGAAAAGTCCCAATGGGGAGAGTCTTCAGTTGAGACTTCTTTGCACAGTGGCAACATATTTTAGTTTTTATTTTGGACTACAAGGGGGAACTTGAGTTACCTTGCCCTCCTAATTAGGATTGGTGACCTGATGGTACATATGCGTGTTGATTACAATTATGTTTATAACACTATCATAGTGGATAAATAGAATTTAAATTACATTGGTATTGATTACTTGTCATATTTGTGTGCAAATGTGGGATCGATTCCTCTGGTAGGCTATTAGAGGTGATATAGTAAGGTTGAGGGTATCGACCTTGTCCCTCATGCACAACGATGATGTAGGATTAGTGAGGTAGTACTCAACATATCATATGCATGTATTTTGAGCAATTGTTAGAGTATGTCATGGATGATGGGTGGAAGAACCTCGATGAGGATCTAATCATTATTTTCTTCTATGCGTCTAGTGAGGGGCACCCGATCATGTGTTGGATTTCTGTAGCTATCGAGGTTATTCAAGACATGGCATGAAGAGGTGTACCTTGGATTTCTAATGAAAGTATTGAGGAGAGTGAGGATGAGTCCTTCAAGTACTCTAATGACTAGTCGACGGTATTAGAGAGATGCCCCCCATGCTATGAGCATGGGGATTTTTAACTGATGTAGTTATTATATTTTACAGAGTTGTTGGGGATTCTTGTTGTATACACAACTGTATCATGGATATATGACTTTTATATGCATATGAACATGGATGCAAACTTATATACATGTGTGGAGCCTCTTTATTATGTGATGTGATGGTTATTTACATGTGTATGCAAAATGATATGAAATGCACATGGATGGTTTATTTCATTGTTATGAATGATTGATGTGCAATTCTAAAATATCGTTAGCCATATGATTTTCTACACTATTAAAAATTTAGGTGACATGAATGAACGTAATGGATTCAAATAGTCTGACCAATTGTTTATTTTTTAGAAACTTTTTGAACATGCAAGGATCACATACCCAATAACCATAGTTCAATTGTATGACAAGTTGCTAGGAATCAAGGTAAATGTGAAGGTGACAAATGATCATGTATAGGAAATTAGTCAAAATACCAATCACATCATCATATTCTTCTTGGTTATTAGTGGCTACACCAACATAGGCACACCTAATATGAATTAGGATGCACAACGGGGAATAGAGTACCCATGGAGCCGAGGAAAGATTCAAACAATATTTTCTAGCATCATCAATGTAACTAACATATATAATAGGATAAGGATCCATCTGATGAGGTCTAGAAAATAAACCATTATGATCTTCTTCAAAAAATATAAAACAAGACACAGAAAAATAATAGTACAATAAAAGAAGGGTTTGGTTAAGTTAAGCGTAAAGTATCTTGAGGTACAACCCATTTCATGGGTTCTTAAAGATGTGACCTTTAGAATCAGCAAGGATGTATGCCCCCTTGTTGAGATAGTGTTTAAAAACATATGGTGTATGCCACATGGACTTTAACTTTCCTTGTCAATTTTATCATGAGCTTGGTCATAAATGAGGGAAAGGTCTCCCTATTTGAAAGTGTGAGGGTGGACATCAGATTTGTAATGGGATTTTGATTGATTCTTAGAATATTTGATCATTTGGAGTGCCACATAGTGATCCTCAGCATCTTGTTTGAGGGAAATCAAGCATTGTTCCATAGTAGTGGTCTCTTGTATAATTTTGATAACAAGGTGTAGGGATAATATTTGTCACTTGATAGGTAGAATCTATTCCACTTTGTGTACGAGGTGGAAAAGGTTGAGTCTCATCATAGTTTTAGTTGATGTGTGATATGTCCAAAGGGATGGAAATGGTGTAGGATTCTAATTGGATTTGTGCTTATCCACCATCAATTGGAGCATGGTTTTGAGGATTTTGTTGATGATATTTATCTGTCCATTTCCCTAAGGGTAATAGGAGGAGGAGAATTGGTGCTCATAATTCAACAGGTATGACAACTCTCTCTAGATAGTCTCCTAAAAAGGAGAATCATGATCAAACACAAGTTGAAAAGGGATACTAAATTGAGAAATGACATGTTTGAAAAATAAATGTGTTTCTATTTGATTGATACAATTAAAGGTCATCATGGCCTCGACCCACTTGATGAAGTAGTAAATGGACATAATTATGTACTTATGGCCACTAGTCAATGCATTGTTACATTCCATATAGTCAATATCCCATTTGCAAAAAGGATCGACGATGATCATTGGGTGAAGCAGCATGGGGAGAGTTATTTCCTTGGAGGAAAAGAGTTGGAAATTATAGCAATGTTTGAATTCCACAATGAAATCATAAAAAAGGATGTCTAGAAATAACCAGTGATGATGACTTTCTGGGAAGAGGCCAACCCTAAGAAATGACCACTACAAGCCCTACTATGGTAAGCATTTAGGACCTGCCCAAATTATTCATGACTGAGGCATCGCCACAAAATGGTGTCAACCCCTCATCGATAGAGGATATCTCTGATGAGTAGGTAGTGAGGTGCTTGATGATAGATGCGGCGATGGTCATTGTGACTAAGGTTGGGGCCAACTTTATGGGTGAGTAAGCATGAGGATGTCCTCATACCAAGTATTGTCAGACGCAATGGTGAACACATGTTCGTCTAGAAAATGGTTGATCATAGGGGTCACTACAGACTTAGATGGCCAGTCTATGATGAGCTATGCCAAAGCTAAGGCCTTGGTTCTTTTGGGGGTCATGAACTCAAAGTCGTACTCTTGAAGGACACTAATCCATTTTGCAATGTGACCTTGAATAAGGCATCGATTTAGTAGATACAATATTGAGTTCGAGTATGCAACTACTTTGGTTTGGCTAAAAAGGATGTAATGGCATAGTTTTTGGACTGAAAAAAGAATGGAAAGGACCAACTTCTCCTCATGAAGGTATCTGAGCGGTGGACCTGAAAGGTTTCGACTGATATAGGAAATGGCATGCTCTTGAAGAGAAACATCTTCTTAGAATAGTACTCCAGCGTCGTGACATATTCATATGGCAAGATATAAAGGATAAAATCCTTCATGAAATATGGGGGATAAATCAAAGGAGAAGAGGTCAGAGCCTATTTTAACACATTGAAGTTTGTTTGCACCTGTTCATCCTAAATGAAGAGAAGAATGGTTTGTAGAAAGTGCAAGAACCCATGGACTATTGTGGTGTATTCTATTATAAAACGATGTAGGAAATTGAACTCACCTTGTAGAACTTTCAGTTGGTACAAAGTTTACGAGGGGGAAGGTTGATAATGGAATGATCCTTCAAGGGATCAATAGTGTTCCTTTTTTTGGAAACAATGAATCCCAATAACTGGCATGTAGGTACAGAAAAAATGAATTTGAGAGGGTTCAAACGGACGGTGTATTTTTGACATCGAAGGAACACCTCATGAGTGTCCTTCAAATGTTGTGAGTTCTTATTCTTGGACTGTGCAATAAGATCATCCAAGTAAATGAGGATGATGTGCATGAGGCAATGAAAACAATATGACATGGCACTGTAAAAGGTGGCTTCAACATTCTTCAGCCTAAGTGGAATGACTCATTAACTAAAATTTCCCCATGGGATGGTAAAGGTTGTATTGTACTAGTCCTCTTTTCTGATTTGGATTTGGTTGTACCCCGAGAACCTATCCATAAAGGAGAGGATCTCATTTCAGGAGAAAGAATTCTTAATTTGGTTGATGAAAGAGGTGGGAAATTTGTCTTTTAGACAAACTAGATTCAAATCACAAAAATAGGTACAGACACAAATGGTGCATTGATTTTTCTTCGCAAGGACCGTGTTAGATACCAATGTAGTATAGGAAATTAGTTGTATGAAATTGGATTTAATTTTTCAATCTCATCTTTGATGGTCGACGCTTTCGAGGGTAGATGGGTCTCTATTTTGGAGTACTGGAAAAGCTTCAGGACAAGTCTCAATATGGTGTTTGACATTTGTGGGATCAATTCCAGGCATCTTGGTGTATTTTTAGGTGAACACATCATTAAATTCCTGGAAGAGAACTTTGTAGTAAATAATCTCTTCAAGGGTACAAGAGGTGGCCAAGGTGATATTTTCTATGACACCAGGTTTAACCGATATATCGACCTAGATGGTGCAAGAGATGTTTTCATATTTCCTTCTTCGAAGGCGTTGGGGACTGGGATTAGGTTCTTGAACCTATCAACATTTTTGTGTGATATGAAACCTTTCGACTCAATGTAGAATGGGTTTGAATACAAGGACAACAAGATTGGTTCTTCAGGAATAAAATACACATAATGGTGCATGAAATTCCAAGGAAAGTCAGGCTTTGTGAGTGCTTCTGGGATTTATTTATTTATTCAAAAGGATCTATTCATCGATTCTTGGGGGCTTAACTATGTCGAGGGCATAGTGGTACCACGAGATATCTTGGAAGGTTCATTAGGAGACAAGATGAAACAAATGGTGTCCATCCTTCTTTACTATGACACGGGAAGGTGAACTTCTTCAATGACTATAACTTGGGGTTATGGGAAGATATGGTGCAAGTCAACGAGTACCGATTAATACTCAGGAAAATCTAGCCAATAGTGTGAATAACGGTTGTGGAGATCACATGCAACACATGGATGATTGATGCACAATGACTTGTTGCACATTTTAGGGGTGTTAGGAAGTTGGACCATTGAAATTTTTTGTTGGGTTTATTATCTAATGTATGGATATGAGTGTGTAGGATAGGAAACCCCATAGCATTCTGGGTAGCATGAACAAAAATGTTGCACAAAGCGCAAGGTGAGGGTTCTTGATCTAAGGAAGGGGGGANGGGGGGGGGGGGGGGGGGGGGGGTAGGTGTTGCCTTAGGGGATATAGGAGGAGGATTATTGGTAGTACCAATAGGTTGCAAAGGTGTCAAACAACCTATGGTGCGGGAATTGGGTTAGGAGGGGTGAGATACCAAACAAGGAGGACCAACATCAAACCTAGGAGATTAAGAGTTTCCATGAATATCATGCTCACAATTCTAGATGGTGGAAACAAAAACATGATTTGTTGAATAGGTGTGGTTCTCGATTGGTTCCTAGTAGGAGAGTGGGCAGGGTGGGGTTTGGGTCTAGGTTGAGGTTGAGGTTGAATTGTTGCTTTATTGGGGGAAACTATATGTAACTATGATATGTCTAGCTTTGGGGTTGGAGTAGGTATAGTCTGAAAAGTTCTAATCATAGGGGAATCATGAAAAATGTTGGGCCCAACACTCGTAAACTTACTTGTGATAGACACATTGTTGATATTATTGTTTACCATGGGTATGATGTTTTATGGACAAGCCAACCCCTTGGGTTCATAATAAATCAACTAGTCCATCTTGATGATATTCCATTCATGAGGAAACATCATAATATAGATATATTTTGAAACATATTTCATCACATACATATATCTATTCCAAAGGAGGATGTTGTAGTCTGTTTAATAATTGACAAGCTCAATATCGATTAACATTGTTTTTTCTGCTAACTCTATAGGGAAATTCTAGAGAAGTCCATGAGGTTGAGTCATGTAGCCATCATACTTGCACAATGTCATGTGGGTCAACGTGATTTGGGGAGATCCAATATTTTTTTAAATGCGAGTTCACATGACACAAGTGGATGCACCTTCATTAACAATGCACTGATGAATCGCCAAGTTGTGAATGGTAACTGGAATTTAGAAGGATATTGAAGAGGTAATGTGTGGCTCTTATTGATCCAAATAAAATGTTATGAATGGTAGTTGGAAGGATTGAACACCTAGCTCAAATAGTAAGTCTTTGTGTGGTGCATGGAAGTTCCTCAAAATTTCCAAAGTTGAAATGGTAGCGGGGGACTATGTTAAGTCATCCACAATGCTATAATTATAGGCTCAAGTGTTGGGATTTTTTTTGATGTGATGCAAAGGAAACTTTAGGACTTTCGGCATCCTATCAATAGGTGGTTTATCCCTTTGCAAGGTTTTGTCAACTAGAGTGGTGTCTTTTCCCTTATCAGTAGTGATAGTTTAAAACGGTTGAATTGTATAAGTTATGTCATGTCTAAAGGTTCACATTAGTGGACAACAAAAAGAGCTGTTGAAACCCAGAGTTCGGAGGTAGATGCGACAAAGATGGCTGGCAGGGACACGTCACCAATGATTTTCCCATTACTAATTCTTGGGGAGGAAATGAGTTCTACAGGACCAAAAGTTGTGTTTGAGTAGGTTGAGGAAAAGGTGGGTTCAATTTTCCTTTTGGGGAAACGATTGCTTCTTTTTGCTTCCTCTTATTCCAAATTTGGTGTGCCTTATCTAAATGAGGACAGTGATGGGTATAGTTCCCATACAAACCACATAAATAACATGAGTGATTGATACGTAGTTAATAATTCATGGCCTCTTTAGATGGCTTATTATGGTCTTGATCTGTGGGATTCACTTTGGTGTTTTCAAGAGGGTTGGCGGGTTGGGATACACCTTCCTGATATTGGTTATTTCCTTTATTCTTTCCCATATTATTTTTATTTTGTTGTTCTTGTTGATCATTGGGCACAGGTTGCACATGCATGTTCTGTTGGGTGTACACTTACCCATGGGGGAAATTAGGATCAATAAGGCATGGTTTCATTGGTGAGACTAGAAGAGGGACAAGAAAAGGATAGTACAATTTCAAGTTTTAAGGGGCTGCTAACACAATAGAAGAACCACCACACATGGTTCCACTATAGGAGGGACCATGGACATGGGAAAATGAGGAAGCAGAGGAATATGAGGCACTCATCCCTAAATGGGATGAATAAAATGATGAATCGGGGCCATAACTTGGAGTGTCCATAGGGACTTGATGAGGATGCACAATGTTATGAATATGACCATATGAATAACCCCTCACCATGGGAGGGTAAGGTACATATGGATAGGGTCAGGATGTGACATTGCTAATGACACCATCAACAACATAGAATGCCCCTGGAGGAGTCTCAATGAGGGGAATCATATATGATGGTATACGGATAACCTGACTATGCATATATCAAGTCGAATGTTAATATTTGAGGATAGACTCTTCCTTAGTTCATTGTCATTAGAGGCCATGTCCTTGGTGATGGAAATAAGGAGTGATTTCAGAAACCATTCTAGAAATATATTGTCATCAGGTTTAATATTACATAAACTCTGACACATATGCCACTCATGGATATAGTTAGTGATGTGGGTAGCTGAAATCTATCGACATGAGAGAAGGATTTATATTCAGTCATCATATATCAGATAGGAAACTACAAGAACTACAAGAAATTGGAGGCTAATGACATGGATTTGGGATGTGTCCCATGAGGTTGGTCAATGTACCACTTGGAGACAACACTAGTTATAGTTATTTGAAATAAGCATAGTCTAATGGGATCCTCTATGATGTTCTTTGACGAAAAACATAGATGAAATGTAATGATATGGTTTGAGGTGTCTTCCTCAACCTTTCCTTTGAACTTTGTGATGTTCGATGGGAGTTTTGTAGGGATAGGAGTCCAATTTGGATCACAATAGATCAGATCATTGGTCAACCTTAATAAATAAAGAAGGTTGAGTCTATTCGTAAATGGAAAGATCATAGTCATGGGGCCTCTTGGAAAAGGGTTTCCTGGAGGGGGGTTCTCCAAAGAACAATTCCCCATTGGAGGGTTTCTTAGATGATGGTTCATTGGAGGAGGGTTCCCTAGTGGAGGTTTCCCTGGTTGGGGGTTCCTCGATGGAGGGTTCTCTAATAGAAGGTTCTCTATAGGAGAGTTTCCCCTGCTATACGAGGGAATGATAAAAACCATGGTGCTGCTAGTATGTGAATGTACATGTGACTCTCATTGTGAGGAGTTGGAATTAGGAGACTCATAGGGGCACTCTTGTGATTGTGTAATGTGTTGAATTGAAGTCCGATGTGAGTAGTCAACCATAGGGTCTAAGAGATCGTACTAAGGGGGCTGGACCTGAATATTTTGAGGGTACCTTGGGGGATCTATACTTATGGATTCCTATATAAAATAATCCAACATCATAAGGTTGTGATAGCGTAGGAACAAATAAAAAAACCATATCAACAAGTTAGTGAAACCAAGCGTGGGATAAGCGATATAAGAAAAAAAAAGTTGTAGAAAAGAGAAACCCTAGAAATAAAATGACTAGCTAACCTAAAATATGTCTACACAATCTAAAAGAAAAAAACCAAATATAATCTTCATCAAATATTTTCCTCTATGTGGTATTGACCTCCCCATTAGATAAAAAGAAGCAAAAAGTACTTGATTCAGGTATTCCAATTACTATATTGAAATAGGGGCATCAACCCTATCTGAACCTGGTGAAGATTTAAAGGAAAGCTATAGAGTTGTGGCCACATCTGAATCTATCTATCCTAGTTGTTCCCTCATCAAAGGGGATGGTATCTGGGTAATATTCCTAATAAAAATGGTCTCTAAGATACCTCGTTTGGGTCACATCAGAATGAGTATTCCACAAATTTATTCTGAAGAAAACAATTTGACATAACTTATGTACTGAGTGGGGGTGGTGCACAACTCATCCATTCAGTTCTAGTCTATATATTTTCTCTCCTAGGTTAGGATCACCCCATATATTGGCCTTAAATTATGTCCCAAAAACTAGAGGATTTTAACTGCATAATAAGACAACCACCATGTTTCATATGTATGGAAACAAAGAGGAATCATTTGGATTCCTATCCCCAATTTCCTAACTTAACTACAAGATTCTTTTGTCCTCAAGTGAGGTTAATGTGTGCTAAGTTATGGTTTATTTTAAGGCTCCGCTTGGTGGCATAAACCAAGTGATAGATTGATTTAGGGAGTGTTTTGTGCATTGATGGCATGTACAACTTCTAACCAAGAAATTAAATGCTTAAAATAAATGAGCATATTCCACTGCTAAGTTTAAACGTTTCTTAAAAACATCACTTCAACATAGAAAGGATATGACTAAGCATTTAACATTCAAACCATAAAAATATAGATCAATGAAACAATTTAATATTGAAAATATTAGTGGAGTCCCCAATCCATCAAATAAAGGATACTCTAAAAAAATACTTATTATTTATTTATCAATTTTTCATCAAGCACTCTTTGAAACAGTGAACATGCAGTCAAAAGAATTCCATAACATAACTATAGAATAAACAAATACACAAATGTAAGGAATTTTTCTTCACCACAAGAATTGAAAAGGACAAATAAAAATACTTCTACAACAAGCAAAAAGTTGCAAAAACGACTAAAAGGGTACTAAAAAAAATCATAAACTGAAAAACCAAAACTGTGTGCAAGGGGAAGATGGAAAACACAAATTTTGATAGATGAAAAGTGCTAAAAAGCTGATAACAGAGCGTAGGTCACCCTTATAAATGAAAACATAGCGACCTAGGTTGCTCAGAACATGAAGACACATGCAAACCAAGAAAAAAACATTGTTTCAGGAATAGGTCGCGCTTATTAGGGAAACAAATGTGATCTAGGTTGCTTAAATTTGTTTAAAAAGTTTGACCTGGAACATAGAGAGTAAAAAATAGTAAATTGAAGCTTGACTTGATCAAAGAGAGTATATTCATGCTGGTATTTTAAATTTAAACTATCATACAACAACAAAAAAAAGTAGATAAAGGATGAAATCAAGCAGAATAAAAACTCAAACAAGGGCTAGGAAGGTTGGACAAATGCAATTGGAGAACTGTCCCCAACTGCCAAAAATAGTTTCTAGGGTTTTCATACCAGCACATGCAAAAGTGCACCTACCAAGAGTTGTTTTGATCTTAGTAGAGTTTCAATATAAAAAGTAAAAACATGCATAACATAAATTAAAATGAATGATCTAATAGGCAGGTAAAACTAGATAACAATGAAAGCAAATCTAATATAACATTTCTATGCATTTTTCATTAAGCAAAAATATACATACAAAATCATGTAAAATAATAAAGAATGTGTTTTCATTATAAATATTCAATCTTACTAGAGTAAGTGTCATCTATGAGTTTTAGTAGAAGGGGGCCCTGCAACTGTCTAAGGGAGGGTATGCTTGGTCTCCTAATAGTCCATGGTTCTCTGAACACACATTACATATGCAATGTCCATCAAGATGAGATGGGAACATGAAAGGGAGTTCTTATATTGAGGATATTTTTACATATTAAGTTCTTGAGAAATGGATGGATATTGGTGTTGAGTGATGGATCTGATAGGAATCATGCCAAGTTTATTCTTTTTGTTGGGGGTAAGAAAATAAACATCCAAAAATTAAGTCATGGAAAAGGTTTCTCATTTATTTTGAAATAATTAAGCAATTTAATTTGTAAAATATCCTTTTTTAATGCATGACTTTGAGTTTTGTTTTAATGAACGTCCAAGGGGTGGAAATGAAAAGTGGCAATGATGAATATGTATGATAGGGCTAATGACATGGTATGTGAAAAACATTTAGGTTTGAACACCGATGGAGGAACTAATAAACATCATCAAATATGTCATTGAATATAAAATTAAGAACAAGGATGAAAGAATCAGGCAGGAATGCAGAATTATCCTAAAAAAATGAAACCATCTAAGAGAAACCTATCAAAAGAAGAAACAAAAGCATTACTAAGCCTAAAGCACAACAAATAATCAAATATCCTTAAGGAAGATAAATATAATTCCACTTTAATCCTAGATGAAATTGACTACCACAACAAAATTATAGAACACCTATCTTTAAGTGGCAGCTACAAAAATATCAGTAGAGACCTAGGAAACAGGATCATGCATGAAATAGAAAAATCAATCAAAGCACCATCTATGGAAGACTCCATAAAAAAGAGGATCACTTTGAAAATTTCCATCATCCCAAGGATCTATGAAGAACCCAAATTACAAAAATACACATACCTTCTAAGACCAATTATAAACATGATAAGCTCACCTACCTACTCCCTTGCAAAAATTCTTATTAAAAAACTCCTTCCCTTACAAGAAACACACCCTACTTCATAAAAACTCTTGATCATTTGTAGAATGGATTAAAACTAAGATGTGGAGGCTGATGACATTTTAGTAAGATTTGATATTGTATCTTTGTACATGAAGATCCCAGTAGATGAAGCAATAGATGTTATAAAAAAAATCATTGAAATAGAATCTGCAAAAGGAGTGAATATCTATCTTAAGTCAACTTATTTCAGTTACAAAGGGAAAACATATGAGAAAATACATGGTGTTGGCATGGGTTCCACCTTGTCACAGGTCGTTATAAACAAATACATGGAGCATTTAAAACGGAGGGCCATAAATTCCTGCTTGTACACCCTAGAATCATGGGAAAGATAAATTTATGATGTATTCACAAAATGGCATCATGTAAAGGAGAATATTGATGACTTATTGAAACACATAAACAACCTCTTAGAGAACATCCAATTCACCATTGAAATAGAGTAAGCACTCAACTACCCTTTCTAGACATATTGCTCATCAAGAAAGGATATGTGAAGTTGGGGTATCAAGTATATAGAAAAGGAAACCACACAAATAGTTACCTCCATGAAAACTCCCATAACCATCCAACTAAAAAATATGCATTCATTCACATGCTTTCTGTCAGACCCATAAGAATCTAAGATAAATATCACTTGCAAAAATAATTGGATCGTCTCTTAAATATTCTCATAATGAATGGCTACCATGAGAGTCAAAACAAGAGAGAAATACATAGAGACAAGAATAGAAATAATACAAGAAGAGAAGTAGTGATCCTCAAAGTTTCACTACCTTATATTAAAGTGACCACTAATAATATTACTAGATTTATCAAGAAAAATGACATCAATGTAGCCTACACTCCTCCAAACACCATATGGAGCATGGTTGATTTAGCCATATACCCTATGGACCCAAGACAATATAAGGGTGTATATTCAATTCCCTATTCATGTGGCATAGAGTATATTGCTAAAATAGTTTGGTCTCTACTGGTTTGGCTAAAAGAGAATGTCTTGGACATAACTAAAAAATGTTCCTATAGATCTTCTCGTGCAGTCACTCTTATGAAATTGCTCATCACATATGCATATAAAACACTAAATTGATTTCCAGAGAAGAACAATACATAAAAACAATAACTAGAGAAGATCTCAAGATAGAAAAACATAACAACACTATAAATATGGACGATGGGTTAAAACTCAGCTTCACTTGGAGGCCAATCATAATTCAACTCAAATTAGGGAAGAATAATTATGTCTAAGGTTTTCTTTAAAAACATCACTTGATCTCTTAGTCATCCCATCCTAGCATGGTGATTTCTTGAACATGGAATCTATTGTATGAAGTTTGAAACATTGGTTCAAAAAACTCAAACACATGCTTCCTTCATAACAAAAAATAAAAATATGATTTGGATCCATAAGAGAATAGTTCAAGGAAATAAGTGAGGTTGGCATACAAAAATCAACTTTGCTTTATGGTATGATCAAACCACACCCAATACCACTATGGGCCAAAGTCAATTTCAACACACCCAATACTACTACTCGGAAATTTTTTTCTTTCAACTCGGCCTCTTTTTTCCCTTAATATAAATTATTTTTAACAATATGATTCACTACACTAAGTTCTTGTTCCATACGTTATTAGATGGAGGTATTGGAGTACATGAATTTTATATAGTGTATACCAATCTTACTAATAATATGGGATTAGTAGTATTCAAGCTATTATACATCATTAGTCCAGTACCATATATACTAATACATGTAACCATTTGTTCTATAGTATAGGGACCCTTTTGGGGCCCTACTACATAACCCAATAAACACATACACATTCAAAACATAGATAGCATATTTACTTTTTTTCCTTAATCGGATGATAGATCCATGATCCAAACAAGCAACATATATATAAATAACATATCTAACATTAAAACCATAATACAATATATATATCCAAGGAAAGTAAAAACCATAATGACAAGTTGACCTCTCAAACATCGCATGTTGTCGAATGTTGAAGTAGATGTCAAAGATCCGGCGCTAGTTCCTTTGTCGATTCAACAATCACTATATGTCTACTGGAATCCACCCTATTGTACCCAATGAGTATTCTTATTTCCTTGGGACCCTTGACCTGCAACAAGGCGCTAGAAAATTGTTGGAGCATATTTTCCATATATACATGAGTCATGCATTAATGCAATCATGGACCATGCATGCAACCATGCAGCATGCATGTAGCATTGTTGACCTCCCTAGTACCTAGACCCTATTGTTGAATTCCTAATGCCTCATTATCTGTCATTTTTTAACTCATTACCCAATATTTCTCCCTCATCCATGATTTTAGGACCATGTGTGCCCTCATCCATGATTTTAGGACTACATGTGCCCTCATCCATGATTTTATCCATCCACCATCAGTTACATTTAGTTAATTGGGCCACCTTTCCTAGATTGTATCACTTTGGGATGATAATGAACTCCAATGACCATTTCTAGTCAATTGAACACCCCAATTCAGCCATATATCATTAGATATCATCAATTAACTCCTTCATGCACCATATAGGTCCAATTGCCTTGAGTTACACTTAATTAATTGAGCACATTCAGGATTTAGGACTAGTTATCAAGTCTAGTGATGGATTCTATGTTAATTTAAGCCTTCCAAATGAGAGGATTCCAGATTCCTCCTAAGGTCAATGAATTTTACTATTGAGGATTTATTATAATTGTAACCTTATTGGTGAATAATAATTAGATAGAGTTTATACCAATTGATTTATTTCTCCGATGTTTTCACTCACTCTTTTTCTTCAATATTATGCTCATCTCTATTGTAATTATTAGTGAGGTTACATTTGATTCAATACTGTGCAAATTCTAATATGGTATCAAAGCTGAGGTCCTAGATTCAATTCCTTTGAGCTACACTGGAGAGGGGTGTTAAAGAAATGGTTATAACCTCCGCACCTCTGGGAATGTAATGTGGATTGATATCCCACTCTGAGATCCTTGGAGTTGTTCTTAGTTTCAAATGTTTTCCAACATCTGTAGGTTTTGTTGTAACGACAAACCAATGTTGGTGAGAACATGACCAAGAATATGGAACCAAAGTCCCAATATTTATCCCTCATCCATGATTTTAGGAACTTGTGCACCCTTATACATGATTTTATCTATCCACCATGGCATTTACATTTAGTTGATTGGGATACAATCAATTAATTGGGCCACCTTTCCAAGATTTCGTCACTCTGGAATGAAAGTGAACTCCAGTGACCACTATTAATCAACTGAACACCCCATATCACCCCTATATCATTATATATAATCAATTAACTCCCTCATACGCCATCTAGGTCCAGTTACTTTCAGTTACACTCAGTTAAATGAGAACATTTAGAAGTTAGGACTAGTTCTCAAGTTTAGTGATGGTTTCCATGCTAATTTTAGCCTGCCAAATGAGAGGATTTCAAATTCTTTCTAAGACTAATGATTTTTCTTTTAAGTATGTATTATAAATGTAACTTTATTGTTGAATTATAATAATATGGAATTTATAACAATTGAGTTCTTTCTCTGATGTTTTTGCTCACTCTTTTTCTTCATTATTCTGCTTATCTCTATTGTAATTCTTAGTGAGGTTACATTTGATTCAATATCTTACTGTGCAAATTCTAATAAAAACATATGTGATACGTAGACCAATGCTATGAGGCTCAAAAACCCCTCATATCAAAGTGAACCACACCCTCCAACAAAAAAGTCAAAAATGTTGTAGAGCCTCTGTTTTCGAACACCAGGGTAAGAAGAGATGAGAGACTTATGCCCTCTCCATCTCTTTATAACTTTCTAAAAAACCTTCATGCATCCATGCATTCATTTTCAAATTATTTTAATTTCTTTTAATTTATTAATTACCCAACCAGTCTTAGTTCTCTTCGGTTTTCTATATTTTTAATTTTAATTGACATTTACTTTAGTTTATTCCCTCTCCATCTCTTTATAACTTTTTGAAAAACCTTCATGTATCCATGCATTTATTTATGAATTATTTTAATTTCTTAATCACCCACCCAATCTTAGTTCTCTTTGGTTTCCTATTTTTTTTAACCGAGATTTACTTTAGTTGAGTCCCTTGATTTTCTCAATTAAGGATTTCTTCAATCTTTTTAATTTTCAGTTTACAATTTGTTATTTTGCTCACTTTTTATTTTCCACAAATTCATAATTAAAATTAATTAACTTAAGATTTCGTTCACATAAAATTAACTAAGTTATATTTCTAAATATGTTAGAAATATTTGTATTTCTCCTTATTAATAATTTGATTTAATGGTTTATTTTATTTTATTAATTGTCACATTCTTGTTGGGACAAGGATATCAAGGGTTTCATTATCTGTACATGCCCTTTGGATACTCCCCCTTGGTGGGGATTTGGTACGATGATTGAGACCCTGTTAACTCAGCTTGGTTGACCTTGTTGAGGGATTGGTGGTTCCTAGGGAATAAGGATGTATCCTTACTACATGCCCCGTATTAAAATGCCTTGTGAGTGACTGAATTTGTAGCCTATCCCCATGAAAGAATGCATGTAATGAGAAAGAGATTCTCTCTCTTTGATAACTCGATGCGTAGAAAATGCTAGCATTACATCCTATCTCAATTCATCCCCATTACTAGATGTGGATTGATTGTCAATCACAATCCAACATCTACATGTAAACATCATGCACATCAAATATTTTAAATAAAATAATAATATAAATACATGTACCAGCTTGACATCATTTGTCCATGATACCTGACTCAGTCTCAAGTCCATATAGTATCCATGCCATCTTGCATCACATGTACTTGTCTTTCTTATCACACTTAATGACCCATCATATTCCATGCTATTTATGGCATAATTATATGCATTTCATAATTTCACATTGTTCATAAATATTCAATAATCATTGAAACAATATCATATAAGCATTCGATCAACATCGAGATCATTTTACATTTTACATATACATTTGATCACTATTGATATCATGAGATAATCATATAAGCATTTCGATCACTATCGAAATCATAACAAAAGCATATCAACTTTTAGTCACTACCGAAATCATATCAAAATTACATTTACTTCCGGTCACTACCAAAATCATATAAAATTTCATTCACTAGCAAAATCATATCAACATCACATAAATTGATCATCATCAACACACTAAATAGTTTTCAATAAATTTCCTTTAATAATCAAATTCTAGTTCCACACATGGATAGGTCATTCGAAACCGAATGCTATCAAATACTAAGATGATGTCTAATCTAGGTCCAAATCCACACATAACTAGTTCATTTTCAACCGAATTCACTCAAATAATAATGGCATAAGTCAATGACAAAATGTGGCACTACATACAGTCACACTTCAGGGAAATTCATCCTGAAGTTCTAAAATAGATAGGGAAACTATCCATCCATATCCAATGCGTCCTCCCAAGTTGTGGAACTGGTACTATAACTATCTCACCAGAACTTGACTTGGTCAACTAAATGACGCTAAAGTTGCTAATATTTTAAAATTTGTTATGCCAAAAAAAAGGATCACTGAAAGAATAACAAGCATAGCAGAAAAGAGAGAGAGAGAGAGAGAACAAAAATATTTATCTTGGGAAACCCTCGCGGGGAAGAAAACCCAGCAAAAAATCCCTGATATAGAACTCAACCAATTACAATGTAAGACCCAAAGAATAAAACTAGACAACTTCCTCCTCCTCAAATGGATTGTTTCTCCTCTCTATAGCGAACTTGTTTGAGTGATTTGATTGTCCAAATAAGGGAGGTGCCTCTCCTATTTATATTAATCAGCTGAGAGGCCTAATAACCTAATAGGTATGACTTATCCTTGGTTCCAGGGAGAACTTTCCTTAGAAGACTCAAAAATACATTTTAATAATATTTGTGTGCGTACTACTGGCCCAACTTACAATGGAGGTTTTACGTCAAGACTTTACATGACCAAATACATCAATGACATCCCTAATCAGAGGAATAACATCTCTGAAAGGGGTAGTAATAATAATAATAATAATAAATAGAATATCGTTTGTACTTATATTTCTTTAACACTCCCTCTTAACAAGGAAGGTACTCTACAACAACAATACATATGTACAACTGATTGGTAAGTCTATATGTCATAGGAAGTTTTGAACAACTATGTCATCATCATCATCATCATCATCATCATAGATATATTTGGAATCATATCGAGCATCATCATCTCTTACATCATATCGAGCATCACCTACAATATCATCAATATACAAATATTGAGTTGAATCACCCACATCATAAGCAATGTTGGAACATCGTCATCTACAACTAAATGCAAAGTCTCGTCTGTAAATGAACGTCGAACCACTCTTATGAAGAGAGTACTATCACCTGCAATATCATTCTAATTCAACAAGTTCTAGGACCACTCTCAACAAGAGATTGTTCTTATCTGCGGGATCATCTTCAGCAAGGATACTATCATCCACAAATGAATGCATGATCTCATCTGCAAATGAATGAAGGGCCACTCTCCATATGAGAGTACTATCATCTGTAATACCATCCTCTGTTGGAAAGTGTTGGGACCACTCTCAACAAGAGAGTGTTCTTGTGTATAGGACCATCCTTAATAAGGATACTATTGTCTGCAAATGAATGCATGACCACTCTCATCTGCAAGACCATCCTTAGTCGGTAAGTGTTGGGACCACTCTCAACAAGAGAGTGTTCTTTTCCACATTACCATCCTAAAAATCATACTATCAGCCGCAAATGAATGCGGGATCTTGTTTGCAAATGAATGTAGGACCACTCTCCATATGAGAGTATTATCATCCACAAGACCATCCTCATCCGACAAGTGTTGGGACCACTCTCAACAAGAGAGTATTCTTTTCTGCAGGACCATCCTCAACAAGGATACTATCATCCGCAAATTAATGCATGATATCATCCACAAATGAATGCAATACCACTCTCCATATGAGATTACCATCGTCTACAAGACCGTCCTCAGTCATCAAGTGTTGGGACCACTCTCATCAAGAGAGAGTGTTCTTGTCTGCAGGAACATACTCAGCAAGTGAATTCTAGGATACACTCGTCTGCAAATGAATGATGGATCTCATAAATATATGTTGGAATAATTATAAAATTTAATATCCTTCTCTACATTGGAATACTACTTCCATATCATCCTCAATAATAATATAATCATCACTCCCTCTTTCTAGGGAAGTCCTTTTGGACTATACCAATCTTGTCTCGAAAGTGTTCAAACTTTACACGAGACAGATGCTTAGTCAGCACATCAGCAACTTGTTCCTCCATGGGAACATACTGGAGCTTCACAGATCCTCTCTGCACCATATCCCATATGTAGTGATACTTAATATCTTTATGCTTTGACTTATCATGAAACATCGAGTTCTTTGTTATCTTGATTCAACTCTGGTTGTCATAATAAATATCATCTGCATCCATCTCGACATCAAACAATCCTACCAATAACTTGTGAATCCATATCACTTTTCTACAGGATGAACATGTTACAATGTACTCATCCTTGGCTGTACTGAGGAAAACATTGGTTTTGTTTCTGCTAAGCCATGAGATCACACTTGATCCAAAATTGAAACAAAATCTTGAATTGCTCTTTTGTCTTCATCACTTCCTTCCCAATATGAATTAGCATAGCCATACAATCTAAAATCATTGTAGGATGCATGTTTGAGGCCACAATCCAATGTACCCTTTAGGTACCTCGTCACATGATTTGTTGCAACTAGATGAACATGTCGGGGATCCACTATATACTGACTTAAAGTGTTCACAACAAAACATATATCTAATCTCGTATTTGTCAAATACATCAGTGAGCCAATAATATGTCCATATAATGTGGCATCTAGTCTTTCTGAAGAGTCAGCATTCAGGAGCTCAAGTTTGTCACCATCATTGTTCATTTCCTTGCATTCCAACATCCCAAATCTATTTAGGATCTCAACTACATATTTTCCTTGGTTTAGGAAAATCTCATTTGAAAACTGTCATACTTCAAGACCTAGGAAATAATGCATCATGTCAAGGTCTTTAATCTCAAATTTTGTTGCAAGCTTCTTCTTACACTCGCCAATGAGCTTCTCTTCTCTTGTAAAAAATAAATCATCTACATATAACATTAATATCATGATCCCATCATTTACAACCATATAGTAAAGGTTGGAATCAACTTTACTTTTGGTAAAGCCCAAGTTCATCAGGAATCCATAAATTCTTCCATACCATGCTCTAAGTGCTTGTTTCAACCCATATAGATCTTTCTTTAGTCTGCATACATGTGTCCCCTTGTCGTGAGTCTCAAATCCTGGTGGTTGTTCAATATATAATTCTTCTTTTATGACGCATTTTAAGAAGGATTTTTTTACATCCATTCGATGTGGATTCCATTTCATCTTGGTTTCCAAGGAAAGGATAGTTCTGATAGAAGTATATCTTTCTACTGGTGCAAAGGTTTATTCATAATCAATTCCTTTTGTGAAAATCCTCCTGCGAAAAATCTTGCTTTGAACTTTTCAATACTTCCATCTGCTGAAAGATTTGTATTGAAAATCCATTTTGAAGAAACTATTGACTTGCCCTTTGGTCTTGGAACCACATCCCAAACATCATTCTTTATGGCCTCCGTCCATTCCTTCCTCTTTGAAGCTTCTTCAAAAAATGTAGGTTCTTCATCAACAAGTTTGCACATTAATGCCACATAGTTAAAGAAGATTCTTTGTCTCTTACTTCCTTCTAGTGCACCATATTTTTTTTCTTCTATGATTATATCACGAGCCCAAGATGGTCTTCTTTTTGTTGAAATAATCTCTTGGAATGTTTCCATGGGTCCTTGGGGTTCTACCATGTCATGATCTTTTGGTATAGGATCTTCTTCAATGTCTCTAATTGGTGTTCTGGTAGCTTCAGTGGTTCTAGTAGCCTCCTCCTCTTCTTCATGATATTCATATACATAGATAGTTCTGGATTTGGTGAAGGTTGTATATTCATCAAATGTAACATCTCTATTGATCTCAATCTGATGGAAACATGGAATGTAGATTTTATAAGCTTTTGACTAGTCACTATATCCAAGAAATATTCCCTTCTTTCTTGAAGAGTCCAATTTTGATATTTTATCTTTTGGAATATGCAAGTACATGGGACAACCGAATATATCTAGGTGGATGACTTCGGGATTTTCACCAGCAAACATCTCTTTTGGGGTTTTATTTCAAAGAGCACTGTGAGATATTCTATTATGTATAGAGACTGTGGTTCTTATTGCTTAGACCCATAAATGCATAGGTAGATCTTAATCATGGATCATTGCTCTGACTGCTTCCATGATGGATCTATTCTTCCTTTCTGCCACTCCATTTTGTTCGGGTTTATAGGGTGTGGTAAGATCCCTCTTAATCCCAGCTTCCTTACATAAATACTTGAATTTATTTGAAGTGGTTTCTCCTCCATTATCTGATCTTAAGGTCTAGATATTCTTTTCGGATAGATTTTCCACAATAGCCTTAAATTCCTTAAACTTTTAAAATTATTAAACTTTTCCTTTTAAGAAATATATCCAAGTATTACGAGAGTAGTCATCAATAAAAAGAGACATAGTACACATAACCTCGTAATGAAGTAGCTGACATTGGTCAACATATGAGTGGTCTAAGATCCCTTTTTCTTTGATGTTTCTTCTTCGGAATGGGTTATTGGTGTTCTTTCCTTGAGCACATACTTTTGATACTCCTTCATGATTGATATGGATCTCTGGTAGACCTATCACTACCTTGCTCACAATTGGCAATGCTTTGTAGTTCACATGAGGAAGTATTCTATGCCAAAGTTAATATGGGCTAATTGTACTAGTTGTAAGGAGTGAATTTGTGTGCCCCTTCAATTTGTAGAGTCATCCTCCTTCTTCAACACCATTTACAATATCATCATATATTGTATTTCCTTTTTCCCACATAATAAATTCACCATCTACAAAGGAAAATATAAAACATTTCTTATCTAGAGCTGAAATAGAAAGACGATTCTTCTTCAAACCTGAAACATATAAGTAGTTTTTCATCTTCGTGTACTTTCTGGATTTTAATTTTTAAGAGGATTCTCCCATTCCTTTGATGGAGTATTGATAATCATCTCCAAGTTGTACCTTGTGTGAATATTCTTTTTGGGTAAGACATCAGATAGAATATTTGTGACCTGTCATATGTTTGGAAGCACCATTGTCTATAAGCCAAGTGTCACTTCCATGAGACACTGATCCTGTGAGATCTGAATTTAGGACATACTCTTCACTAGAGTCTTCATTTTCTTTAGCCCTCTTCTTATCTGATTCTTTTTCTTTGGATACATGGGCATAATACTTTTGGTTATTTGTCTTGAACTGATCTTTCTTAAGAGAACAATTTCTAGTAATGTGTCACATCTTATGACATGAATAGCATTCAAAGTATGAGTATTCCTTTCTAGTTCTCTTACCTCTTTTGAAGTCTAGCGACTTCTAGAAGGTGATCCTTGACTCTTCCATTTGTTTCTTCCATTCTTTGCATGAGAAGCTAAATGTTGATATTCATTATCATTTAGCTTCTCTTCTCTATTTTCTGTCATTCCTTCTTCTTGTACACATTCTTCCCATAGTTTGTTGAAATTGGTTAACTTTCTTCTAGCACATATTCCTTTAATGAAGGAATCTCATTCTCTTAGGAAACCATTTAGGGTTGTAAGCTTCTTCCACCATGTCACCAATGGATTCTAACTATTCTTTGATATGAGATACTCTTGAGAAGTATGATTGCATATATTTTATCTTCTGTATCTTCACACCCTGTAGATGGTTTCTCAAGGTCATTCCTCTAATGATTTTCTTTCCTTTAAATACACTCGTTAGTGCATAAAAAAATTATTTTCGAGTATTCTTTGAAGACACCCAGGGAATGAAATAATCCTTTATAGTATCAGATATGATCCTCTTGTATTTGATTATATCCTTCTTGTGCTTGGCCTTTTCCTCTTATCCCTCAAGATTTTCATCAATATTGGCAGTATTTGTCATATTTAATAAATGAGAACCTCAAATGGAAATATGTTTGGGTACACAGGGTACTCCCAAAAGACTAAACACCTTGAGAAACTGCTTCACACAAATAGATCATAGATCAACATACTAATGTTTGTCGCGTGGTTAAAACCCTCGAGAGGGAAACAATCCATGGCCCCAACCAAATAGCTACTTGGAGCAATTTATTATGAAAAAGAAAGAAAGTTACATGAGCTTCTCATAATTGATCAACTAGCCAAGGACCCTCTATGCTCTTTAAATAGAGATCATAGACCAATCGGGTGTTAAGCCATGGATCAATGGTAGGTATGATCTAAGAGAAGTTGAACCATCAGATCACTTTATGTCTAGAGCATATCTTGAACATCGGATTAGAATATTTACAAATGCATACTAATGCATACTAAATAAACACACTTTACCTAATGGATATATTACACAAGTTGATCTTAACTAACTCCTAAGTGTCTAAATATCCTAACATCCCCCCTTAAGAACAACTTCGGATAAGATTGAAGGATTTACAAAAGTGACACTATTAGAAGAAGGAAGGAGGCATTAGAGCCTATCCCCCCTTAAGGACACATTCCTGAACTCCTAACATAGATTGAAGTTTAGAAAACTTCGCTTCTGTAAGAGACTTGGTGAAGATGTCTACAACTTGATCATCTGTAGGGAAATAGAGCATTTCAAGAACACGATAATGAATAAGATTTCTGATGAAGTGCATGTGTATCTCAATGTGTTTGCTGCGCTGATGTAGAACTGGATCTTTGGCAATCTTGATGGCACTTTGATTGTCGCACCAAAGTGGAGTAGACTACTACTGATTGAATCCAAACTATGAAAGGATCTGTCGAAGCCATAAAGCTTCCTGACTGGCATTAACTGCGGCTCAATATTCTGCTTTTGCTGAAGAAAGAGCAAGTGCTTGTTGTTTCTTACAATCCCAAGTGATAGGTCCAGATCCCAGACTAAAAACATAACCTGCAGTAGAATTTCAATCATCAGGATCGTCGGCCCAATCTGAATCAGTGAAACCAACCAACAAAGGTTTCCCCCCTGTATTGTAATGAATTCCAAACTGAATTGTACCTCGAATATATCAAAGTATTATTTTTGCTACTTTCCAGTGACTTTCATGAGGAGTTTGCATATAACGGGAAACACGACCAACAACAAAGGAAAGGTCAGGACGGGAATGAGTCAAGTATAAAAGGATACCAACAAGCTAACGATACAAGGTGGCATCTACTTCAGGGGAAGTACAAGTGGCAGAAAGTTTGACTCCAGACTGGAAGGGAGAAGGGGATGGCTTACAATCTTCCATGTGGAAGCAATGAAGAAGGTCACAAGCATACTTAGACTGAGAAAGAAAGATTCCTTCTTTGGTTTGCAAGACTTGGAGACCAAGAAAATAATGCAAATGTCCTAAGTCTGACATTTCAAAATTTTGCTTAAGACTGGATTTCACATGGGTTATAAGTTTAGGGTCACTACTAGTAAGGATAAGATCATCAACATAAAGAACAAGTATGATGAGATGGTTTCCTACTTTCTTGGTATAGACATTGGGGTCAGAATGGCATCTAGAAAAACCAGTGTCAAGAAGAAAGTTATCCATTTTGGCATACCAAGCTCTAGGAGCTTGCTTAAGGCCATATAAGGATTTCTTAAGGAGACAGACAAGACTAAAGTTATCCTGAACATATGCAGGAGGTTGTTCCATGTAAATTTCCTCCTGTAATTCACCATGTAAAAAGGCATACTTGACATCCATTTGATGGACTTCCCAGTTATGTAAGGCTACAAGGGAAAGAACAAGGCGGATGGAATTCATTTTTGCGACAGGAGAAAAGGTTTCATTGTAGTCAATCCCTTCAACTTGGGAAAAAATTTTGGCAACTAACCTTGCCCTAAGTCTTTCAACACTTCCATCTGATGCATACTTAGTTCTGTAGACCCATTTACATCTAACAATTTTTCTTCCTTTTGGAAGAGGAACAAGATCCCAAGTATCATTCACCATTAAGGAATGATATTCTTCATCCATAGCTGCATCCCAATCTGGATTTCCTGAAGCTTCTGCAAAAGTTTCTGGATCATGATTCTTAGAAACTTGAGCCAAAAGAGAAGAGGCTCTCTGAAATTGAGAATGTGTTTGACGTTGATCGCTACGATCATCGGCAAGATCACCAGCTACTTCACATGTTGAACGGACCCATCGAGGAAGTATTGGTGCTGGTGCAATTGGAGGAACATGAGCAGGCAGAGGTGGATTTTCATCATCACTGTCATCATCAGAAAATGGATTTGGAAACCTATCAAGGAAGTTGGAAGAAGAAGAATAAGGCACAATCGTCAAATCAGGATCGCAGGCCAAAGATGGCACACCCGCCAAGTTAGGCTCGCAGGCCAAGAGATTTTCATCAAATTTAACATCTCTTCTAATGATTATATCATGTGAATGGGGTTGAAGAAGTCTATAACCTTTTACATCTTCAGAATATCCAACAAATATGCACTTTTCACTTTTAGGTTGCAATGCTTTCCATTTTTCATCCAGAATGTGAGCCCATGCTTCATAACCAAACACGCGAAAGTGACTTACATTTGGTTTAATTTTACTCTATGCTTCTTTCGGTGTTATACCTTGTAAAAATTTAGTCGGTGTGAG
>LPNX010818339.1:498115-509310 GCA_001517045.1 Pseudotsuga menziesii | reverse complement strand
GTCTAGAGTAGTCATCAATGAAAGTTAAGAAATATTTGAAACCAGAAAAGGATGTAGATGGAAGAGGACCACACAAGTCACTATGCACAAGCTCCAAAGGAATCGAGGCGTGCCAAGAGGCACGTTTGTCAAAACTGTCCCGATGATATTTTTCGAGTACACAACCAGAACAAACACCATCCTTGCAAGATACCATCGAAAGACCAGTCACCATATTGTCTTCACATAGTTGTTGCAATGAGCGATAATTTAAGTGATCAAATCGCTCATGCCAAAGTTTGCTCAAGTTATCACTATGAGCAACAAAAACTGAAGGAAAAAGGTGATGACCCAAAGTTGTTAAATTTGTACAACCGGGTAATATCATCAACAATTCCAGTAGCAAGAAAATTTTGGGGATTTTTAAAATCCTTGATTACAACTTGGTGTGGTGTAAACGTCACAGTTTTACCTTCACCTGAATGAGTAATTTGATAGACTGATAACAAATTGCAAGAAATTTTTGGAACACATAGTACATCACTGAAATGACCATTTTCTACTGGAACTGTTCTAAATCCTACAATACTTAGAGATCTATCATCACCAACAAATATTTGTTTGGTGTTACATTCATGCATAGTAGAAAAGATGGCTTAATCCTTAGCCATATGATAAGATGCTCCAGAATCAATGAGTCATTCATTTGAAGTAGACGAAGAAGATGCAGTATAAGAGTAACCAAAAGCACAAAGTGCATGTCCATGAGAGTTAGATTCTGAAGATGAATCTAGGCTGATGTGGTGCTTCTTCATTGCTGCTTCCAAGGCTGCCATCTTCTTAAAACACTTAGATTCATCATGATTATCTTTCCCACAAAAATTACAATGACTCTCAGTCTTCTTTCCTTTTGACTTGGATCCTTTGTCATGTTTTAAAGAAGGAGCTGACTCAGAGGGTTTGGGACCCTTGTTGTTTGGCTTATTATTGCGAAAATTCTGTTTCTTGGGAGGCTTGGAATTTTCTTTCTGTTGGGACAATAAGGCTTTCTTCGATGTATCTGCGTTGTTAATTATTCCAAGATGAATGAGCTTATCTTGCTCTCTAATTAAGGAATCACAAAAGGATTCAAGACTAGGCTTTTGATAGCTAGCTGCAGTCAAGGATTCTTTCATGGAGTAGAATGTAGATTCAAAAACATAATATGCAAGTCCAAGTTTGGAAAGAATATGATAAATACATTGTTTGTATTCTTTCTTAATATTGCATTCTGCACATAAGAGTCTAATAGTTTTATACTTAGTTAAATAGTCTTGAATGCATGGAAAATCATTTGGATTCAAGGAAAGCAACTCATTCTCAAGTTGATGCCCCTGAATTTCATTGTGTTTACCAAAGACAGATTTCAACTTTTCCTAAGCTATATCAGGTTCATCAATTCCAGATATGTGGAATCGCAAATCAATAGAGATTGACATCCCAATCAATCCATGAGCTTCATCACATCTATTTGCCCATTTAATTTTCTTATCATCATTAGTGGGTTTTATTTCTTTCCCTGAGGATATCCTGAAAATCCCCCTACTTCGTAGAACATCCTCCATATGAGATTTCCATGAGAAATAGTTAGAACTTGTAAGTATAATATCACAAGGGGTGGCCATACTGTAAAATAATGGCTAAAAGAATAGAAACTAACTATTTCGATGCAAAGAGCTCGAAAAAATATGCGGTTTTTAAAAAAAATGGCACTGAAAATTGATTCTGGATGATGAAGTTATGATTGTTCAAAGAAAATGTTGAAGATGTCCCCAATAGTGATGTGGTAGATATTAACTTGACCAACTAAAAAAAAAAAAATCCCCCTGTTCCCAATATCAACCTTTGACAATCGCTTTACAATAAAGTTCCTTTGAAGTGAATCACTTTTGTAGAATAAGTGAGGTTCACGTTTGCAATAATTTTACTTTAAATAGTGCGGCAATAAATTAAAAGACTTAAGTGACTCACTTTTTATTTTATTTTATTTAAGTGAGATGCACTTTTACAATAAAGTAACTTGAAAACAGAAATTGCATGCACTAAAAAGTAGCTTGATAAGACTTGAACTCAAGACTTATTAAGGAGTAAAGCAACTTTGGACCAAGTGAGCTAATTTTATAAGGTACGTAAAAGTATGGAAAGAGGAAGGGGGATTTTTTTTTTAACTCTTCTCTCTCATTCTCCATGCTTGCCTTTTTTCTGCAAATCACAAAAAAAGATGAAAAACAAAAACAAAAAAACTTTTTCTACACAATGGAGTTAGATCTTCGTTAACTTACTCGGAAAGTCTATGTTTTCAAGTTTTCTCGTTGTTTTTTATTTGTCGTGATCACATAAGGTGCACGGCAAAGAGCATACGTAGCCGAGAAGACAAGAAAAAAAAAATTCTCTTGATGTTTCTGATTCACCGCGATCGCGCAAGGTGCACAACAAAGAGCATACGTAGCCAGGGAAGACAACAGTCCGAGACTAAAACAGTAAATATCTAATAATAAAATTGATAAAATATGAGAGATTTAAAAAAAAATAAAACAAATCTGTCATTGTAACATTATACCTTCATATTTGTCGAAATGGGTGTTTTTGGAACAAACGGAAACGGTTTTCAATGAAAAGAAAACTATTTCCCAATGGAAACGGTGCTCGGGACACAATCGAATAGCTCCCACATGCCACAAATGCACAAAAAATCCAGAACTAGAAACCCTTTCAAAGTTTCGGCAACACCGGTTCCAGATTTTGATCAAAACCGAAAGCGGCTCTTCATAAAAGCTCTGATACCATGTTCGGGTACACAGGGTACTCCCAAAAGACCGAACACCTTGAGAAACCGCTTCACACAAATAGATCATAGATCAATACATCGATGTTTGTCACGTGGTTAAAACCCTCGAGAGGGAAACAGTCCACGACCCCATCCAAATAGCTACTTGGAGCAATTTATTATGCAAAAGAAAGAAAGTTACATGAGTTTCTCATAATCGATCAACTAACCTAGGACCCTCTATGCTCTTTAAATAGAGATCATAGACCAATCGGGTGTTAAGCCACGGATCAATGGTAGGTATGATCTAAGAGAAGTTAAACCGTCGGATCACTTTATGTCTAGAGCATATCGTGACCATCGGATTAGAATATTTACAAATGCATACTAATGCATACTAAAGAAACACACTTTACCTAATAGATATATTACACAAGTTAATCTTAACTAACTCCTATGGTTCTAAATATCCTAACAAAATATAGGAAACTTACCAATTTGAGGATTTCTTCTAGAATCTGCTTCAAGATGACCTAGGGTTTGACTGGAAAACCCTAATTTTCCAATGAGATCACTGTCAAAATTCTAAAGCCTCAATGGCAACATGAATTCCATAAACAAGCTAAGATCAAAGCACACAATAACCTCACTAGGAATTGCAAAGAATTAGCATAAGGAGAGAAGAAGAGGAATTAATGAACACACATTAATGAATGATAATTGATATTAATGATAAATGATAATTGATATTATTACAATGCTAATACATCATTATAAAGGAAAATAGAGTTGTAGGGAGACAACTCATAAAGCTTAAAACGACTAACTTGCCAAAATATAGCAAACCCCCATAGGTGGCTAAAGCACTTCCTAAATCTGTCAAGGACCTCACAAATTAGAAAAGGCATGAGTGAGTTGTCAAGGGAGATGGAAAAACATGCTAATCCTGGAAAATGAAGAGAAATTCATGAAGGATGGGTTGGCAACAAAGGAACCCGGTTTTCTAGTTAACTAGCTTTACCTTATCCACATAAAAGCTAGATAAAGCAGAATTTGCTGCAAAGTGTTGTTAACTAATTCTAGATGGCCATAAAGTGGTCAAGATCAACTCAGAATCAGAAATAAAGCATTCCTTGGGTATAGATGGCATGTGTTGATTTTAAGGTGCAAGTGGATGCCAACTAATTAAGCTAGTTGGTAGATAATTAATCAAATAATGATTAATTATTTTATCCTAAGTATTGAGTGGGTTTAATATATTCCAACACCCCCCTATAAGTCTGATTTTATGATGGTATGTCAAAAAATATAGATACATATTGATGCATATAGGGCCCAACAACAAGGCTATGGTCACCGTTTAACAATTACTATGTCCAAAAAGAAGAGGAAAGAGGAAAAACCACATGGGGAAAATCCTCCCTCAAGATAGGACATGAGAGGCAAACAAATAATGTTTCTAATGCTGCTCCAAAATAGATGCTGATGTCTGGAGGAATCTTATTCTTGGGAAGAAGGGAAATCTGCTCACCTAGATCAAAGACAACTACAGGATGGAAACTAGAACCATGTAGAACAACTGAGATCCAATGATGTGAAATCTCTTGAGAGTTATAAATACATCTAAGATGATATGATGACTTGAAATTCAAACCAATAGAGATGAAATCAGCTCCAGATAGGTGAAATAATTGTCCAAGCAAATGTATAATGCCTCCCACTTCATTTATATAGAGAGGATATGTGCAAGTGGTCATGTAGAAACATAGAGAAGCCATACGATCAAAGCGTGTGAATGCATGGACTCCATGGGTTGATATAGCTTCTAAAGAATCCAAAAGTTCACATATAAGCATATCGGCAGAATCATGGGAATAGATTGATAATGAATCCTCTATTGTAGAAGTATGAACAGAGGAAGGAAGGAGATATTCAAAGAGGCTTTGAGGATTGATGCCAAGAACACATGAGGATATGTAAAATCACAAGTGATCAAGTATGGTAAGTGGAAAGACCATAATAGGACTTGATGTGGCTAAGAAAATATCCTAAAATTATTTTCTTCTTCATTGAAGGATGAAGCATTCGAATCAAAGAGGGTAGTAGCAACATGAACTGTATGAGAAACTTCTTCATCATAAATAATGTAATACCCTGATTTTGACCCCGTTTACATTAAAGGGTACATGATGTATATTTTGTAATTAATCATGGTGAGGAGCTAAAGGAAAAAGCACCACCATCGATTCGGCTGTGTTATTTTTCGGAAATAGGGATCATTGCCGATGGTATGTCGTGCTATCCGCCACATTATAGCTTTGGCATCATGTAAATATGCACATCAATTTAATTAAACCTACGACGGTGCAACGTTAAATGAAAAGGGCATGATTCCCAAGGGTAAGGGGGGGGATTGCTAAACCTGGACCCATGGGGAAAAGCCACGTGTCTCCACTCTCTTTTTGTCTCCTTAAACCACCACCTTAGTTTTCTGTTGTTAGGAGGGACAGCGATTGGATGGCAGGAAACCACACTCACGCCTGCACCTACTCTCCACGACGTGCCTTCTGGGTAGCGGATGGTCTGCCCACAAGGTTGATCGCGAGTCTATTCATCTCCTCTCACGCGGGCTGAGATAAAAGGTTCCATGCCCCTTTGTTTGGGTTCACCCTTCCTTTCACACACCACCCTGTTAATTGAAGAAAACGTTCTTCCTCACGTTCAGACAAAAATTCTATGTTGCGACCCCTCCATTGGGGGACTGTAAATCGTTGCTGGGATTATTCACTATGGGGTGTTTTTCCGTGGTTTCTGAGTGATATGCCATCCTCATGTTCACACCGGGAGATCGTAACTTCTACCTTTACCAGGCTGCGCAGCGTCCTATTTTTACTCCACCATTGTCGATTGTGAAGGGTGCATTGGCTTCACCATAGAGAAGGGGCCATTGTTGGGAAACATTTCTGGTGTGTCTGGATTGTGGAGCGGTCTGTTTTTCATCGTGACCCGTGCTGTGGGTTCCTTCTATGTTTTTCATTCACAATTTTGCTTTGGCTGTGTCTTTTTCCCTCACGCGCAAATAGAGAATCGGTTCCTTGCCCATCTGTAGACTGCGTGTTTTTTCTGTTGTTTCTTTATGGGATTTAGCTGTTGATCTATCCCTGGTTGGGTTGTTGTGTGTGCAAACATCCTTTTGGGGTTTTGCTGTGTGTCTATGTTTTCCCCTGTCCATGCTGGGAGTTATGTTTCTTGTCCATTTCGGACTGTGGATTGTTGCCATCGTTTCATTGTGAAGTTGGGACTATTGATTTACCCTGGGTTGGGTTGTTGTGTATACAAGAACCTTTTTGGGGGTTGCTACTGAGTTGTTTTGGCCACGCTAGGGCTAAGAACAAATCTGAGTTGTCTTGTGGACTAGGTCCGTGTTCACCCTTTTGTTTGGGGTTGTCACCCTGTGGTCTTCATCTTGTTTTCAGAGCTATGAGCTGTTTGTTTTACTACGACATGCAGTGGTTGGTATTTGGACTATTGAGAGTAGGAATAGAGGCTAGGTTTGCTTGAGAAAACTAGTGTTTGAGACCACCAGCTTAGCATTTAGCCTTTCCTATCTCCTTGATGGCCTGGTAAACCCTAAAATGTGGGCTTGGCTGATTGGTGTACCTTGGCTATGTGTAAGCCTGCTTGACCCTTATTCCTTGAGGAATCATGCCCAGCTCGGGGGTGGCAGTGTTGCTGAGAGATTGATGAGCACGCTCGCCTATGGTTGGGTGGAACGTTGCAGTGATGTAGCTGGTTGTGGGATGAGTTCTTATCAGATGAGTATTCATGTCTATTTTACCTCTGCAATTATATTTACTGATTAATGAATATGATGAACATGTGGCATGCTTGAATGAATGTTTTTTTGCTTTCGCTATGTATATGAAGGGTTATGCATCTTAGTATGTATTATGTTTAATATTTTTATTTCAGCATTATATGCCTGTTCATGTTCATGGGGATGTTTGCCCATATGTTTGGTGTTAGTAGCATCCTAATCATCGATCAGAGGGTTGGGGATGTTATAGTGTGGTATCAGAGCTAAAGGTTGTAGCATGGGCTTGAATGGGCCATGATAGATCAGATAGCAGAAGCAGGTTGCCTTCTGCCCAACAGAAAAACAAAAGAAAACCTATGCATGAAAAGAGAATTTTGGAAAATTCCTTTAAGTATTGGAATCATCGGATCATCGGAGGACTTAGTTTGAAGTCCCGTCGATGCATCGGATCACCTACTCGAAACACCACCCGACGAGAGACCCGCGATAGGAAATCCATGAAAAATTGCCTAAGTGTTAAAAATTGTTGACGATCGGTGCCACTAAGATGAAGCGATCGCCGAAACGTTGGTGGAGGTTAGTAGATGATGCGTTCGTCGTTGCGGCTACTTAAAGGACTATCCACCTGACGGATAGTTGATCCGACGGCCGATGCGGCAGAAGACAGAGAAGAAATTTCTGAAATTTTTCTAAGTGTTTGACTTCGTCGGCCATCGAAGCATGTTAGTAGTATTCATCGCCGATGAAATGCGTCGCCGTTGTGGATAACTAGAACACTATCCTTCCGACGAGAAGATGTTTCGACTACCGATACCGATCAAGTTATGCTTCAGTCACCGATCGAAACATATTAACGGATTGGGCCGCTGATCAGAAAAAGATCGAAGATGACGAGCCGCCGTTGCAGCTACTGATTGAACTATTTCACCGACAAATAGAAGATAGTTGAGCCGATGAGGTTAAGAAAGGAAGAGAGAGAAGAAAATTTCCGAAAATTTTTCTAAGTCCTAGAATCATCGGCCATCGGCGATGGTTAGTTGATCACATTGTTGATGCTCAGATGATTCGTTCGCCGATGAGCTACATTAGGTAAAGTTGTTGGTCGAACGTCTACCGTTGTGGAAAACTTAATGACTAACCGTCCGATGCATAGGGCACCTGGCCGTTGACGGAATAGGTTAGTCTATGCTATCACCGATGAATATTCGAAGAAAGAGCCGATGGACGAAGAAAATTCAAAAAATTTCTAAGGAACAAAATCATCGGCCATCGAAAAATGATAGTGGTATTGGTCATCAATGGACGTCGAAAGAAGTTGATGATTCACGCACTACCGTTGCGGAAGTCTAGAGCATTAAGCTTCCGACGGACAAATGCTCCAACTACTGATGCCGATGTGTTTGAGGGTTAAATCGCCGATACAGTGGAGAAGGTTAAGGGATCGGGCCGCTGATGAAAGACTTCAGAGAAGTTAGTCGATAAGGAGTCTGCTGTTGCGGCTTCCTAGAAGACTAACCGTCTGATGCCGCAGCCGTTAGTGTTTCCGACCGTCGATCGAAAGATTGCAGCTATTAGTTGTTCCGACATTTGACAAAGTTACAGTCCACGGGAACCACAGTGAATTTAATTGCCTCCATTGCGGATGCCTAAGGAGCTATCCACCCGATGGATAGTGCCCTTGTCATCGACGCTGCAGAGAAAGTTATTCTTTGAATCACCGGTACGGTGGGGAGACTTGTGGTTCGGATCACAGGAAATTAATTGACAAACTGCCGACAGTTTGTCTGTGGAAACCACAGTCGGTTTGTTGGCTGCAGTTGCGGCTACCTAAAGAACTGTCCACCCGAAGGATTGTGGTTCGGATCGTTGATATAGCGAAAAAAAAAACTTTAGTTGAGGAAGCCGTCGATGCAATGGGAAATTATTGTTGTTAGGGCCGTCGATGAGCGCCAAAGAAATTTGTTTCTTAGATCGCCGAAGTGTCAGATTTGTAGATGGGATGAGACCCGATAGGGAGAAAGAAAAATTGGGGTTTCAAGTGGATATTTCAAGCAGCTTTCAATTATTTGCAGTGTAATTTTTAGCAAATTCCAGCTAGTATTCCAGCGGGTTTTGCAGTGAATTTCTCATTGGGATTCTCAGTAGTTTCAAGACTGAAAAGGAAGAAAACCTTGGGTGACTAAAGTTAACATTCCCAACCAAATATAGTTGTATGTTTTGCCATCATTCTAGAAGTGGTGTGGTTTTCACACCCGAGGTCAGAATGAAGCATGTGGATAGGCATTGGAAAGATTATCCAGCAGGGAACAAGGGAAAGTCACCAGAATCTGAGTATGGAGTAGAAAAATGCTAGTGATTGCTTGAAATAGAAATGTGTTGCTGTTAATATGGACAAATCCGGGAATTGCATGCCTAGAGGTAGCAAGACCGTGAAATCAAACCAACTGTTGTGTGGAAGAGGAGTTCTATGCAAGGATGTGGGGCTTGAAAAGGGAAGTTTCCTTAAACCCTATCTTGCTGATTATAACTACATTTCATAAGTTTTATACATGAGATGTATGAGGATATGCTTTGCATACATAAGATATTGAGGATTATACATTTATAATGAACCATTAATGATAGTTATTGCATTGGTGTTGGCATTAGTGGGAAAACAAACAACAACATGGACCTGGATGAATATGTTGTTGATGCTGACAAATGTGTCTAGCAACCCTATGGAGAAAGGGATAAGGCAACAAGTCCATAATCAAAAGTTGGTGAGCAACTTCTGTAATCTCCTGCAAAGGACCAACCAACTAGTAATGCCAAGGGTGTAAGTAGGACCCATGAAGGTAAGAGTTTGACTATGACAAATTCGATGGAGTGGTAAAGGTAAGAGACCTCATACCATGTGGATATTTGAATGTTACACTACATTCATATAGAAATGTGTCATGCCTGTATATGTTGATTGAGCTTAGTAGACCAAGGAAAGTAAGTATTGATGATCTTGATTATAGTAATGCATCCTATATGAAGTAGTCATGGTTAGGCCATGCATGGTATGTTGAATTCATAGTATTCCTAAATCAATGCAAGGTAGCATTGAATGGATATGCATTAAAAGATTTTATGAATCTTGTAGTTATGCATTGAATGGATGCATATGAAGGGTGTGAGTGACTGATTGCATAAGTATAGGTGCAAATGTCGTGATGCATTGAGAAAAGTGCATGTGATATTATGAATAACTAATGGCTGAAATGATGAATTGATGACAATTCAGGAACCATTTCAAAGGCTGCTATGAATGCAGGATAGTAAGTGCATGAAGATGGTAGTCATGATCAATTGGCTGCCGAAAATTCTCTATGAAAGAGCAAGGTGGTACGAATGATACGCTTGTGAAGTAAGGAGTATCTAAACATTTCATTGAAATTACATGAATGATGTGACTGTACCCTGTAATTTAAAGTATGATAATGATTGTGTGAAGTAAATAAGTTTTGGTAATATTGATGTGATTAACAGCTGGAAATGTTTGAATTTTATAAATTCTGAAAATGCTTCAATGATTGTTGTAGCAATGGAAAAAGTTATAGGCATCAAGACTTACCAAATGTTTGGCTGATTGAAGTTCAGGTTTCCGGTAGATTGTTTGGGATATGGTAAAATGGGTAAGACCATGACAAAGGCCAAAATCTACCATGTGAAAGAACCAAACCTCATGAGAAGAGTCTCATGGCTGTGATAATATTTTGTATGCATAATGAGTTGTAAATTTCAGATTTGAGAAATTGCTGACAACTACTAATCACTATTGGCTTGCATAGAATTGTGTCAGGAGGACGCATTGTAAGTGGGTATCCATGTTATGCTAGTAAGCATAAAATCATAATGGATATGATGGTGCTGCTCACAAGAGACCCACAATTGAGGATCACCTCATTGCCAAGAAAATCAATTTTTGTAGTAAACAAAGTTGCAATTCCTATTGAATTTAATTACTAATGTCATTTGCTTGGTTATGGACAATCAATTTGGATTGTATTATTAGATAATGATTGATTGTTTGGCTATTTGCTGAATGTGCCAGGGGTACACGTTGCAGGATGATCATGTGTGATGGCCTGCAGGAGCCAAACTTCATGGGAAGGTTTTCCCTTATCTTGAAATGGGTTTCGAGGGAAACTCCATTGGACATTTTGGAAATGTCTCATCTGCACTACATGTTTGGTAAGCAACATGAGTGAGATGGTATAGATTATGTCGGTAAGACATGTGTGGATATGAAATGTAAGAAGGAATTGGGATGGAAAACCGAGGGACTGTCAACTCAGATAAGGGAGCCCCCATTCCTCCTTAACGAAGGAATACTGCCTCGGCAAATGGATAAGTCTTCTGTGACCCTAGCTAAGAATATGCATATTAGATTGTTAAAATTCCATATGCAGAACATGTTTTGATTTTATTTCCATTAGGACCGATTTCTTGAGTATGAAAAGGGCCTACATGATACACACCGGACAAGGGTACACACTTTTCCGATGTCAGATCATGAAGGGATTTTTCAATATTGATTACACCCTAGGGAGTGGACGCACTCCC